>RYFJ01001951.1:0-430844 GCA_003991445.1 Oryza meyeriana var. granulata
CATATGCTTTGGATAGTCTAGATTTTCTAAAGATGTTTGGTTCCATAAAATCATGGAAAACAGTTCCCTTTAAACATTATCCGTACCTAAGTAAATTATCTGTACGATTTTAATGATTTATACTTTAAATGAAGTAACGCCCTTCCTGCGATCATAAAATCTTTCAAATTCAGCATAGACTAGGTAGCAGCTGAAATGATGGTAATAATTCTAGATTCACCATAATAAGAATGCAAGATTATTAGGCAGTGAAACTCTACAACAGGTGTGTTAACAAGAACCTACCCAGTATTTTTTGGCTCAACTTTATTCCCCAAAGAATCACATAAATGATAAGATCAAGGCACTGGAGAAATAAATCAAAACTGCAGAAAAATGGATCAGTAACCCAATCTTGCAATTCACCAAAAGATGAACCCAGGCACTCTCTAACCTTGAATTTGTGGTCGAGGGGAGGCAGAATGTTAAACCATCTTCTCTACCTCCAATAATATCCCATAGAACTTTATGCCGTAGATTACTAGTTGAACAGTAATTTAAAGTACTTCATGTCTTGGACCAGCTCAGCAAGACATGAACTCATAGAGATTTCTTCTCCTCTTCTCCAGTCACCTGACCAGTGGGACCACAAGACCCTGGCCCCACTTGTCAGCCTTACTACAGCCGGGACAGTGTGATTCAACAACATTCCTACGCCATACTCCTCTTCTTTCCCTAGTTTCCCTTCATGGACCCACAGTCAAAGACCAAGCTAGCTAAAGAATGTGTAGGACAAGGTTGCCTTTATAAATGGGACCCACCCATGCCTGTAGAAGTGGATACAACTCAGCTGTTGCACGGCAGACGTGGGTCTCGCCTCTCTTCTTCCTCTCACTCTCTCTGCCGCTAGCTGATTCAGCCAGCCAGCTCCATTCCTTGAAAAGGCTATCGACGTTTCTCAGCTCAGAACGCACTCAACAAGAGTCTCTTCCTGTCCCTCTCTCCCCACGTCACCTGAGAAAACCGAAGACCACTCCAGGATCACCGCTGGCGGAGCCCTCATTTTTCTCCTCTGCCGAGGTGTTCGGTTTGGCCCGAACTAGATCAGTGAGTTCCAATCCTTTTTGACCCCGGGAACGTGTCTACACGTTTTAATAGTTCATTTTTTGTTTTTGTTGCCGCCTAGGATCGCTGGCCGAAGCTTGCTGTGGCCGTCGCGCCGCTCGTCTGCGCTGCCAAACTGCCGCCGCTCGTTTGTCCTATATCCGGTGAACTTCGGTGATCCCAACCGAGCCACTGCGCTAGACACCGTGCCCTGCCCTTCCAGAGACCGCCGACAGAGGAATTTGCGTGCGAAGCCCTGAGCAGGGAGATCGCCGTTGTCTGTCCTCCTCCTCCGGCCGACCGCCGCCGCCGTCGATTTCTTCTTCTCCAGTGAGCCCAGTCTGATTCTTTGCATTCCTGCCATCCTTAGGGACCTCCTAACACGTTGGAAAAGCATCTTCCTTGGAGCCCTTGGCGAACGAATCGAGCTGCCGCTGTCGTCCCAGAAGATTTCCGCGCCGCCGAGCCGTCTCGACGTCGCTGCTGCTGCACCGACTGCTGCGACCTGCGCGACCCCTGGTACAGCCTCCTGGAGCTGGCTACAGAAGTGCTATGTCTGCGTTAGCTTTGCGCGAGTTGAACCGTAGAAAGCGGCTGTTTGGCTTTTGACCCCCGAGCCACTGCACACTGCGCCTCCGCACGTCCGCTCGCAAGTTGACTCCGGTCACCAAGGTGGAAGGCGACCACTCTATACGCTTCGCCTGAGACTCTCTTCACTTTCCATTCTTTGGCTGCGCCGTCTGAAACGCCGCCGTTCGCCGTCGCGGCGCGCGGCGAAAGATCGCGCGCTCTGATGCCTGCCCGCTGCGCCTGTTCTGATGCCCAGCCTGTCATGTGGGCCGGCTTGGAGAAAGAATGAAGAAGAAAGAATAGGAAAATAATTAAGCATTTAATTTACAACAGAAAAATTAGGTGTACAACTTTGTAAATGTGTGCATAATTTCTCATTTTAACTCTTTTTGAGTGAAACCAATTTTTTTAAGTTCTATAAATAGATTGTGAACACTTTAATACGCGGGTTAAAATAAAACTATGACAACTTAATGTAGCAATAAAATATGTCATAAGTTAAATACGAGTAAGAAGCAATAATAACTTATTTTGTGCTTTAAGAACATGGAATATTCCTATAAAATCCATTATAACTCTTTTTAGGTGAACCAAATCTTCCTATGGATGCATCAAGAAATGTTCCTTTAAAGTTTGTAAATAAAAAAGTGGAAGTTCTGTGTGGGGATTTTTCTCTAAAAGGAAAATATTATTAATACATTTTTATAATAGAAGTTATAAATTTCATGAATTATCACAATTGTAAATGTGAACTTTTGGTTAACCTCCAGGATTGTTAAACCTTACTGTGGACATTTGTATTTGACAAACGTCCAAATAGGACTAAGTATTTTCTAACTTTCTTTTTGGATAAACTTATAAAATTCACAAACTAAATATTTTAATAATTTTGTGAACCCAATTTTTGGACGCAGTAGGTTGTGCTCTTTTATATAGAAAATATTGCTTCTTGAAATCTTGAAATAGAAATATCAGTCACGTAAGTAAGCGTCATTTTAAGGCTTACAATCTAAATAATACAAAACTGCCATTTTTCAGCTCTTCCACTTGTATTTTTCTATCTCCCAATCCAGGATGCAAATGACTTGGTTTTTCCCTAAAATCTTGTAGGACATGCCCTACTACTGTATTATCTCATAATTAATTGATGATTTTTTTCATAGGCAGTGTCTTTTGGATTCTTTTTGCATATACTTGCTGTTTATCGGTGATTTCAGACAATTCGGAGTACGTGGACAAGAACCGGTGGGGTTGAGAGTGACCAACTTCGCTGCAAGCAAGGCAAAGCATCTAAACAGGCACGCTATAACAAGCATCTAGCATATTGAACCTTATATTTTCATAATGTGATGTTGTTCGCGCGAAAGGCAGAATAATCTATTGCATCTTTTCGGTCTTACTTTAAAATGGGAAAACGGGTAGAGTATAATGTGGCCCCCATTTGTATGCATGGTCCATTTCTTGGATTGTTGCATACCATACTTTTACCTTGTTACCCCGCGAGGTTTCGTCCTGGTTAAGGACTTTGGGATACTTTATTTTATTCAAATGCTTAGCCATGCTTATTTCTAGACTTAGAAATTCCGCCTAGATGGAGCTATCGGATTAAAACTAGTTAATGCGAATGGATGGGTTAAAAATCTAAAAAGAATAACTTTCTGATTTATAATTAAGAATATGTTTGACTTGGACGGATGATAGGGCCGATGAAGACGGATGGTGTTTCCCCGATGCACGTAGCTCTGTCTGGTCGTTAAGGACGACACATGTTGACATCTATTCAAGCACCCTACGTACTTCCACACGCCGGTATGGGATGGCTTAACTCAGTAGCACGGGAGGCTGTGGCCATCTACGCCCGTCCGTCAGTCGTGAGGACAGAGAGTCCTTGGAGGGCCTCGAGCGAGCCTGGTTTGGCCGGAGTGCTCCCGCGATGGTGAGCCCGCCTTAGTTACCACGCACGCACGTGACTAAGTCATCGGGGGCCCAGACGTGGTTTAGGTGGTTGGGGCTAAGCGTGCAAAAGGTTCTGTTGTGACCTCTAGTCCGCACTCAATGTGTAGAGTGTGGGTACCAACGGGTACGGATCAAACTAGAGTGTAGCCGTTTGGCTTCTATCACATCGTGTGGGTAAAGATGTATACCTCTGATCAGAGTAAGAACTATTCGAATAACCGTGTCCACGGTCACAGGACGACCGCTTGATGTGTTAGTCACTCATGTTAGCATCCACTTGGGATATGTGGAGGTGGAATTATGTTGTTTATATCATGACTTAGATAGTCATGAATGATGGGTTTATATAAAAGGTTTTAATGATAAATATGATTGATTTAGTCAATGGATAATTGATATGCTTGTGTAGCATATGTTTGGGCAATGGTGGCCCATGGATGATGATTAGAGCATGGTTTGTGCTCACTTTTAATTACATTTCAGAACTATAAGCTTGTATCCTAATTTTTCAGATTGCTATATTTGCAAATGCTTAGTGTTTTAAATGTCGTACTCCTCATAAAATCAGCTTTATGCAAATATCAACTCGACATAGCATACTCCTTGATATAGAGACTAGCATTACTCCTTTGAACTATTATTATTATACAAGTCTAGCTGAGTACTTGTGTACTCACGCTGCATCTTTCAGGTGAGGACAACGACGACACTGGTGTGGTCTACTATTATCCCGCCGAGGGTGGCGAGGATAATATGTAGTCGAAGTTATGCTCTATCCCCAGTCAGTTGCCCTGTGGTTTGGTTTGGGCACCACTGTTTTTATCCTTTAATGTTTATATATATTCCGTTGCTATCTTTGTGCTACTCTGTGATGAATTAGGGTGTGAACCCTCTATGTAATATTTATAACCCTGCTGCTCGTTTATCCATATTTAGAGTGACTTTGATGTTTACAATTGCTTGCGATAAAGTGTGAAGTTAGTCGCTTTCCTGGGGACTTAGCTGACATAAGTATGAGTTGTATAGAATTGAGATGGTTGGGGGGATAGCTATTGTGGTTTCGAGTCCTCTGGGATACTATCAATGTTTGGTCACCACCATCGAGTGGTTTAACGGGCGTATGACGGGGACGACTGGCAAGCTATCCTTATGATTATCTCTTTTGTACACTTCTCGGCATTTTGGATTTGTATTATGAACGGGTAAATATTATGGCATGGCTACGATGAGGATGGATGGTTATCGTACTTAATTGGGTTTTATTCGAGATCCCATCCATCTAGATATTTCGCGTTATCATAATAATTACTTTCCATAATGCACTTTTGGGGTGCCCACATGTGGCTTACTCGGTCAGGATCATATTTGCCCTGAAAATCCCAGCCGAACGCGCCCCTTAGCTTCAGCAGCTGGATGCGTCAAGTCAGGAAACGCCGGGCCACCCAAGGCCCGGTCAGGCCAGCTTCCTTAAGCTTTTCTAACTTCTCCAACAATTGATGCACTTGGCCCATCTCCTCAAAGGTTGGGTCTGACGACCAATTTGGTGAAACCACCGGGGGCAAGCCGGTGAATGGACGCAAGGAGGGAGCCAAATCCGCGCAATAAAACCACTCCTTGTGCCAGCCTTTCAAGGAAGATTTCAAGGGGAGATCAAGATGTCTTCTTTCCATCACTCCTCAACTGGAGACCAGCCCCCTAATCACATTGATATTATTCTTGGAGGGCTGGGGTTTGATGTGGAATAGATGCCTGAAGAAACTAAAATGGGGTTCCACATCCAAAAAAGCACTTGCAAAGAGTGACAAATATGGAAATTTGAAGAATCGAGTTGGGATTCAAATTCACCAACTCCAACCCATAGAAGTCAAGGATGCGGCGGAAGAAATTAGAAGAGGGAAGGCACAAACCCTGATCGAAAAAAGAGGCAAAAACTACTGTTTCGCCAGATTGGGGATTTGGGACCGACTCACCCTTAGCCGACCGCCAGCGGATCACCTCCTGGCTGGGCAACTTCAATTGACTCTCTAGCAGCTTCAGTTTCACCGAGCCACAATCCGAAGTCGGCCAAGCATTCTCCGGTGCACCCGCACGATCCGAAGCTTTCGGCATGGTTGGGAGCAGAAAGATTTGGGGGAAAAGCGAATTGGGGGCTTGGAACAGACGAAGTGGACTAGAATCGCCCGAGTTCGAGCGGGGAACAGCAGCAGCAGCTAACCCTAGCCGAGCAGGAGGTGAAAAGTTGGGCGCGAAGGCGGAAGACGAAGCAATTGGCTAATTTGGGGAAGATGAAGGAATCTTTTTCTCTCTCCCCGCTTTTTATAGAGCTTGTGCCGACTAAATGGGCTTGGGCCTACATAGTTGGCACTGGGCCACCAAGGCATGAGTTCCTACAGTAGCATGCCTCATATGGGCCACCCGCAGGCTGAGTTGAAATTATAGTGCTGGTGCTACCAACAGGAGCCGATGAGGTAAACAAATATGCTTCACGAGAGCTTTACCGCTAAACATATATGTTTGGGTATTGTTTTATCCACCAGGTCTCGAGGATATATCCTTACATGGATCACAAGCTGGTCTTCATTAAAATTGGGGACGTAGGTATCTTTCTCGAGTACACCTGACCACACCGTAGATTTATTTTCATAAAGTGGTACTCGGCCTACATGCGTGGCCATTAGTTGCCATGAGCAACATCATTCCAGCCGATATGACGCTGAAGAGTCTAACTTTCGAGCAGTGCACTACTCGGGAGAGATAAAATTTCTCATTCCCACTGACATGATGCGGAGAAGTCTAGCTTCTAGGTGGGACGCCACTTAGGAAAGATTATAAACCCCCTTTCCAGCTGACATAAAGCTAAAGAGTCCCATATACGAGTAGCATCCTACTCGACAAGACTATAAACACATATTCCGACTGACACGAAGTCGAAGAGTCCTACATACGAGTAGTTCCCTACTCGGCAAGACTATAAATTAAATTCCGGTTGACATAATACCGAAGAGTCTCATATACCAGTAGTATACTACTCGGGAAAGACTATCAGGTTAAAGATCTTTGACTTTATGTTTAATTGTCTTCACAATTAAGCACAAAGTCGGGGGCTACACCTATACATGCGCCTATTCGATGCACACTATTCATATATCTACACGAAGCCCTTCATAGCCTTGCTGCCAGCTGACATGAAGCAGGACTCGGGAAGAAGACTCACATGGACAAAAAGTACTCGGGAGCATTGCACTCGGGTAATCTTCACCGTGGAGGATGAGCACTCGACATCAGCTGTGACTCAACTCTGAAGGTCTCAGGGGCTACTGTGGAGGCCATGGGCCCCGGGTACCTCACCACCAGCATATGGGCCACTCGGATAGAGGATGGGCCAAATCATGTAATTAGAGATAAGATAGCACCCGGCAGGCTTTACCTTGTATGATAAGGAAAACAGTCTTAGTCGGATAAGTTTCTATCTCTAAGAGGGAAATCCCTTGGCCGTATCTGGCTGGGATCCTTATCATGTACCCCTGTCCCCCAGTATATAAGGGGAGGCAGGGCGCCCCTCAAGGGGCATGAGATCACCAGATCATCAATCGACAAACACCTCAGAGGAATAACACCACAACTGGACGTAGGGTATTACCTCACATCGAGGGCCTGAACTAATATAAATCTCTTTGAGTTTCTCTGCAATCCATTGAGTTTCCCCTCACTGAGTAGCCCTATAGTTCTATTGCCGGTGTAAAATATCGACAAAGCCCTAGCCTCCAAGAGCAAAACCAAGTGATTGGGGGGGGCGGTATCCAACTCAAGAGCGAAATGAAGAGGATCAATTTCAATATCCCTCTAAAATCTTCTCTCAAAGGCTGGCATAAGGAGTGGTTTTACTGCTCCGATCTTGAGCCAAGCCTTCTCCCTTTCATGGGTTTACCCCTGGTGGTTATTGCCAAGTGGTCATCTTTGCCCACCTCTAAAGAAATGGGGCAGGTTAACATACTTGTTGGCAGGATTGACAAGCTAAAGAAAGCCGGGTTGACTGGTCCATGGGTGCCCAGACGTTTCTTGACTCAGTGCATCAGGCCGCTGAAGCTGAGGTGTCACTTCGACTGGGACTACAACGGCAAGGGTGATCCCAGCCGGGAATATTCTGACCTGATGGACAAGTACAAGGTGACCAACATCCTGCTGGATTTCTTTGCTAGTGGGGTGATCGAAACTTAAGACATAGATCGGTCTGTGGCGGCTTATAGCCAGAAGAGGCCGCGCCCAAAGGTAACCCTTGCTGATGTTGTTTTGTAGTTCATCTGTGGTGAATGCTTGCAGATATATGCCCAGGTTGGCTCCGCAATGTGTAACATGTATTGTTGAACTGCTTGCAGACATGTGAGGAGTTTGATGATGACTCCTGAACATTATCGGCCATGAAATCGAAGAAGAGGCCGAGAAGTCCTTCTGCTGCCCAGCCCGACTCCAAGAGAGCGGGGAAGAGGCCTGTTGTAGACGAGGGCAAGAAGAAAGTTATGAGGCCAAGTGCCGTAGCTGGGAGTCTAAAGATAAAAGACACCGTCAGTACAGCCCTAGGCCACCGAGTCCCAAACCAGGACCAGCGCAGTCGAGCTCAGTATCGTTGAGCCTAATACAAGCACCGCCGAGTACAAGGTCAGGTCCAGTGCTACCAAGCTCAGCAACAGCGAGCCCAAGAATGGCGCCGCTGAGTACCTGGGCACCCCAGCCAGCTACACCGCGAGCAGGGCCGACCAGGACAGAAACACCGCCGCCGACTACCGTGGCCTCAGGCTCGACAGCCAGCAGCCCTCTAGTGCCGACCTCTGGATCCCCTGGATAGAGGCTTAAGTTCTCCAAGAGGTAAGTTGCTCTGGGTCTTCTGAAAATCTTGTTCAGCATGGTAGTATTTTGATATCTGACTCGTTACGCAGGAAGCGAGCCGACATTGATCTCAAAGAGACCATTCCGGCTACTCCCGCTGTCGAGCCAGCCCTGGTTGAGCCAGCGCCAGTGAGCACACCTGCTGAGCCGGCGACGGTCCTAGTTGCGGAAACTGAGATCACCCCAACTATAGGGCCGCCGACACCGACCGACCAAGGGGCGGTTGTTAAAGCTGTTGCTTCAACCCCTGAGCCAGCCCCCAAGGCCCCGGAGGCTGCCGAGTTGAGGGCCAGGACCCCGTCGCCGTCCTTGTCGCCATCGTCGTCGTCGTCTTCGGAAAGACCGGACCTCCCTAGGCTCGAAGCCCCTCCCCACAGGTTCTTGAGGACATTCCGCTGGGTGGCCCCCGACGGAACTGCGAGGAGTTACAAGCATGACGAGGTTGCGGCGGAGAAGGAGTGTGAAGACTTGCTTCGCGTCGCAATCGCCGCGTCCTAGGGGATTAAGGTATGAATTTCACCGTATTGGAGTATTGGTAGTCCTCCTTGCACAAGTGTTCTAGCGCTTGACTTTGATTTACACTATTTCTCCCCGAGCAGAAAATTGTTGACCGCTCGGAGAGGATGAACGAGATCCTGACCCGGGTCGCCCCCTTGCTCCAAGAATTGGACCAGCTCTGGGCATTAAAGGCCGAATTGGAGCAGCACCACCAGGGGAGGGAGTCTTGGCTGAAGGGAGCCATCAACCAGCTCAGGGACGAAAATTGGGACCAAGCCAAGAAGATTGGAAGTAAGTCTCTCGAACATCTTCCTGACTAAGCCCTTAGTATATTTCTCTAGTTGTGTTGTTTCCCGACTGCCCAATTGTGTCTTGACTGCAATGTTGAGCACTTGACTATTCTGATGTGTAGCCCTCGAAACTGAGCTGAAGACCCGAACAGAGGGAGAAATCTAGCTGAAGGAGGCCGAGAGAGCCAAGGCCGAGCTTGAAAAAGACAAGGCCGAGCTTGAGAAAGAGAAGGCCGACTTGGAGAAGGCCAACGCCAAGCTCAAGAAAGAAAAAGCTGAACTGGAGAAGGCCAAAGCCAAGTGGGAGGCCGATTACGAAAGTAAGTCTCTACTTCTAACAATGATCTTAACCAATCCATTAAGTACTCTGTCTGCAATTTTGCCTAACAAGTTTACTAGTCGGTGAACTCGGGCAGCTACTAGAGCCAATGCCCAAATCCAATTTCATGCTTTTGCAAAGGAGATAAAGGTCATCAAGGAGTCACGAGAGATCCTTGCCGAGTCCGTGAAAGGGCTCCTTGTCGTGATGGATCCTCGTTATGTGGGAACCAGCTCCAACACGGTGTCTCAGGTGTAGGCGCGCCTTAACGAAGCACCGAGTATCCTGAAGAGGTACTCAGATGAGTGTGTTGTTGTCGGCGTGGCCCAAACCCTGGTGATGACCAAGTCAATCTACCCTAGGGCAGATATTGAAGCCATCGGAGAGGGATTTGCCGAGGAGACGACACCTGAGGAGGCGCTGGAGCTGATAGCCCAGGCGAGGCCGACTGTGGAGGTGATCACCCGAGACTTGGGCATGTAAGAACAGTCCATTATGCAGTCGGTGTATACAAACTTTTTGTAAGGACATGTGTAAATATATGTGTCATGCCGCCAAGCTCTAAGTTCTAACTTAGTTATCATTAGCTTTACCCAACTATATAGTCTACGCCGAGTTAGTCTATAGGAACTTAATAAAATCGTTCACCGCAAAAAGCTGTACTCGAGCAAACATAACAAAGTCGTTGCAAAACTTCATAACTTAAGCAAAACAGGCTCATATATTATTGACAGCGCACATATAATACATGCAGCCCCCGACTCACTACTCGGTTGAAACAAGCGGCGTAGTGAGTCGGAGAAAAACTGTACATATGGAAAAAATGTAAAACTCAGGTATAGAAAGGACGTAGCTGTTCTATATTCCATGAGTTGTTGACGAGGGCACCGTCTTCAGTCTTCAGTCGGTAGGTGCCTGGCCGTGTAACCTCGGCTATAATGAACGGCCCTTCCCATATTGGGGATAATTTCTGCCTGTCTTTGGTGGTTTGTATTTTTCTAAAGACGAGATCTCCGACCAAAAAGACGCGGCCACAGACATTGCGATTGTGGTAGCGACGCAGGCCTTGAAGATACCTTGCCGACTGGATTATTGCGATGTCCCTTGCTTCTTCCAGTTGTCTAGTTCGATCAATTGGGTATTGTTTGAGGTGTCTTCTGAGTAAGCCCGAACTCGCGGAGAGCCGAACTCTAACTCGGTTGGTAGCATAGCCTCGGCACCGTAGACCAGAAAGAAAGGGGATTGCCCTGTTGCCCGACTAACCATGGTTCTGAGAGACCAGAGAACAGATGGAAGCTCTTGTACCCACCGGCCCGCGTATGGTTGTAGTCGGTCGAATATCCTGGCCTTGATACCTTGTAAGACCATACCATTGGCGCGTTTAACCTGCCCATTGTGTTAGTGATATGCCCTAGAGGTAACATGGAGATGTTCTATATATCACATGCTATGTTTATAATATATTGATTGGTTCCTTGAAATAGACATAATCATTATTGATCAATGAGTACGTGACTTATTCATGAGACACTTAATGTGAAATGTTGCTATTTCTAAATGATCCCTGATCATATATCATATGAGGAACAAATATGATTCTAATATTATTTTGGGACTACTAAACACTACTCCGTAACTGGGTAGTTATAAAAGTAGTCTTTGGGTTTGCTATGAAACATGTAGTGGGATGTGAATGATCAAAATAGAATTTGCCCCTCCTGACGGGAGAGATATCTCTGGGCCCCTCGATGTAATGGATTATGGAAGTGCATGGCCATGCTAGGGTGATTGAGGTGTCAATCACAAGTTTGTAATCCATCACAGGATTGAGAGAGTGATTGAGCTATTAAGAGGATGACACAAGTCTCGCCTTGAGCTCAATCGATATTGTAAGGCAAAGGTATTTGTACATGAGGACATTACAGGTTCAGCCGATATGATCTTTACATATATTTTGGGGTTAATATGCCTTGCTAGAGGCCGCTATTAACAGGGTGACCAGAAAGGTGTTTCCGGGTCATAACAAAATATACGTGAACCTACAGGGTCGCATGCTTAACGGGCTGGAACACTTATTCGAATGTGATTCGAATATGGGCTTGATTCGGATAGAGATCCAAGTAGACTCTTACTGGGCCTCGGTCCACGAGGTTCAAGTAAGGAGGTCTATATATAGGGAGGCAAGGGGCCGAGGAGATGGACGTGTGTGTTTTTCTGTTGGCCTCGAGCTAAACCCTAGCCGCCATCTTGTATAGCGTCATGGGCTCACATCGTTAGGTAGAATACGATTCTACGTCTAACTTGCTTTTGTAGGGAATGATGTGAATTAGTATGGCCCTATAGCTTGTTTGGAATGTATGAGATGTATACGATGCATGTAACATTCGTTCATGACCTGCGTGTCATGATTTTTCAGCTTTTGTTAGCTGTCTTAATTGTATTTAACGACCTGCGTGTCGACCTTAGTGCTTGAATCCATTCTTGTAATCTTCAATTGCTAGCTATTATAGGTAGTAGCCTAGACTTGAGGTTACAAGTTTTCAAGCATGATGACCCAAAGCAGAGATGTGGAGGATGAAGATCTACACGTACATGGAGATAGGGATCACCATCCTTTTGGGTCATACTAATTCTATCTTACTCTTATGCCATTATATATGTGATATGTTGCTGTGGTAGGATAGAGTCCCTCATAATAAAAATTAGGTGTTTATGCCCTTCCATATGTTGCACCAAAAGATAATGATCACCATATTGTAGGCCTACCAAAGTAGGATGCAGTTGGTTATCATCATTATTTGGGGTAGATGTCGGACATCTACATGCGGAAGCATTTGGTTTACCTAACAAGGTCATCAGAACAGTTTTGGATCTTGGGGCACAGGTTGGGGCCAAGGCATAGTGATGCCACCCAACAAGCAAGAGTCACATAGGGATGTGATTAGCAATGTGTTGCTTACCCATGTCACCAGTTTTCTAGCCGTGATGCCAAAGCTCACTAGGAACTAGTGAAATGAGGTTCTTGACCCACTATGTAACTTAGAGGGAGTTTTGTTGCAAAACACATAGTGGGAGTCTTTTGTTAAATAGTTAATAAAAGATAGTGCTAAACTTTGCATATTCTTATGTTGTAGATCATGTCAGCTAACGCAGCATCCAGTTCTTTTAATTTGTGATCTGTTCTTGAGAAAGAAAAACTCAATGGAACGAACTTTATGGATTGGTATCGCAACTTGAGAATTGTTCTCAAGCAAGAGCGCAAGGAGTATGTCCTTGAGACTCCTTTTCCTGAAAACTTGCCTACAAATGCTTCTGTGGCTGCACGGAGAGCTTATGAGAAGCACACGAATGATTCCCTTGATGTGAGCTGTCTCATGCTTGCCACAATGTCCTCTGAGCTTCAGAAGCAATATGAGAACACAAATGCTTACAATATCATTGTGGGGTTGCGTGGTATGTTTGAGAACCAAGTAAGGGCTGAGAGGTTCAACACTTCAAAGTCCTTGTTTGCATGTAGGCTTGCGGAAGGGAATCCCGTCAGCCCTTATGTGATTAAGATGATTGGCTACATTGAGAGTCTGGAAAAGCTTGGTTTTTCCCTTAGCCAAGAGTTGGCTACTGATGTGATTCTCCAGTTGCTCCCTCCGAGTTTTGAGCCATTCATACTGAACTATCACATGAACAACATGGACAAGACCTTGGCTGAGTTGAATGGGATGCTTAAAACTGCCAAGGAAACCATTAAGAAAAGCACCAGTCATGTGATGATGATGCAGAAAGGCAAGGGCAAGCCCAATGTCAAGAAATGCGCGGTCAAGAGAAAGTTAACTCCCGATGAGATTGCGAGCAGATCCAAGGCCAAGCAAGACAAGAAGGGCGCTGCTCCTGATGCAGTTTGCTTTTACTGCAAGGAATCAGGACATTGGAAGAGGAACTGCCCAAAGTACTTGGAGGATCTCAAGAAGAAGGGAAGTGCGACTTCCACTTCAGGTATAAATGTTATAGAGATCAATCTTGCTACTTCATCTACTGATTTTTGGGTATTTGATACCGGATCAATTGCTCACATATGCAAATCGTTGTAGGGGCTAACAAGAAGTAGAAGTTTGAGAAGGATAGCGAAGTGGATCTTCGCGTTGGCAATGGAGCAAGAGTTGCTGCGGTGGCGGTTGGCACCATGCTATTATCTTTACCTTCAGGATTAGTTTTGGAATTGAATAATTGTTATTGTGTTCCATCTCTTTCCAAGAACGTTATTTCTACTTCATATTTGCAAGCAGAAGGTTATGACTTTAGATCTGTGGACAATGGTTGTTCTCTTTATTTCAAAGATATGTTCTATTGTCATACTCCAATTGTGAATGGGTTATACGTTCTAAATCTTGAAGGGGCACCGGTCTATAACATTAATACAAAGAGGCAACGTCCTAATGATTTGAATCCCACGTTTATCTGGCATTGTCGCTTGGGTCACATAAATGAGAAATGCATAGAGAGGCTCCATAGAGATGGTCTTCTACATTCCTTTGATTTTGAATCATTTGAGACATGTGAATCTTGTTTACTTGGCAAGATGACAAGGGCACCTTTCACCGGTCAAGGTGAAAGGGCAAGTGACTTATTGGCACTCGTACATACTGATGTATGTGGACCAATGAGCTCAACAGCCAGAGGTGGTTTTGGGTACTTCATATCTTTTACTGATGACTTCAGTAGATATGGGTATGTGTACCTAATGAAACATAAGTCTGAATCCTTTGAAAAGTTCAAGGAATTCCAAAATGAAGTACAAAATCATTTAGGTAAAACAATCAAGTTTCTATAATCTGATCGTGGACACGAGTATTTGAGCCACGAGTTTGGCAATCATATGAAGGATTGTGGAATTGTTCCACAGTTGACTCCACCAGGAACACCTCAGTGGAATGGGGTATCTGAACGGAGAAATCGCACTTTATTAGATATGGTGCGATTCATGATGAGCCAAAGTGATCTTCCATTGTCCTTTTGGGGATACGCTCTTGAAACAGCCGTGTTCACACTAAACAGAGTTCCATCAAAGTCAGTAGAAAAGACACCATATGAGATGTGGACAGGACAACATCCTAGCTTGTCTTTCCTTAAGATTTGGGGATGTGAGGCTTATGTAAAACGTTTGCAATCTAATAAGCTCACTCCTAAGTCTGACAAATGCTTCTTTGTCGGGTATCCTAAGGAAACAAAAGGATATTACTTCTATAATCAACATGAAGGTAAAGTGTTTGTCGCCTGACATGGTGTCTTCTTAGAGGAAGAGTTTCTCTCAAGAAGGGATAATGGGAGACGGTGCAACTCGAAGAAATTCGAGAAACACCTGAAAATGTTTTAGCTCCTACAAAACCACAGCAGGATGAACAAAGTGTTGAAGGACCTATTGTAGACACACCGGCACCACGTAGGTCAGAGAGGTCACGTCGTGCACCTGAGAGGTACATGTTCTTGACCACTCAACAAAGGGACATATTGTTGTTAGACAACGATGAGCCTAAGACCTATGAAGAAGTGATGGTGGGACCAGACTCTGAGAAATGGCTTGAAGCCATGAGATTCGAAATTGAATCCATGCATAGTAATCAAGTTTGGAATTTGGTTGATCCACCTGATGGTGTTAAAACCATTGAGTGCAAATGGGTTTTCAAGAAAAAGATAGACATGGATAGAAATGTTCACATCTATAAGGCACGATTGGTGGCCAAAGGTTTCAAACAAATTCAAGGTGTTGATTATGATGAAACATTTTTGCCTGTCGCAATGCTAAAGTCTATTCGGATCATTCTAGCGATTGCTGCATATTTCGACTATGAGATATGGCAAATGGATATCAAAACAACTTTCCTTAATGGAAATCTGAGTGAGGATGTGTACATGACACAGCCCACGGGTTTTGTCGATCCACAATCAGCTGGAAAGATATGCAAGCTGCAAAGATCCATTTATGGATTAAAGCAGGTGTCTCGAAGTTGGAATATTCGTTTTGATGAAGTGATCAAAGGGTTTGGTTTCATCAAGAACGAAGAAGAGCCTTGTGTTTATAAAAGGGCTAGTGGGAGCGCATTTGTATTTCTGATCTTATATGTGGATGACATATTACTGATCGGAAATGACATTCCTATGCTCGAATCTGTTAAGTCTTTATTGAAAAATAATTTCTCTATGAAAGACTTAGGAGAGATGGCATACATTCTGGGCATCAAGATCTATAGAGATAGATCAAGAAGGCTAATTGGATCATGTTAAGATACATACATTGACAAGGTGTTGAAGAGGTTCAACATGCAGAATTCCAAGAAAGGTTTCCTACCTATGTCACATGGTATAAATCTTAGCAAGAGTCAGTGTCCTAGTACATCTGATAAGCGGGATAAGATGAATACGATCCCACATGCTTCGGCCATTGGGTCCACTATGTATGCCATGCTTTGTACACGTCCAGATGTCTCATATGCTTTAAGTGCTACGAGTAGATGCCAATCAGATCCAGGTGAAGGTCACTGGATTGCTGTAAAGAACATCTTGAAGTACTTGAGAAGAACTAAAGATGTGTTCCTGGTCTATGGAGGTGAAGAAGAGCTCGTTCTAAATGGTTACACTGATGCTAGCTTCCAAACTGACAAAGACGATTTCAGATCGCAATCTGGATTGGTGTTCTGCCTAAATGGCGGTGCGGTGAGCTAGAAGAGTTCCAAGCAGAAGACGGTTGCTGATTCTACAACGGAAGCCGAGTACATTGCAGCTTCTAAAGCTGCTAAAGAAGCTGTTTGGATCAAAAATTTGTTTCCAAGCTTGGTGTGATGACTAGTGCCTTCAGTCTGATGGACCTCTACTGTGATAATAGTGGAGCCATTGTGCAAGCCAAGGAGCCTAGATCTCACCAGAAGTCCAAGCACATTTTACGGCGTTTTCATCTCATCCGCGAGATAGTGGAGAGAGGCGATGTAAAGATATGCAAAGTACAAACGGATTTGAACATTGCAGATCTGTTGACAAAGCCACTTCCCCAGCCAAAGCATGAGGCTCACATTAGGGCAATGGGTATTAGATACCTACATGGTTGACTCTAGTGCAAGTGGGAGACTGTTAGTGATATGCCCTAGAGGTAACATGGAGATGTTATATATATCACATGCTATGTTTATAATGTATTGATTGGTTCCTTGAAATAGACATTATCATTATTGATCAATGAGTACGTGACTTATTCATGAGACTCTTAATGTCAAATGTTGCTATTTCTAAATGATCCCTGATCATATATCATATGATGAACAAATATGATTTTAATATCGGCATATGTATTGATTGATGATCATGTCTCATGGATCATGGTATGAAGATACCAAATCGATAATATGGACATGTGTTAGTGAACATATGTTGGATAGACCCGCCATGAGATACTGCAGAGATTTTATGTGTCATCAGTTAGTCTCAAGTAGTGTTTATATAGAGTCCTTAGACTTGAGATCATCATAGTTCCCAACATACGTAATAGCTTATTTTAGGACTACTAAACACTACTCCGTAACTAGGTAGTTATAAAAGTAGTCTTCGGGTTTGCTATGAAACATGTAGTGGGATGTGAATGATCAAGATAGAATTTGCCCCTCCTGACGGGAGAGATATCTCTGGGCCCCTCGATGTAATGGATTATGGAAGTGCATGGCCATGCTAGGGTGATTGAGGTGTCAATCACAAGTTTGTAATCCATCACAAGATTGAGAGAGTGATTGAGCTATTAAGAGGATGACACAAGTCTCGCCTTGAGCTCAATCGATATCATGAGGCAAAGGGATTTGTACATGAGGACATTACAGGTTCGGCCGATATGATCTTTACGTATATTTTGGGGTTAATATGCCTTACTAGAGGCCGCTATTAACAGGGTGACCAGAAAGGTGTTTCCGGGTCGTGACAAAATATACGTGAACCTACAGGGTCACACGCTTAACGGGCTAGAACACTTATTCGAATGTGATTTGAATATGGGCTTGATTCGGATAGAGATCCGAGTAGACTCTTACTGGGCCTCGGTCCACGAGGTTCGAGTAAGGAGGTCTATATATAGGGAGGCAAGGGGCCGAGGAGATGGACGTGTGTGTTTTTCTGTTGGCCTCGAGCTAAACCCTAGCTGCCACCTCCCGAGCCAAACCCTAGCCGCTCACGAGTGCTAGTACACTCGCGATCGGCGTTCCAGCCCCGGACGTGTGGATACTGGTAGAGGCGCTGCTCGTTGCGGCATTGATTGGCCGGAGATCGACTACTTCCACTACTACCTCGACGCGCGCGTGGTTGGATCGGCTTCTCCAACCCTTCTTCCGCTGCACTGCGCGTCTAGTGGTAACGATCCATGATCCCTCTCTCGCATGATGTCCTGGTGTACGTGGTAGAAATTTTTGTTTTCTGCTATCATAGCCTACGCATACTCCTTCACATTGCTCCGCAGGTGTGCCACAGACGCATAGCAGATCTTGATGCCGAAGTCGTCACAGAAATCTTGAAACACGCCGCCCGTGAACTGAGTACCGTTGTCCGTGATGATGCGGTTAGGGACCCCGAATCGGTATGATATACTCATAATGAAGTCCTTTGCTCGTGCCGCTGTTATAGTAGCTACGGGTTTTGCCTCAATCCACTTCGTGAATTTATCCACTACGATGAACAAGTGTGTGAACCCTCCTGGCACTTTCTTGAAAGGCCTGACCATGTCAAGCCCCCATACTGCAAAAGGGCAAGAGATTGGATTGTTTGGAATTCTTGGGCTAGAAGATTGGTTTGTCTTGCGTAGAACTGGCAACCCTCGCATGCATGAACAATGTCTTTGGCATCTGTTACTGCTGTTGGCCAGAAGAATCCTTGTCAGTAAGCCTTTCCGACTAACGTCCTAGATGCGGCATGGTTGTCACATATGCCCGAGTGGATCGAGTGTAGAATCTGCTTGCCCTCCTCGGTGGTGACGCAGCGCTTGAGGACACCGGATGCACTTCTTCGGTACAGGTCTTCTCCGACGACTAGGAAACTCTTGCTTCGATGTTTAATTTGTTCGGCTTGACTGCGATCTACTGGGAGTTCGTCGTCCAGGAGCAATTTGAGAACAGGAGCCCGCCAGTCTTGACATATGTTCAGTACTTCGTCTATTGCCGAGGTAGGTTCACCTCTCGACTGCTCTAGCACTAGTTTCTTCTTGACTGATGGCTCCATAAGTTGCTCGACAAAGATCCCTGTCGGGACCGCTTCTCGCTTGGATCCCATGTTTGCCAATTCGTCTGCAGTATCATTGTATTGTCGTAGGACATGTGTTATCTCCAGCCCGTTGAACTTGTTTTCCAGCTTCCGGACCTCCTGACGGTACGCTGCCATTGTGTCATCGAGACATGTCCAGTCTTTCATGACTTGGTTTACCATGAGTTGAAAATCTCCTCGCACAACCAGTCGGCAGATGCCGAGTGATATAGCAATGTGGAGCTCATTGATAAATGCCTCGAACTCGGCGACATTGTGGAAAGCCGGGAAGTGGATCTGGAGAACGTACTTGAGATTTTCGCCGGTAGCGGACGTCAGTACGACGCCAGCCCCGGCGCTGGCAATCCGTAAAGAACCGTCGAAGTGCATTGTCCAGTACTCTAGCTTCGCTATTTGATGGCAACGGGGTGCCCAATCTTCCGTTAGGTAAAGATAACTCTCGATTTGGTGGAGAATCGACACTCACGATCTGGCTTCTGATCACCAAGACCCAAACCCTGCAATTGCAGCACCATGTCTCCTCTCATTATCAACCGTGCACTGCCTGGTTGACCTCACCACGAAGGCTAATCCCTGCATGCGAATCGAAGAACACAAGCAAGAACAAGAAAAATTGCAACTCAATTGCAGATGAATGATTATACTCTCGAGTTAGGGTCTCACAAACCGATAAACGGCGAAACTGTTCAAAGATAGAATAATCTAAGGAAAACCCACCTCTAAACGGCGGTGGCTACTGAATATATATGAGTTAGGACGTCCTAGGGTTAGGATTTTCCCTATGAGGGGTGCACTCCTCATGGGTTTACCCCACAACACAAATACAAGGCCCAAGGTCCAAAACAGACTCGGACTGGAAGAGGTATGTATCTTGTTTCGACGATTCCGAACAGCTCAGGAGGAATTTTGATGTGGGACCAAAACCATCTGAAAGTAGACTCCATAAGATTTCCAACAAGTACTCATGGGCCCCGAGAGTCCTTCTGGATCAGCGGCTAGGTCCATTTGAAGTTGATGCTGTCAGGAAGCCCAAATCCGAATCCAAAACATGCAGAACTTCATCTCTTACTTTCTATGGACCAAAAAGTGACGTGGTGATATAGGAGTAGACTTGGGTAAGGTCTTGGTTTGGTCCCCAATCAACTTCTTTTATCACCCATATGTTTCTTGCGCTCGGTCTCTTTCCCTTCACCCAAGCAAGTATCTCTGCAAACGAGAACACACAAAACTCATGGTGTAGTAACGGCTATTCAAATATATAACACGTAAATCTTACATAAAAAGTATGCACCTTTGGTTGATGAATACATAAGATAGCTATGGTCATATCCGAGCTAGTGATGTCCTTATCATCCTCCCCTTCTTGATTGGAAACCGTCCGTGGTTTCACCTTATCATTAAGCCTGATGAACATATCTTTATCTTTCGTAACATAGGGTGAAATAGTGTTGTGCATATGGTTGGATTCTGAAATTTTTAAACACGGAGAACACTTTGTAGTGTCGTGTAGCTCACAACACTCCCCTTCTTGCAAACCAACCTGCAACTCATTTAAATAACTAGAGGAACTAGATAGAGAATTATTTATACTTATGCGGTCCTCTAGATAAGATATGTCATTATGAAAAGAAGGCATATTAAAATTTGAACAAATATATACTCTATGCACATTGTATTCTCCTTTATTATCATAATTGCCAATAACATGAAAAATCATATGAAAAGGACATGACAAATGACATCTAGCAAAGAATTTCTTCTCTAAACAATTGAGTGGACAAAGATCATCAAATTGAATATAGCCCCAAGTATTTAAAGAAGATAGCAATCTAAGCTCTTTATTCTCGCTAGCAATGTGAACAACATGTCTAAAATCAGCACATGGTGGTTCAACAACATTACTAACATGTTCATTCACTAGTTGTGGCATGGATATAAGTGAAACATTGCACAACTCTTCTTTATCACAAGAAATAGGAACCAAATCATTGTGTGACAAAGATAATTTAACACACGATTTCACTGGTGATTGCTCTAAACTAACATGATTAGTGGACATATATAGCACATCAGAATTGTCCATACCTTGAGTAAATGTAGCACCATTTATGTTACCTATGTTCTCATTTTCAAAAACTGTAGGTGCACTCTTAATTAAAACATCTTGAAACATGCATGGAACAACAAGTGGATCTTCTTTCTCTATGTCTCTCTTCTTTTCCTCATTACCTTGGCTCTTCTTAGATACCTACAAAATATCAGTGCCCAATGCAATATGTTCGTTTTGTAATAACTCAGGTTTAGGTGAAAGCATTAAAACATTAGTATTATTACATTTATTTCTCAAAACCTCATGGTTTTTAATCTTTTCCTTCTCAAGATCATCTTTCAAAATTTCAGCAGGGGACATAGGTAGCAACTTAAATTTCTTGCTATTATGTGTGAAAGTGTACGTGTTGGTTCTACCACGGTGCACAACATCTCTATCATATTCCCAAGGTTTATCCAAAAGTAGAGAACATGCTTGCATTGGAACAACATCGAATATGGCACTATCATGATAATTGCCTACTGAAAACTCCACTTTCACAATTTTACTTACCTTCAACTTACCATAAGAATTGAACCACTAGATGTAATAAGGCTGAGGATGCGGTTGCGTTAGCAATCAAAGCTTCTCGACCATATTTGAACTTGCCAAGTTACTACAGCTCTCACTATCAATGATAACACGGCATGCTCGATTCATAACCAAAAACCTTGATTGGAACAAATTGTGGCATTGATTTTGCTCCGCTTTCTCCCTTTGAGAACTTAGCACTCGTTGTACCAAAGTACTCTCATTATCCTGCAAAAGGTTAGTCACAGAAGAAGGGACAACAAGGGGTTGCTTCTCTAAATGACACACTTTATTTTTGTAAGTAATATTCTGAGATAGAGAAACAAATTTCTCTCGCATAAGCATTTTCATATCGTTCCAAGTTTGAGGCAATCTATCATGTGAAGACGTTATTAAATTTTGCCACCATATTAAAGCATGAGAAGTCAAGACACTAGCAGCATTCTTAATCTTTCGTTTATCACACATATGACAATGAGAAAAATTTTATCAATCGCAACTTCCCAACTCATGTATGCTTCAGCACCAAATCCATTATATGAAGGGGGAGATGACATAGTCTTACCTTCACTTGTCGAAAGTGATGTGGCAGCTATGGTTGGGCTCTCATCCAAATTCTTCGTCTTCTTTTTGTCGTGGTGTGAACTGTCATAGTTAGTGGAAGACAAAAAGAAACAGTAGCTGGCTGCTGATGTCGTCTCAATTGTTCATATTCACTAAGGAAACCTTTTGTGCTCTCAAATTTTGCCTGAAGGTCTTGTTGTATAGAGTTCATGCTATGTCATCACATTCCTGCCACTGTTAGTAGAAAACAGAAAACAATACAAAAGCATTATCCCTATCAACTACTAGGTAGTGGACGGTGGAATCACACACTCTCAAGCAACCAAAAGCGTCTTACCGAACTTTTATGATATTATTACCGATTGAAGCAGGCGGTATGACTCGGAGAGGTGGGATATTTGATGATGGCAGGGGTGCGATTGCGAGGATCAACCTGTACTGACCAGAAGTGTGTGGATCTCGGAAGGCAGTGTATTGTAGCAAGGATTAGTAAAAATTAATAACAGAATAGCAAAGCTGAATAAGTGTTCCAAATACTTGTAGCAGTCGCTGGCCGAGACACGTTCCTAGAACCAGCCTAACAAGCGAGAGTAAGAAACAAAGGACTTCGGACAACTCTCTCTCACCAAGTCTCTCGAATATCTTGAAAGATCAGCTCAGCAAGACTGCTCACTGAAAACAGCTCTCTATCCTTTTCTTTTTTCTTTTTTTCTCTTTCTTTCTTCTCTCTTTTTTTCTCTTTTCTTTCTTTTTCTTCTAGGAGTACACCTAGTACACAAGAAGCAACCACAAAAATTGGCAGCTTGATATAATGCACAGAGTGACCCTGGAAAGACACGTAGAGGCGCTCTAAAAGGCGTGCAGGAACTTCGAAGCTTGAAAACTCAGTCTTGCAGGCCAAATTTCATGATTTTAGATCAGCTGAACCTGACAAAGGCAGAGAGAAGCAGATGTAAAATTTTCTGTAGATGTCCGTAGATATAAAGTTTGCCTAATTCCGAGTCCGTATGCAAAAATTATGGCTGTTTTAAGACGGGTAGCGCAAACTAGGGTTTCGCGGCTCAACCTTGTTGCTCCGGCTAGAGTATAAGTGCCAATAGATCAAGCGGGGCTGACAAGGAGACTAGCGATGCAGGGCGATTAACACAAGATGGCTTGCGACCTATCTAAAAAGGCTTGCGAAAGCGGGTTAAAAGCTCAAGGCGGCTTGCAATCCGAAACCGAGTAGAACTCGATCTCTCAAGGCAGGCTCTCGCGCCACGCAACAGCTAGAACTAGAATGATGAACACGACTCTAAACTAACGACCACTAACTTGACCTAGGACACAGACTCAACAAAGCGAAACTGAAATAAATTTTGCAAAGGCACAAAGGGGTTTGGACAAGGGATAAACCTAACACTACGAAGAACACGGTGGTAACAAATTTTTGGGTTTTCTGGACTCTAGGTAAGAGTAAACAAAACTTAACAGAAGGAAACACAGATGATACCTATTGGGCAACCTGATGCTCTGATACCACTTGATGGCAACGGGGTGCCCGATCTTCCGTTAGGTAAGGAACTCTCGATTTGGTGGAGAATCGACACTCACGATCCGGCTTCTGATCACCAAGACCCGAACCTTGCAATCGCAACACCACGTCTCCTCTCGTTATCAATCGTGCGCTGCCCGGTTGACCTCACCACGAAGGCTAATCCCTGCATACGAATCAAAGAACACAAGCAAGAACAAGAAAGATTGCAACTCAATTGTAGATGAATGATTATACTCTCGAGTTGGGGTCTCACAAACCAATAAATGGCGAAACTGTTCAAAGACAGAATAATCTAAGCAAAACCCACCTCTAAACGGCGGTGGCTTCTGAATATGTATGAGTTAGGACGTCCTAGGGTTAGGATTTTCCCTGTGAGGGGCGCACTCCTCATGGGTTTAGCCCACAACACAAATACAAGGCCCAAGGTCCAAAATAGACTCGGACTGGAAGAGATACGTATCTTGTTTCGACAATTACGGACAGCTCAGGAGGAATTTTGATGTGGGACCAAAACCATCTGAAAGTAGACTCCATAAGCTTTCCAACAAGTACTCATGGGCCCCGAGATTCCTTCTGGATCAGCAGCTAGGTCCGTTTGAAGTTGATGCTATCAGGAGGCCCGAATCTGAATCCAAAACATGCAGAACTTCATCTCTTGCTTTCTATGGACCAAAAAGTGACGTGGTGATGTAGGAGTAGACTTGGGTAAGGTCTTGGTTTGGTTCCCAATCAACTTCTTTTATCATCCATATGTTTCTTGCGCTCGGTCTCTTTCACTTCACCTAAGCAAGTATCTCTGCAAATGAGAACACACAAAACTCATGGTGTAGTAACGGCTGTTCAAATATATAACACGTAAATCTTACGTAGAAAGCATGCACCTTTGGTTGATGAATTCATAAGATAGCTATGGTCATATCCGAGCTAGTGATGTCCTCATCACTATTGATATAGGCATTTCAACTTCTGTCCACTCGGCCACGAAGTCGGCTAGAGCTTGTGATTTGATAGCTATCCGTCGCTGAAAGGTGATGTCGAACGCCATCAACTCGAGCACCCATTTAGCGATTCGGTCGGTGGCCTCGCAATTATGCAGGACGTCCCCAAGTGGATACGATGTGACCACCGTGACTTGATGTGCTTGGAAATAGTGCACCAGCTTCCGGACAATGATGAGTAGGCCATAGAGCAGCTTCTGGACCTGTGGATATCTCATCTTTGAGTCGGCAAGGATCTTGCTGACAAAATAGACTGGCCGTTGAATTTTTTGGATGTGGCTCGGTTCGGATTGCTCGACCACCAGCACCGTGCTGACTACCTGAGTGGTTGCCGCGAGATACAGCATTAATGGTTCTTGGGACATTAGTGATGCCAATACGGGTGGTGATGTGAGAAATTTTTTAAAGCCTTCGAAGGCTTGCTGTGCTTCAGGAGTCCATTGAAAATTGTCTGCTTTCTTCAATAGCTTGAAAAAGGGCATGCCCCGTTCGCCTAGTCGGGAAATAAACCGGCTGAGTGCCGCCATGCAGTGTCACGCCCTAAAAATCGGTTTATTTAAAAATTGTTTTTGGATAAATCGAAATACAAAAAAATACACTAGAAAATTTTTGTTTGAGAAATGTGTTTGAATAAAATTTTGAAATTTCCAATATTAAAAATCCCAAGTTGAAAATTTTAAATAAATACTTAGGTGCTTTTATATTCCCGAGGTTTTTGGTCAGAATATTTTAAGCGTTTAAGTATTTATCAGAATAAACTCTATCTGTTTCGTGGTGGCATTTCTTTCTGGTAAATTTCCCATGATTTAATAAACTCTCTGAAATTTTCTCAGAATTTTCGGAGCTCCAGAATTAATTTTAATGGGACAAAGATCATTTCTATAATTAGATAAATCTAATCTATAATAAAACCCCTATCTTTTCCCCTGTTCGGGTCGTTTCGGTTCAGTTCTTTGAAGTCTCCCTGTTCATCGTGAACTCTGACTCTCTTTTTCCCAAGGGTTTCGTGTCGCTCCTGGAACCCTAAAACCTCCTTGACGTTCCGATTCTCAAAATATACTGATATTTCAAGCGATCGAATGTTTCCTAAACTATTTCCTCCACCGTTCTCGACTCCCAAAATATTCCCCATATTTTGGACGTTTATTTATTCCGTTTCCCAAACTCCATTCTTGAATATCCTAATTTCTCGGTCGACGCAAAATCCCCTCCATTTTTCCCCAAGTTCCTAATTCCGCAAATATTCCCAACTTTATCCTGATTCTGGAATATTCCTGTTAACTCCTTCCAATATTCCAAAAATTCCCAAAATATTCTTATGCTTGGAGGATTCCAAAAACTCCGGCGAATTTCCTCGACTCCAAAGAAATATTTCGATTTCCAAAAAGTGTTTCAATTTCCCAATTTTCAATATTCCTGATACTTCTCGAAATTCCAAAAATTTAAATTCTAAATTTGGAGTTTCCGGAGAAAATCCCAAAAATTCCCCATCTTTTCTCCTTCTTTTCTCTCTTCTTTATTTTTCTTCCAATTTCTCCCTTTCCCCTTTTATTTTTTTTCTCTCCTTTCTGGTCCTGCCCTCCTGTTCATCTTCTTCTTGACTCTCTCTCTCTCTGCTTTGGAGCTAGCCGAGCCGCCGCCGTCGCCTGGGCCGAGCCCCTCGGCTGCGCTCCTCTCCGGGCCCAGCCTGCGCCGCCCCGGCCTCTAGCTGCAACCGCCTACTGCCAACCCCGCTCCACACGCCCCCACGATCCCGCCATTCTCGCTCGAGCCGTGGTCGCCATCCACTTCCCCCACTCCCGCTCCAAAACCGCCTCCTCAGCCACGATTCAGCCTCCCCGTGCCCTCAAATGGCTCTCCTGAGCTTCGTTCTCCCGCTTCCCTGCTCAGCCTGGCCGCCACCGCCCGTGCACCGTTGCCGTCTGGCTCCGTCCCGCCGTCGCCTGCGCCCCCTTGCCGCCTCCACCGCGTCGAGCAGCGCCTCGGCGTACCCCTTCCCGAAGCCCTCTGTCGCCGGAGCGTTACCGTCGTCCTCAACCCGAGGAGCTCGCCGTCCCCTCCTCGCCGCCGTCGCCTGCCTCTGCAGCCGCCGCCACCACCGGGAGTCCCTGTCGCTGCCGTTCTGTTCCAGTGCGCCGCCGCCTCTGGAAGCCGCACCGACGCCATGAGCCAGCGCCGCCGCTCGGCTACGGCCGTTGCCGTCCTTCGCCGCCCCGAGGTGAGCCTCCTCCTCGGCGCCACCCCTTCCCCGAAGTCGCCGCCGCGCTACGGCAAGTCGACGCCGGCCAGCGCCCCTGCTCCACCGCCTCCTCGCGCGAGTCGTCGCCGCCGCCGCTGTGTCTCTGCCCGTGGATGCCGCCGGCGGTTCAGCATCGACATCGTCGCCTCCGTGGACGCCGCTGCCTAGGGTGAGCCTCGCCTGACAGCGCCCGCTTCTCCTCCTCCCTCCGTTCTTCATCGTCGGCGTCGTCGCTTTTTCCTACAGCCGGTGAGCCGCAGGCATTGCTCCCCTCTTCTCTCCTCTCTGTGTCGCCGTCTGCCGTCGTCACCCAGTCGTCCTGCCGCCGCCCATCGCAGAATCCTTGCCGTCGCCGGCATCGTCGTCCTCGCCCTAGGCTCGCTACCTCCCTCGCTGCCGCTTGCCGCCGACAAGTCACCGTGGCCGCGCCGCCTGGGTGCCGCCAAACGCCATCAACATCCTCAGCACCGCCGACCCCTGCTGCTGTTTCCTCCCCGACGTCATCCTCGTCGTTTGCCGTCATTCTCGTTGCTTCGTCGCCAGTCGTTGCCCTCGTCTACCGTTGGTAAGCCCCAGTCGGGGACACCTCCCTCGGCATCTCCTCGCCGGAGCCGCCTCCTTCCTCATCCCGTGCCGCGCCGTGGCACCATCGTCAACGTCTTTGCCGCGTTGCGCCACCCTGGAGTCGCTACTCCTGCCACCAAAGTCGTCGCACCGTTGGGTCTCCTCTCTGCCTCGCCGTGACAGTGCCCCGTCGCGTCGGCCGTCGCCCGACCCCCTTGGCTAAGCGCCATGACAGGAGCTCGGCCTCCTCTTCCGGTGATGCTGCCACGTGGGTCCCACATGCAGTAGTTCGGCCGCCCCAGCTGTTAGATCATTCTAGGCCGATTAGGGCCGTTCGATCATTTAAATCCAATCTTCACCATCGGATCCCCTTAAACTCCAGGGTTAAATCTCGTCCGTCCAATCTCTATATCAAGTTCCTAAATCAATCTCGGCTCTTTAAATTCCTCTAAATCAAATCCCAGCCATTGACTCCTTTTTAATCCGCCAGTGCCCTGTCAGTCCTAACCCAATCCACCACTCCAGCTATTCCTCAAAATCATGACCCACGACAGTGCCACTTTTTCTCCAGTGCCAAAAATAATTCTTTAGTCTAATCCCAAGAGAATATTCCCGAGAATATTCTTCCCCCAATTCTTTCCAGAATTCTTTCTGAATTCGATATTCCGAAAGCCATATCTTTTCCATCCGAACTCCGAATTGACCCGTTCTTCTTCCTAATTTTATCTAAAATTATAATCTACTTGTTTGTATAATTTTTATGTACTGTTTATTTGGAGTTTCTTAGGGTTTTTATCATTTTGCGTGTAGTCGCATATAATCACTGATTCGGAAGACCGCGGAGTCTATGGAAGAGTTCGGAAGAGTAATCGAAGATGTTTTGTCGCAAGGCAAGTCACACATTCATCCTTGAGCATGTTGAACCTACTTTGTGAAATATTTTACGATTTATAAATAAATTGCATGTTTTGCTAATTACATGGAATATGGGATAACCTATCCACTTACTCGAGACCCTGTTTATTTGTTATCCATTCCTTGATAACCTTGGGTGATAATTTGACTAGCTTAGGTCTCATTAGATGACTTAGCTAGAGATAGGACCTGCTTAGCCATGCTTAGCAACATAGCTCACCCGGGAATTAAATAATATCTTTTTATATGACTCGACTCAATGTCGGAAAAATGGAACTTTGGATAGGCTGATGTTAAATTACTAAAATTGGACCTAAATGGTGGGCTGTGGGTGTATGGTTCTGCTTGTCGCACCCATGGCAATTAAGGACCGGTTCGCAGGAACCACTTGGGCAACTTCCCGTACTTTCCACAAGCCAGCGTGGGCAACGGCTGGGCTTGAAGCGTTCCTTCTTCCTCTCCTAGGCACCGAAGAAGAGGGTGGGCGGGATAGAGTTGGGTCGGCCCGGGGTAGGGTTGATCAGCTTTCGGATTCACCGCAGCGCAAGGGGGGTACCCTGGCCAATATGGCGTGCCCTGTTGGCAGGTGCAACCTCAGCGTGGTGTGGATGGTTAGGGAGAGGTTGTGTGAACGGTCCTGTCACAGCCTCTTGCGGGATGTCGTGGTGACACATCGATGCACGGAAACGTGTGTGAGGCTGTGTCTTGTAGGTAAAGTTGTACACCTCTGATCAGAGTAAATCTATTCGAATAGCCGCGCCCGCGGTCATGGGCATATTGGCCAAGACTCACCGTGATTAGTCTCACCTTTAGATAATTAATCTGGCTTTGTGAAACTGGTGTTGTGGAAGGTGTTGAGTCCGGTCGATGTGGTTGAGTTGACCAGGGGTGGCTAGTTAGCGTGGTGTAACACTAATCGGTGGAGACTGGTGAGCGTGGTGTAACGCTCATCAGTGACGCCTGGTGGACATGGTGTAACGTTCATCAGCGCGGCCTGGTCAACGTGGTGTAGTGTTGATCAGGAAAAACTGGTCAGCGTGGTGTAACGTTGTCCGGTGGAGACTGGTTAACGTGGTATAGCGTTAATTAGTGAAGTCCGGTTATCGTGGTGTAACGGTAACCGGAGGAGTCTGGTGAACGTGGTGTAGCGTTCATCAGTGGAGACTGGTTGACGTGGTGTAACATCAATCAGTTGGGAATGGTTGGGCCTGGTTAACGTGGTGTAACGTTAATCAGTGGGGAATTAACATTGTTAAATTAATCAACTTTTTACTGTTTGTGAACTACTATTTTTTTCAACTACTTTTACGCAAATGAGCCACCAGCCTTCCTTTGAAAATCTCGTGCACAAATGCATCATTGGTATGGCTTATTGAGTACGGTGGGTGGTACTCAGCTTTGCTATATTCCCCCTTTTCAGAAGTGAAGACCTTGGCTTATACCCCAGTTGAGCTTGCCTGTGGTGTGGAGCTGAAGATACGCTAGTTTCGCATTTCCGCTGCTGTTTTCTTCTGTGTAAGAACTAAGTGCCTCTTCTGTAAGTATTTATGCTTTATTTACGTTTGGATCTATTTATTGATTTATCATTTTGTGTACCTTGGCTTGATTCCTGGACAGGGATTTTAATACACAAAATAGTCTGGAAATTGGCTAAATTTCTGGGCGTGACATGCAGCCTGTCAGCTTCTGGACATCCTTAGAGCTAGTCGGGGGTGTCATGTTCATGATTGCGTTGACTTTCTCCGAGTTGGCCTCGATGCCACGATGCGAGACGATAAAGCCGAGTAACTTTCTGGATGGCACCCCGAAGGCGCACTTTCCGGGTTCAACTTCATCTTGAATCTTCGAAGATTTTGGAAGGTTTCTTCCAGATCAGCGATGAGGTCTTCTTTGGACTTAGTCTTGATTACCACGTCGTCGATGTAAGCCTCCACGTTGCACCCGATCTGAGTGTGTAGACACCGCTGAATGGCCCGTTGATACGTTGCTCCAGCGTTTTTCAAACCGAACGGCATAGTAATGTAGCAGTACGCTCCAAACGGCGTGATAAAAGACGTCTTTAGGCAGTCCTCCTTGAGGCTAACTTGGTGGTATCCCGAGTAACAATCGAGAAAGCTGAGAAGTTCGCACCCTGCGGTTGAATCCACCACTTGATCTATTTTGGGTAGACCAAATGGATCCTTGGGACACGCTTTGTAACATGCGCCATTTACCTTTTTCTTTCAGACCAGGACTGGGTTTGCCAGCCAATCCGGGTGATAGACCTCTTTGATGAACCCGGCTACGAGAAGCTTGGTTATCTCCTCCCGGATAGCATCTTTACGGTCTTGAGCGAAGCGCTGTAGCCGTTGCTTGACTGGCATGGCGTCTGTCTAGACATTAAGGACATGCTCGATCACCTCCCTTGGTACGCTCGGCATGTCGAACGGTTTCCATGCGAAGATATCCTTGTTGGCTTGGAGGAAAGGTGACGAGCGCGTCTTCCTATTTGGGGTTGAGTCCGGTCCCGACTAGAACAGTCTTGGAGGGCTCGGAACAGTCTTGGAGGGCTCGGAAGGGTCCAAGGGAATCTTCTTCGTGTCAGAGTCCACTGAAATTCCTGATTTCGCTGCTTTTTTGGCCGGAACCTGGTCATCCTCGACTTCGGTTGTGACGGCTTACTGAATGCTGTTGCGTCTGACTACCGCCTCTTGTGATTGAGTCAACTCGCAGCTCTCCTTATCGCAGGTGAAGGCTTGCTTGACGTCGCTACAGAGGGAGAGGACTCCTGCTGGCCTAGGCATTTTGACCACCATGTAGGTATAGTGCGGTATCGCCATGAATTTAGCAAGCACCGGTCGTCCAAGTATCGCGTGGTACGCGGTCTCGAAAACGGTGACCTCGAAGCAGATGTTTTCTGTGTAGAAGTTATCCCGTGTGCCAAAAGTGACTGGTGTTGACGCCGAAAACCCACCGGGGGCCGTTCGGCGCCGAGAGACACGCGAAGGCCTGGGAGATTTGCTTCACTCCAGTGCAGGTCCTAAATTCTTGAGATTCGTAGGCGTGCCAGTTAATTTGACGCTGCAATTGACAAGGAGAGAAAATATTAGATTTGTGAGCCAATCGGCTGGAAGCCGATCTGGACTCGTCTCATCGGCCGATAGCCGATATGAACTGTAGCACTTATACACCGGCTGGAAGCCGATGATGGCATGAAGCAATAGCATAATAATAAACAAATATTAAACTAGCCGATCATTGAAAGGATGCTCAAAAATCGGCTGTAAACTGATGAAATAAGTAAGCAAAATGTGTAAATAGGTTGAGTAAACTCCAGCCGATCGTGGTTAAGGTTACTAGTGTCGCCGCGAAGATACTGCCCGCACCCGTGCCCGGGCCCTTGCTCGTGCCCGCGCCCGGATCTTCATTCGCTGTCCGTGCCCGTGCCCGGGTTCTTACCTGTGCTCGTGCCCGGGTCCTTACCTGAGGTCGTGCCCGTGCCCGGGTCTTCGCTTGTACCCGTGCCCGGGTCCTTACACACTAATCGTGCCCGGGAACTTACCTGAGCTCGTGCCCGGGCCCTACCTGTGCTCGTGCTTGGATCGACAGAGTAAACTGATCGGCTAACCCTTAGCCGATCGTAATAGTAATGCAGGCAAGAATGTATAACAAAGCAATATAATCGGCTGTATTTAAAAGATAACTTATCGGCTAAGTACTCCGATAAAAACACCGCATAAAACACATCGACTTATTAAGAATGAAGTTATTATCGTCAGTCTAGTAGAGCGGACCCAACCGTTGCAGCACAGACTGATGATGATAACAAGACCTCGGTAGACCGATAGATTTGAATGCGATCGTGATGTAAAATATGATAACTTATCGGCTATACACCCCGATAAGACGCTTGCGCACAAAATATCAACTTAGTAGGAACGATTTATCACTGGCAGTTTAGTAGGTCGGACCCAACCGATGCAGCACAAACTGTTGATAAACCACTCCCAGTAAGCCGATACGATCTACGCACGCGTGATGTGATATACCTAATCAATCTATGAGATCAAACTGAACTGATGCAGCCATAGACAAAATAGATATATCGTGGTAAGCCGACTACCATAAACCGACTAGAATATCGGACCTAACCGAGGAAGTCCTAGCCGATAGGTAGTCGGGGTGACGAGACTTACCCTCTCGCAGGAGGTCGAACTTAACCGATGCAGCCCGGCTCGAGAAGCAAGAACCCGTCGAAATGGTGGCGATGCGCCGAAGTTGTATTGATCGATTGATGATTTTTACACAGCACCCGAGCATACGTATTTATACCCCGAGTTGATATGAGTCCTTATTGGACACGGTACATGATTTCCTAATTATAATAGAAAACACTAATAAGACCCGACCGGACACGAGGTCAGGTTTCCTAAAGATAAGCACTTGCCCAATTAATAGATACAGTAATTAACCACCATACTACGGTCTTCATGGCTCCTTCCCGGATTCGGTCCCTTCTGGATCAATCTCCGTTAGTTGACTGCAATGTTCTCCTTGTCCGAATCCGATACAGGGCCTTACCAAATTTTGGCGTTAACACATGCCCCCCAATTTCGGAGTTCTTCTATAGGACTTCGAAATTCTTTCGTTTTGGGCCTTCAGATTTCTTCCATACCGAGGCGGCCCAAGGTAGCCCACTTGCCTTAATTGTTTGAAACAGTGCCAACGGCCTCGATTCCCGCCCGGTCATCATATCTCTATAAAACGCTTCGTCTCCCTAGCCTTTTTTACGCTTTCACATCACCAGAGCACCACCGCTTCATCTTCCAAAACTTCGACAAGCTCTAGTGAACCCAGACGAACCGTCGCAGCCCCTTTCTTCAGCCGTTGATTCCTGCATCTTCTTCCTCTCTCGCGATGGCATCAGCATCCGCAGTCCCCGAGGTAATCTTTCTGCTCGACTATTTTTTCCGATCTGCAGCCCAGATGAATCCAATCTGCCATGTTTTTTACCTGTTCTTCATCGTGTTCTTGTTCACTGTAGCACCTTAGAGACTAGATCTTGATTCCGGCCGCCGATTATCCGAACTTTTTCTACCATGGCCCCATGGGTAGCGAAGATCCCACAGATTTCATTAGCGTCGAGACCCAACGTATCCCTTTCAAGAACTCCGCCATGCTAGTCAGTGACTGGACCAATAGCTTCAGGTCATGGCCGAGCAAGCTGCCTAGGTGGAGGGATTGGTACATCAGAGTATCGGCCGCGAAGAGAACCTTCTGGGAAGAATCACATATTGGCTACTGCATCAATCTCTCTCTAGCCGATATGGAAAGGAATGAACCTCTGCTTGCATCGGCCTCATACTTCTGGTCTGACGCCCTCAACGCCTTCATGTTTGGGCACGGGCCGATGACTCCCACCTTGCTGGATGTGACTATGCTCACCTGCCTTGATACGACAAGTTACATCAATCCCTCCAAGCTCCGGTTCAAACCCGCTCATCGGCTTCAAGCGAAGAACATTGGTGGCTGGTCCAGGTATATATCAATCCACAACAAGGGAACCGGACCAGTCGACAACCGGGAACATGTCGCCTTTTTGAACCTGTGGCTGGAACGGTTTGTCTTCGGCGGTGCAACCCTCAGCCCAACGATCAACATGCAATGTCTGGCAGAGTGCTTGGCCGATCAGAAATAGATCCCCTTGGGGCAATACCTCCTTGGCGCTACTTATCAGCTCCTTCACCAAGTAGCGACCAAGCTATCGGCCGGCCAGCCCATCGGCCATATCGGGGGTCCTTGGTGGTTTGTGCAACTCTGGCTCAACGTCTACACCTCCAAGGCCTTCTTTGGGACCTATTTTCTCAACCAATCCTTTCCAGCCGATTATACAGAAGACCAGGATCCCATCTACCGCCAATGTACCTCCATGGGCGAAGCTGCATCAGCTCTTTCTGGTGGCAAGATAACACCTGCTGGACTTAGCCAATGGTTCAAGGGGTTCTATTACGGCTTCACCAAGGAGGCCACTCTCTGGTTCACATATAATGACGCATCGTCATTCGAGATGCCTTCCAATTTTGACCTGCTTAATGCGTTAGAAAATGATGAGTCGAAGGCCATATTCTTATCGGCCATTACCCCTTGTCTGCTACCAACTGGCTTCTCTCTGAGCCGATCGCAACCATCATATGAGTTTTACCATCCATCGGTCGGCTCCCGTCAGCTCGGCCTTGGTCAACTTCCGATCGGCCTATTCTTCATTGACAAACTTCAAGCCCGGGGCAACGTCAACAACGCCCTAGAGTATGATCGGATGCGGACTTTAACAGAATCCCTTCTTCCAGGCGCCGCCACCGAGGTGAATGTTTGCACTGCCAATACAAAGCTTTTCGTCCGATGGTGGTCAGAATGGAAGAAACATCTCTTTAGCTTAGCAGCCACCTACTACTGCTCCCGCCTCGATGCCGAGTACATCGAATCCGATGAAGAGGTAACACCTGTAAGCCTTAATCATCATCTCCGATCATCTCTCAATCTTAATTTGCAGGCTGCCAATGTCGAGCCCCCAACGACAAGCAACAGTGGTCGGCCGATTCTGTATCAACCCCCATCGGCCACTCCGAACTTAGGGCGCGACGCTCCCTCTCCATCAGCTCTCCTCCAGGCGCCTCGGCCGACAGGACAAAAACGCATGAAGCTGGCGCATCGCCCCTCTCTCAAAAAGCAGAAAACCAATGCCGATGTCACGATCGCGACACCATCTACCCCCCAAACAACATCGGCCCCTCCATCTCCACAGGTTCGTGCTAAGTTTTGATATCATTACTCATTTTTCCATCTTTTTTCATCAATTTTGTTTCCAACTCGAACCATCGGCCCCTGGACCTCAAGCTTCTGCTGACACCCCTCCAAGCACTGAGCCGATGGCTTCTCCAGCTGCCCCAATCTCAGCACCAAGTCCTCTAGCCGTCGATGAGACTGTTCCTATTCCATCGCCTGACATCGGCCATCCCGAAGAACAACCTACTCATCTCCCTGAAGCCGATGTCACCCAAGCTGCCGATGCCCTACCTCAGGTAATCTCTTTATACCCATACTTTGCTTTTAAACTCTTCACTGATACCGATGTCAATTTGCAGTCCTTAGCCGATTTGTTCTCCTTCGACATCGGCAAGTACTTGGAGGCAGAAGAAACCACAGCCACCAGCGCAGTGACCAAACCGTCCTTCCCAGCCGATGTGCGCGAGTACTTAACGAGCATCATCAGTCGGCTGGAAAATCCAATCGATGCGCTAGTGGAAGATTTTGGGCCGATTCGGGCAAGACTTGCAGATATTGAACACCATTTGCCCAAAGAACTCATCGACGCACTAACCCTCGCGGCATATCTAGAGTCTCATAGATTTAAACTCATCAAGCTTAGACAGCGCTGTTAACGCCAAAATTTGGTAAGGCCCAGTGACAAATTCGGTTAAAGGGGAGATTATGGCCAGCTGGCAGAAATTGATCCAGAAGAGACCGAATCAGAGAAGGAGCCATGAAGACCGCTGTTTGGCAGTTAATTACTGTACATATTAGTTAGGCAAGAATTTATCTTTAGGGAACCTGACCTCGTGTCCGGTTGGGTCTTATTAGCATTTTCTGTTATAACTAGGAAATCATGTGTCGTGTCCTATCAGGACTCATATCAACTCGGGGTATATATACGTATGCCCGAGTGCTATGTAATCTATCTACAATCAAGACAGATCAATCAACTTCGGCGCATCGCCACCCTTTTCGACGGGGTCTTGCCTTTCGAGCCGGGCTGCATCGGTTAGGTCCGAACCCCAGCGAGAGGTAAGACTCGTCACCCCTTACCCCGGTATGTTTACTTCGTCTATGGCTGCATCAGTTCAGTTTGACCTCATAGATTAATTAGATATACCACATCACGCGTGCATAGATTATATCGGCTTATTGGGTGTAGTTTATCGACAGTTTGTGCTGCATCGGTTCGGTCCGACCTACTAAACTGCCCCGATAAGATTCCCCTGATACGCTGATATTCCCTGTGCAAGCGTCTTATCGGAGCGTATAGCCGATAAGTTATCTTACGCATCACAATCGCACTAGATTTATCGGCTTGTCGAGGTCTGTTATTGTTACCAGTCTGTGCTGCAACGGTTGGGTCCGATCTACTAGACTGATAATAATAATCTCATTCTTAACAAGCCGATGAGTGTTAATGCGATGTATTATCGGAGTGCTTAGCCGATGAGTTATCTCCAGATCTAGCCGATTGTATTGCTTGTCTTGTTATATTCTTGCCTGCTTTATTATTATGATCGGCTAAGACCCAGCCGATTGGTTCACTGTGCCAATCCAATCACGAGCATAAATAAGCTCCCGGGCGCGAGCTCAGGTAAGCCCCCGGGTATGATCGAGCACCGAGCACGACCAACAGGAGAAGACCCGGGCACAAGTACAATCGGCAAGCGGGGACCCGGGCGCAAGTGAGGGCCCGGGCATGGGTGCAGGCAAGGCTTTCACGGTGACATCGTCAATTTCAAATCACAATCGGCTGGTGTTTCTTTGATTTGTCTACGTACTTTGATTTCTCATCCTACCAATTTATAGTTGGTTCCCGAACACCTTTTTGGCGATCGGCTAGTTCAAATACTTATTATCTCATTACTGCTTATGCCATCATCGGCTTCTAGTCGGTGTATAAGTGCTACAGTACCCATCGGTTATCGGCCGATGAGATGAGTCAATATCGGCTTCCAGCCGATAGGCTCACGAATCTAATATTTTCCTCCTTGTCAATTGCAGGGTCAAATTGACTGGCACGCCTACGAACCTCAAATATTTAGGACCTGCACTGGAGCTAAGCAGATCTCCCAGGCCTTCGTATGTTCAATCGCATCAAACCAGATCATCAGCGAGCTTCTTGGCACACCCGGTGGTTTTTGGTGCGAACAAGCGCATAGCCGATCGTGCTGACCAACAGAAGATAACCGAAGATATCCAAGCCAATCGGCTGTCAGCCCAAATAGAGAAGAAAAAGCTTGATGAAATGGCAGCTGCCATTCAAGAGCTCCAATCCAAATTGGATCAACTGAAGAAAAAGGAGGCCGATTTGCTGGCAGAACTTGAGAAAGTTCACAAGGATCTTGAAGCAACAGAATCCCAGCTTATCGGCCTGCCGCAAGCTATTCAGGACCAAGAGGCTAAGGTTGCAGCGACGGTGCGTCAAGTCATTCATCGGTGCAAGAATTTGAAGACCATCCCGGGCTCTGATGAAGATGACATCCATGCTATCAACGAGATTGACCAAATCCGCCTGCATGCAATCGAAACAATCCAAAGATTTATGTAAATCAATGACCGATGGCCTCCTGAAACATGCTGGTTGTGCTGTAATATATCTTGATCGGCTCTGTTGCCTGCTTCTTTCACCCTTGATAATATTTCTGTTTGTTTGATCTAAAGGCGATATCGATTGATATCGGCTATCTTTAGGCGATGCAAAAACATCGGCTTTCTGAACTATTTTAGAAATCGGCTGCACTTAACCGATTTAAGAGTTGATCCAAACGCTAGGATAGTATTTCTTGAGATATTTCCCGTTAAGTGCTTTAACAAACTCCGTCCCGTCAAGATCCTCTAACACATAGGCATTACCAGGCACACAACGATTAATCCGATAGGGCCCTTCCCAATTAGGCGACCATTTTCCGAATTTACTATCTCTGGACCCAATCGGCAAAATCAATTTCCATACCAGATCTCCCTCGGCAAATGACTTATTTACCACTTTTTTGTTGTAATGCCGAGCTGCCTTAGCCTTGTTTTCCTTGATTCTCTCTAATGCCCTTAACTGATTCTGAGCCAAATCCTCAAGTTCATCTGTCATTAAGTTGTAATAATCATCGGCTGTCAATTGATTTTGCAAAGAAATCCTCCTAGAGCCGATGTTAGTTTCCCAAGGCAAAACCGCCTCATGTCCATATACTAGTTGGTAAGGTGGCACCCGGGTAGATCCATGACACGCCATCCGATAGGCCCATAGTGAATCGGCTAATGTAGTATGCCATCATCGCGGCTGCTCATCAATCTTCCGCTTAATCAACTTGATCAAACTCTTATTAGAAGCTTCTGCCTATCCATTAGCCTGAGCATAATAAGGCGACGAATTTAATAACTTGATTCCCATACTGGCAGCAAACTGTTAAAACTCATCGGACACGAAGACAGATCCCTGATCAGTAGTTATCGTTTGAGGAATTCCAAACCGATAAATTATATGCTCCTTTACAAACTCGATCGCTTCCTTGGACGTAACTTTCTTCAGAGGAATTGCCTCTACCCTCTTGGTAAAATAATCTGTCGCCGCCAATATGAACTTATGTCCCTTACTTGATGGAGGAAAAACCTGGCCGATCATGTCAATTCCCCATCCTCTGAACGGCCACGGTTTGATGATAGGATTCATAGTCGATGCTGGTGCTCGCTGTACATTCCCAAATTTCTGACAATCTTGGCATCCTTTATAGTACCTGAAGCAATCTTCCAGCATTGTCGGCCAAAAATATCCTACTCTTCTCAGCAACCACTTCATCTTATGAGCCGATTGATGAGTCCCACAAACGCCTTCATGTACCTCGCACATAACCACTTTGGCTTCTTCCAAATCCAGGCATCTAAGCAGAACTCCCTCAAAAGTCCGATAATATAGCTCCCCATCAAGCAGCACATACTTTGTAGCTTTGTATCGAAGTTTTCTAGAAACCAATTGCGACGGATTTTGCAGATAATCTATTATTTCCTTTCTCCAATCATCGGCTTCATCCTGAACGTCATTATCGGCTATCTCAACCTCAACCTCAACCTGCCTATTCAGCCGATAACCAGAAGCAATTTGTGCAAGATCATTGGCTTCTAAATTCTGCTCCCTGGGAACATGATCTATTGATACCATCTTGAAATCCTTTAACAAATCTGTACACTCCTCATAATATGATCTCAAAACATCATCCCTGCACTCATATTCCCCAGACAACTGCTTGATCACTAACAAAGAATCACCAACGATCTCTATGATATCGGCTTCTATCTCCTTTAAGAGTTGAAGTCCTTTCAGCACCGCCTCATGTTCTGCCTGATTGTTAGTCCGATAAGGTTTAATTGTAAAAGCAAACTCAAAACTTGCCCCCCGAGGCGATATAATAACCAAGCCGATACCAAATCCATGCTTGCAAACCGATCCATCAAAAAACAAAGTCCATGGGATCGGCTCCACATAATCTTCGTGAGCCCCTCTGTGCTGTACAATGAAATCGGCCACCGCCTGTCCCTTGATTGCTTTAGCCGATTCATATTTCAAGTCGAACTCTGTCAAAACAAAAATCCATTTACCAACTCGCCCTTTCAAGACTAGAGCCGACAACATATATTTGACCACATCAGCCTTGCAAACCACTGTACACTCAGCCGATAGGATATAATGCCTTAACTTTGTACACGAGAAATATAAACAAAGGCATAATTTCTCCACCGCAGGATATCTCGTTTCAGCATCCAAAAGCCTTCTGCTCAGATAAAACACAACTCGCTCCTTCCCCTCAAATTCCTGTATCAGAATAGACCCGATGGATTTCTCATCGGCTGATAAATATAACTTGAACGCCACTCCTTTCTGCGGCGGAATTAAAATAGGTGGGGAACTCAGATAGTTCTTGATCTCGTCAAATGCCTTCTGCTGCGATGCCCCCCACACAAACTCTTGATCGGCTTTCAATTTCAATAATGGAGTAAAAGGCTCAATTCTTCCTGACAAATTTGATATAAATCTCCTCACAAAATTAATCTTGCCGATCAATGACTGCAATTCTGTCTTATTGCTTGGTGGTTCTGTAGTCTTAATGGCTCTGATGCTCTGTTGACTAACTTCAATCCCTCGCTCATGAACCATAAAACCCAAAAACTGCCCAACCGATACACCAAAAGCGCATTTATTGGGATTCATCCTTAGTCCGTACTTCTTTGCCCTTTCCAGCACTCTCCGTAAATCGGCTATATGGCTTTCCTCACTCCTAGACTTAACCACCACATCGTCGATGTAAATTTCCACTAACAAGCTGATGAGATCATGAAATATATAATTCATTGCTCTCTGATAAGTCACACCGGCACTTTTCAATCCAAAAGTCATCACTACCCACTCATATAAGCCGATAGCTCCAGGACACCGAAACGCAGTCTTATGTATATCTTCTTCAGCCATAAAATTTGATTGTATCCCGCATTGCCATCCATGAAGCTGATAATTTTGTGTCCTGATGCTGCATCTACCAACAAATCTGCTATCGGCATTGGTTACTCATCCTTGGGGGTAGCTTTATTCAGATCCCGAAAATCAATACATATCCTCAATTTTCCATTTTTCTTCTCTACCGGGACGATATTAGAAACCCACTCAGCATATCGGCATGGCCTTATAAACTTGGCATCATACAACCTTGTGATTTACGCTTTGATTGGCTCATATAATTCTGCCTTGAATCTCCTTGGAGCCTGTTTGAATGGCCGATATCCTGGTTTAATGGGCAGCCGATGTTCAACAATTGATTGGCTTAATCCTGGCATCTCATGGTACTCCCAAGCGAAACAATCCCGATACTCCTTCAACAGTATTATTAATTCTTCTCAAAGTTCAGGACATAACTTTTTGCTTATGTACATCGGCCTTGGCTTATCTCCTAGTCCTATATCGATTTCTTCCAAATCATCGGCTGACGTAAACCCCTGTCCTAGTTTCCCCTCAAAATCTTCAATGGAGCCCATCAGAGTAACAATTCAGAGCCGACTTGCTGAATCGGCTGTATCCCTTGGCTAGTGACCTTGAGATAGTCTCCTTCCCATATTTTCCCGGACAGGAAATCAACACCATCGGCTTCCCAGACTGGCAAATCGGTCATCGCAATGTTGGTTGACCGATCTGCTAGGACCACCTCGACTTGATCTCCCTGCCACTGTATCAAACATTGATGCATCGTCGAGGGCACGCAACAGTTCGCGTGAATCCAATCCCTGCCAAGAAGCAGACTCTACGATCCTTTTCCATCAATGACGAAAAACGTGGTAGGTAATGTCTTATTTCCCACTGTCAACTCTACATTTAATACGCCTTTCGCCTCTGATGAATTCCCACCGAAGTCCTTTAGCACCATATTTGTCTTGATCAAATCTTCGGCAGTCTTCCCCAATTTCCGAAATGTAGCATGAGGCATGAGATTAACAGCTGCTCCCCCATCAACCAGCATCTTCGTTATCGGCTTCCTATTCACATAACCCTTGATATATAATGGCTTTAGGTGCCGATGCTCTGACTCTTTAGGTTTATCAAATACGGCCTGATCGGGTTGCAACGTTAACTGAGCGAAAACTTCCTCATTGCCTTCTTCATCCGATGAAAGTGCTTTATACTCCCGAGGCAAAAAGAAAACCATGTTTACTGGAGCCGATGGATCGACTTCATCGTCCTTCCTCTTCACGCGCCATATTTGTTTAGTTCTCTTGTGACGATGATCGGCTCCTTCCTGATCTTGCCTTTGTTCTTCTTGTTGCTCTCGGTGCTGTAATCGCTGTGCCCTTCTCTTCTGATTCTTCGTGAATATTCCGCTAGGACACCATTGAGGATTTTGGATCTGTTTTTCATGTACCTCTTCATCATTCTCTTCAAAGAACTCTTCATGGATCGGCCCTAATCGGCTATGAACCGATGCTTTTTTCCAAAGCGGCCAATCCTGCGAAAACCTTTCCTGCTGATCATGCCAATCCCCCATATTACTGCACTCGGGCAATCTTCAACTGATGGCAGTCTCATTCCTTGATCCCAGCAGAATCGGAAGAATGGGCAATTCCAATGCGGATTATATCTTTCTGGCTCAACCCTCTGTTCCTCATACCTTGAATATTTTTCTATCATATTCGATGAAGTAATCCTTGATTTATACCTTTGATGCCTTCCTTCATCGGCTTGATTCCTTGATGAAGATCCCACATAAACCATGTTTACAGGGAACGGGTGCCCATCAATCTTCATCGGCTTCTTGTCTTCGAATTTGATTCTTCCCTGCTCGATAGCCGATTGAATTTGTTGCCGAAAAACTTTGCACTCGTTAGTATGATGCGATATAGTATTGTGCCACTTGCAATATCTTTTCTTCTTTAGTTCTTCGGCTGATGGAATCACGTGGTTTGGTGGAAGTTGTATCTGTTTCTCTTGTAGTAATAAGTCAAAAATTTTATTGGCTTTATTGATATCAAAATCATAATGCTCCTCTTTGCCGATATCCTTAACCCATGGGCATGATACTGATTTTTTGCTCCTAGCCCACTCCGCCAACCCGACTTCAGCATCGGATCCCTCATCGTCTGAGTCCGATGAATAAACCTGTACCTGAGCAACCCTTCTCTGATATTTATCTTTTTTCGCCTCTTGAAATCGACTTTCATGAGCCGATACCTTCTGAACCAGGTGTGCCAGGGACTCTAACTCTTGTGATGAAAATCTCACCTTAATCAGCACCAAGAGACCCTGGAAAGCCAGATCGGCTAGATGCCCATCGCTCAGGTTCAAACTGTAACATCGGTTTCTGATGTCCCGAAATCGCTGAATGTATTTCGGTACTGTTTCATCTGGCCGCTGTCTAACCGATGTCAAATCTATCAGTCTCATTTTATGGATTCCAGCAAAGAAGTATTTATGAAACTGTTTTTCCAGATCGGCCCATCCCCGAACGGAATTCGGTGGTAATGAAGAGAACCAAGTAAAAGCCGATCCAGATAGTGACAAGGGGAAAAACCTAACCCTCAGAGCCTCTTCAGTCGATGCCTCACCGCACTGTGCTAGGAATCGGCTGACGTGTTCTACTGTAGATGTGCTATCTTGCCCTGAGAACTTAGAGAAATCCGGGACCCTGTATCGGTGTGGTAGCGGAACCCTGTCAAACCACTCAGGATATGGATGCCGATACATAAATGTCTGCTCCTTGGGCTTGATCCCGAACTGCTCCCTTACTATTTCTGCAACCCTTGTTGATAAATCTTCCTCCCTCGGGTTGTCCTGTTGATACTGCACAGGTGGAGTTTGTTGCCGATTCTGTCTATGATACTCCCTCTGGTAAGTACCTGGATCGGCCCCGCCTCCTGGATAATTTTGCTGATATCCCCCATAATAAGCAGACCGACGATATCCAGTAGGAATATCCTGTTGCCCCCCAGCCTGGTTCTGCGTAAACAGGTTTTCTGGTATGTCTCTGCTGACGTTGTAAGCAACTTGATTTGGTTCAACCTTTGGTGGGAGGTAAACAGGACCCCGAGTAGGCTCTTGAATAATCAATCCATCCACCGTCTTCTTTATGAGATTATGAAGTGTGTTCACTAGAATCCCAGATTGATTGATGAGCGCGTGATGAACTGCTTCATTCACCATCTCCTGCAAGGGTTTTACCGGTGGACTTTCAGGTGGTGTGCGGCTCGATTCACCAAACAGAACTGGTTTAAGAAACTGCATCTTCTGAATCGGCCCTTGCCTTGTCATGCTGAAGGATTCTAAGCACAGCTTCTGAAAATTGGCCATAGTTTGTTCGACTTGCTGTTTTTGTTCGTCTGTTAAATCTTCCATGCTGACCGGAATTACGTTGTCTGTCTTGATCTCTTTCCCGGCCATGTTGCAATTCCGATCGAGACTTTGTGTTGAAACTTCGTGTCCCACTGGGCGTGCCAAAAACGTGTTGACGCCGAAAACCCGCCGGGGGCCGTTCGGCGCCGAGAGACACGCGAAGGCCTGGGAGATTTGCTTCACTCCAGTGCAGGTCCTAAATTCTTGAGATTCGTAGGCGTGCTAGTCAATTTGACCCTGCAATTGACAAGGAGAGAAAATATTAGATTTGTGAGCCAATCGGCTGGAAGCCGATCTGGACTCGTCTCATCGGCCGATAGTCGATATGAACTGTAGCACTTATACACCAGCTGGAAGCCGATGATGGCATGAAGCAATAGCATAATAATAAACAAATATTAAACTAGCCGATCATTGAAAGGATGCTCAAAAATCGGCTGTAAACTGATGAAATAAGTAAGCAGAATGTGTAAATAGGTTGAGTAAACTCCAGCCGATCGAGGTTAAGGTTACTAGTGTCGCCGCGAAGATACTGCCCGCACCCGTGCCCGGGCCCTTGCTCGTGCCCGCGCCCGGATCTTCATTCGCTGTCCGTGCCCGTGCCCGGGTTCTTACCTGTGCTCGTGCCCGGGTCCTTACCTGAGGTCGTGCCCGTGCCCGGGTCTTCGCTTGTACCCGTGCCCGGGTCCTTACACACTAATCGTGCCCGGGGACTTACTTGAGCTCGTGCCCGGGCCCTACCTGTGCTCGCGCTTGGATCGACAGAGTAAACTGATTGGCTAACCCTTAGCCGATCATAATAGTAATGCAGGCAAGAATGTATAACAAAGCAATATAATCGGCTGTATTTAAAAGATAATTTATCGGCTAAGCACTCCGATAAAAACACCGCATAAAACCCATCGACTTATTAAGAATAAAGTTATTATCGTCAGTCTAGTAGATCGGACCCAACCGTTGCAGCACAGACTGATGATGATAACAAGACCTCGGTAGACCGATAGATTTGAATGCGATCGTGATGTAAAATATGATAACTTATCGGCTATACACCCCGATAAGACGCTTGCGCACAAAATATCAACTTAGCAGGAACGATTTATCACTGGCAGTTTAGTAGGTCGGACCCAACCGATGCAGCACAAACTGTTGATAAACCACTCCCAGTAAGCCGATACGATCTACGCACGCGTGATGTGATATACCTAATCAATCTATGAGATCAAACTGAACTGATGCAGCCATAGACAAAATAGATATATCGTGGTAAGCCGACTACCATAAACCGACTAGAATATCGGACCTAACCGAGGAAGTCCTAGCCGATAGGTAGTCGGGGTGACGAGACTTACCTTCTCGCAGGAGGTCGAACTTAACCAATGCAGCTCGGCTCGAGAAGCAAGAACCCGTCGAAAGGGTGGCGATGCGCCGAAGTTGTATTGATCGATTGATGATTTTTACACAGCACCCAGGCATACGTATTTATACCCCGAGTTGGCATGAGTCCTTATTGGACACGGTACATGAATTCCTAATTATAATAGAAAACACTAATAAGACCCGACCGGACACGAGGTCAGGTTTCCTAAAGATAAGCACTTGCCCAATTAATAGATACAGTAATTAACCGCCATACTATGGTCTTCACGGCTCCTTCCCGGATTCGGTCCCTTCTGGATCAATCTCCGTTAGTTGACTGCAATGTTCTCCTTGACCGAATCTGATACAGGGCCTTACCAAATTTTGGCGTTAACAACTAGCAAGGTTATCTGCCCGAGGGGTGTTGAAGACTGGCCGGGAATTATCCCATGAAAGGGCGCAGTACTCGGCCGCAGTTCTGAATGAGGGATTTTCATCTCATCCAGGGTCTTGGCGAAGAGGATATTGAGCGCACTGCCTCCGTCTATGAGAGCCTTCTTTAGCTTGACATTCTTGATGACCGGGTCCAGGATGAGTGGGTAGCGTCCCGGGTGTGAGACCTAATCAGGGTGATCTACACGGTCGAATGTGATGGGTGTTTCTGACCAACGCAAATATTGGGGGCATCTGTTGTAGAGACCGTGTTGACGTCGCGTGCTGTTAGCTTCTGCTTCCGCTTGGATTCGTACGCGGATGGCCCTCCGAAGATGTGGTTGAGCTCGGCCTGGGGATCTTGAAAATCATCGGCCGGGCCTGAGTCTGGCTTGTCTTTGTCCTTGTCGGCGCCAGACGATGAAGTCTGCTCGGAGGCAAACTTCTTGAGCATGAAGCAATCCTTGGCCGCATGCTTGCCCTTGGGATGGAAGGGGCAAGGCCCATTCATAACCTTCTGGTATTCGTTGTTCCTTGGGGACCACGACCGAGTGCGCTCCACGTTGGCCACCTCGTTCCTAACTTCCGCTTGCGGCTGCCGGACTTGTTCTCTCGTTATCAGCTTTTGCCTTTTGGTCTTTTTGCCGGGACTCTTTCTTCTCGTCGAGGGCCTCTGCGACTGCCTCAGCCGAGTCGGCGTATTTGTTTGCCATATCGAAGAGAGCCTTGATAGTGGCTGGAGGCTTCCGAGTGAATTTCGCGATGAACGGGGCGTCCTTTACTCCCTTGCGGAAAGCGGCGATGACGACCTTGTCCTTGATCATTGGGATTTGGTTGCGCTTCTCGGAGAACCTCTTGATAAATTTGCGCAGAGACTCGTTCTTCCTCTGGTGCAGTTGGTATAGATTGTGCTCGGAAGATGGCCTCTCATAGGTTCCCTGAAAGTTAGCGATGAACTGCTCCCTGAGTTCTCCCTAGGAACCGATCGACCGCCTTGGGAGCCTGTTAACCATGTCCTCGCTGAGTCGGCCAGGGCGACCGGGAGGTAGTTAGCCATGGCTTTGTGGTCACCTCCAGCAGCTCGGATTGCTAGAGTATATACGGTGAGCCAGGATTCGGGGTTGGTTTTGTTGTCGTATTTCACGATCCCTGTAGGCTTGAAGCCCGACGTCCAGTCGACGTCCTGTAGCTCGTGGGTGAAAGCTGGAATGCCTTCATCTTTGTGAGGGCTCCGGCTCCGATCACGGCGGCTGAACCGCTCGTGGTGGAGGCCGAAGCGCTCATGCTTGTCCTCCAGTCGGTGGCGCTCATCCTCTTCGCGTTGACGGCGTCGGGCATTTGATGTCTTGTCGGAGGTCGCGTTGTAGACGAACTCGGAGATCTTGGTTGAACCGGCTATCGTTCTGATGATGCCACCGATTATTGTTGTTGGTGTTGCCGAGTGATGTTTGCCGCGACTCCTCATGCGGCAGACTTGAGCCGGCCGCCTGGCGTCGTGTTGATGCGGATGAGATTGCTGCCGGAGAACCCGATCGGTTGGTTGGTATAAGGGTTTCGCCTGACTGCTGGTGCTGCTGACAGGCAGCAGCTGTAATCATCGCCTTGATCTTGACTATCGTCGGGGTGGCCTGGTGATCAGGCCCAAGCTGGAGTGTGTCCAGCAAGGTTGCAGTGGCCATGATGTTCTGTTGCGGCGTGACGAAGACGTTGTGGTTGCCGACTCTAGTCTGGAGGATTTACTGCTGAGCGGTTCGTCCAGCCTTGCACAGCTTGTCGTTGCGGGCCTCGCAGTCAGCCTCCTCCTGTTGCCATAGTCGGCGTGCCTCCTCTTGTTGCTCCTCTTGTAGTCAGCGTACCTCTGGTGGAGCGGTTGAAGCCATGAAGATCTCGTGGGGCAGAAGGAAACTCGCTGGACTGGTGTCTGAACTGGTGTTCGAACCGCTGTCCGACTTAAAGTCAGAATCCGAGTAGTTGATCGGAGTAAGAATGACTCCGACCTCCCTAGATCCAATCTGGAGCGGCTCTGAGCCATGTCCAAACTGAACTGTGGGGGATCAGGTCTGCCGTGTAAGATGTAGATCCGTGGTGTTGCCGAGCCCGTGCGGGAGATTGACAATCTCTCCCCTTCCTAGCCCGACCCGGGCTGGCTCAAGGCCTAGCGCGAGTCGGACGCCGAGGGAGAGAGTTGTCCCGAGGCTCGGCGAAGTAGAAGATTGCTGCAGCAGATAGATGACGGTGACTGCGGTGTCTTGTTGGCCGACTGGCGTGGAGTCGGCTGGTTCCTCGGCCGGTTGGATTGGATCTGCGTCGGCTAAGGCGAGGTTGCCGAACATGTCGGCGACAAAGTCGAGGCTTTTGAATGAAATTGTGTCTTTAGGGGAGAATTTGTTGTCGTCGACTCCTGTTGTTGGATCCATCGAGCTTGTTAATGTAGATCTCGCCGAAGCCCTTACCTGGCGTGCTAACTGTCGATGTTTTACACCGGCAATATGAATATGGGACTACCTGGCGGATGGAAACTCGGTAGATTGCAAAGGAACACAGGGAAATTTTATACTGGTTCAGGCCCTCGATGTGAGGTAATACCCTACGTCCAGTTGTGGTGTTATTCCTTTGAGGATTTGTGGTGATCTATGATCTTCTCTGCCCTCAGAAGGCGCCCTACCTCCCCTTATATACTGTAGGGGAGGGGTACAAGATAGGAGTTCCAGCCGAATACAACCAAGGGGTCTCCTCTTAGAGATACAATTTACTTGGCTAGGACTGCATATTCCTTATTGTAGAAGACAAAGTCTGCCGGGTGCTACTATATCTCTAATTACAAGGCTAGGCACATCCTCTATCCGAGTGGCCCATATACTTGTGATGAGGTACCCAGGACCCATGACATCCACATGTTCATTGACCACTTCTCTTAGATATGTTTCGCAGTGATGTCGTTTTCTATGGTAGCAAGATATACTTTTAAGTGTAATGTCTCAGACACTGATTAACTTTCTTTTTTGAGATTAGTCTTTGGTTAACTGATGAAAGCTTATTTTGGATATTTGGACAACCATTTCTTTCCACAGTGCTCTCAAACATGGAGCACACATCGATGAAGTGGTTAGAAGAACTGGACTGCTAAAAGCAAATATTATCTATCCAACGTCTCTTGACAGATTTTTTGAATTGAAAAACAGGACATGAAATCTTTATGGAAACTGGAAAATCTTAGCCAGTTTGTTTCTTAGGTTGAAAAGGACTTTGTAATTACTATTTTCAGTTAGGTTAAAATTTCTCATTACTATAATGCTATGATTTCAGGGAGTGTAATAATAATTATTGTGCTTATTTAGAAAGACTAATCCAACTGGGGGGGGGGGGGTACGCAATATGATTTCATAGGAAGAAATCTTATCCATCGTCTCCTTTTGACATGGAAATTTGAGTGACATGAATTTTGATAATTTATATATCAAGAACTATGTTACATGGATTCCATTAGGGTCTTTTTAGTGCTATACTTTCACGTGTATTTTATATATTATTACTCCAATGAATTTTTGGCATTTGTGATAATTTGATGAAACTAACTTATATATGGCTAAATAGGCTGTGCCGGCTTACTGTAGCTAGCCTAGGCACGGCATGACCCGCTGGTCGGCACAGCACAACACAGCTGCCACCGGACAGGCATGACCCAAGCACGAGTACGGCCCGTTCAGCCCATCTATTTTTCCATAATTTTTCTATTTTCTCCATTTTTTTCCTTTTTTTCCTAATTTTCCCCACTATTTTTTTCATTTTTTTCTTTTTTCCTAATCTTCCCTAATATTTTTCCTTCAGTTTTCTATTTTTCGTTTTTTTTCTTTTTCCCGCCTCATATTTTCAAATTTTGTGGGCCAAACGTGCTAATGGGCATTTGGCTGGCCGACATGCCGATTCAGGCCCGTGCCAGCACGGCACGGCCCAACACCTCCATGGGGACTTTTGTGGCTAAAAAAATTTGAGTACCATGTGTGATTGTTGTGTGTGGTTTAATTCTTTCTTTTTTTTCTTTTTCAGAATGTTTTCATGTCATGTTTACTGTTGCACATGCAATATTTGACCTGAATTGAATTAAAGGGCAATTGAACCATTCTAGGAGAATTAATTTGGCTAACATAAAATTATTAACAAAAATATTATGGGGCCATAGCATTAGCACGGGTATATTACTAGTATGTATAATACTCTATTTATATGCTAATTTGATCAAACATTAATGAAGTTTCAAAATTTACCATGTGTCCTGTGTATCACCTAAGCTACATGTGGATCAGCCCCTGATTAGCGGGTAACGACCATCTTGGGCTCTTAGCCGCCCTTAGAGCATCTCCAAGAGAAGTCTAAAAATTAGTTCCCAAAAACTTTAGATTGGAATCATTCTAAAAAATTTTAGGCTCAAAAAGCTTTACCATTTCCAAGAGAGGCCCATAAATTGGATCCAAAAATTAGTTTGTTAGCCACATAGGATAGATGGGCCCAGTGTTTACTTGCGATCGTTTTCTTTTGACGATACCGTGCCCCCGTGCGAACAACAATCGAGAGGATCCTCATTGACACCACCACTCCTTAGTGCCAGAGAACACGTTGCCGGCCATAGTGCCCTCGGCGAAAGACTTTGCTGTCAGCTTGTGAAGAACGGAAGGCCCTATCGATCTCCTAGCTGAACGTATCATCAATCGTGGTCAGTGGGGAGGCAGATCGACGATTGCTTGCGGCGGTGTAAGGATCAAGTGACTGCGACAGACGGTGTAAAAAAATCGACATGGGCGGAAGGCGTCGAATGGAAGAAAAGACATGGGCAGAGAATTCCAGGCGCATGGGCGGAGAAATTTTCCCGTAGGAGTAGTGATTGGGGATGCCAATAGGTTCCCTAAATCTAACTCACTTTTGGCCTAGGATTGGGCATGGGGAATTTTTAGGGATATGTTTGGTATCTGTTGGAGGCCTGTTTTTAATTTAAATCCCAAAATTTAACTTTTGAAAACCTCTTTGAGCCTCTCTTGAATATGTTCTTAGACCTGCTTAAATGCCTAGCCACGCTAGGCTTCCGAATAGGGAAAAAAGCCAAGTGCAAAACTTAGTCAAGAGATATCATAGTAAAGTGGAGCTAGACTATATGATTGGATTGTATATAAGGATAAGAAGGATTGATTTTAAAATGCCTTCTTTTTTCTTAAAACGAAAGAAGAAAAAGAGTGGGATGGGATGAAAGTCCTGAAGCATTAATACAAAGATTTCGTAGTTAGACCGTTAATATCCTGCCTAACTGAATAACTGACCGATGGAAGCTTAGGCCCTCATAAAAAAGAGAAGCCCGAGCCCGACCAAAGGCTCAGGCTTCTCTGTTTGTGCTAGATTTTGGGTCTTTTTACTTTAGGGCCTTTTCAGGGCCAGGATTAACCAAACGAGCCCTTATTGGCTTTTCGGGTTTTGGGCAACAAAACCTGGCACAGCCCGTTAAAGTCGGGCCGGGCGGCCCCACGAACAGGTCCCTTCCTCCCTGGCACCTACGACGACGAGGGTTTAAAGCGCTTACTCACTCGATCTCGCCGCGACCGATCTGCCCGCTCAACATGGCGACGCCACCGCCGCTCCTCCGCATCGCTGGCCTCCTCCTCCTCCTCCTCGTCGCCTCCGCCTCCGCCCCCACCGCGCGCGCCGATCTCGTCATCACCAGGGCGGATCGGAAGGTGAGTCACTCGCCGCCCCGGCCCTGCTTCTCGTCTCTCGCACACTCCAGATCTCCGAGCAGCACGTCGTCCGTCCGACCGTCCGTCGCGCCCCTCCGCCCGCGCTTGCGCTGGATCTGAGCACTCTGCCCTTCCTCTTTGCAGGTTGACCTGACTTCGCACATCGTTCGTGTCCTCACTTTGCTCAAGGTACGCTTGCTGTTGTTGCGATTTGGAGATTCAACTGTTTCCCGACTCAATTCGTCCAATCTGTTAAGAAGAAGGTTCTCGTTTCGTCGTGATAGATCTGTATGTGTAGCTGTTTGTCTTTACCTTGATACTAGTAAGAACGCTGTAATGTGTTGTGTGGATGGATAAAGTTAGCATTTCATCAATGGTGTCCTGAATAGGTTCATGTCTAGATGTATGTTCACGAATGCCACAAATTCGTAACGTCTGAATTTGGAATGCCCAATTCCGTGTCTCCAATAAATTGTGCTGCAGATTCTTTGAGCAGTGCTTGCTAGAATCTTTTGCATTAATCGGTGATAGGGGTTCTGTATTTGTCAGTGCCATCAGTTGTAAAATCTTTGAGTAACTCTCTTTGAATTACACGTTCCTTGTGCCAGTCCACACCGGTAAATAGAGGAATATGGGGTTTTCTCATGCACATGTGATGTGCTGAGGTTTCTGCTTTATTTATGTAATCTTTGTTTTGTTTAGGTTGAAAATAGTGGACCGGAGGCTGTCTCTCAATTTCTACTGGCGTTCCCCAATGTCCAAGCAAAGAACTTAGCAGCTATAAGAGCATTTGGTACTGAGGGAAAGGTCAAGGGTCCAAGTACTGTCCTTCCGATTGAAGTCGTTCAGCCGTCTGGAGTGCCCCCAGAACTTACATTCTTTTCAGCATCTTTATCCAAACCTTTGGAGAAGGGGAAGACTCTTCATTTAGATATCTTGACCGTATTTACACACTCTGTCCAGCCATTCCCCGAAGAAATCACACAAGCTGAATCACAACTTGTTGTCTATCAGGACAGTGCTCAATATCTGTCGCCTTACCCTGTTAAGGTACAGACACTTAGTATCAGGTTGCCTGGTGGAAGAGTTGAATCATACACAAAGTACCCAAACACAAAACTTGCAGATTCAGAACTAAAATATGGACCATATGAAGATCTTCCACCATTTTCCTACTCCCCTATGGTTGTGCACTATGAGAACAACAACCCTTTTGCAGTTGCAAAGGAAGTTATAAGGGAGATAGAGATATCTCACTGGGGGAATGTACAGATTACGGAACATTACAACATTGCTCATGGTGGTGCCAAACTCAAGGGTGAATTTTCCAGGTTCCTCTCCCTTCTAACTTGTGGTTAAGTAGCTCAACTTTCAACTGGATAGATAAATTTTGTCGAGAGTTAACAGATTATGTTTTCATATTTACAGGATTGATTATCAATCTAGACCATACATAAGAGGCGTCTCATCTTTTAGGCATCTTATTGCTAGGCTGCCTCCAAGGGCACACTCTATATACTATAGAGATGAAATTGGTAACATTTCAACATCACATTTATGGAGTGATTCTAAGAAGGTACACTTATATCTCAGTACTCAAGGCTATATTGTTCCCAGCAAAATTGCAAAATGAGTACATATGCTAATAGCTATCTTATTGCAGACTCAACTGGAAATTGAGCCGAGGTTTCCTTTGTTTGGTGGTTGGCAAACAACCTTTACCATTGGTTATGGTTTACCTCTTCAAGACTTCATTTTCAATTCTGATGGAAAGAGATTCCTCAATATCACATTTGGTTCTCCAATGGAGGAGATCCTCATAGAAAAGCTTATTGTAAAGGTATGTTCTCCTGTACCATCTGGCACGTAAAATCTTTCATTTTTTGTGTTCTATGTTTTGTGCTTCTTAATTCCACTGATCTAGAATTTTAGACCCCGGACATAATTTCCATATGAGTTGACTATTTTTTTGATATTGAAATTAAATCTTCATCTATCGCTGGGAACCTGCATCCACTGATCTAGAATTTTAGACCCAAACATAATTTCCATGAGTTGACTATATTTTTGATATTGAAATTAAATCTTCATCTATCGCTGGGAACCTGCAGCTAACACTTCTGTTGTCTTAGCTATTTTCTGGTGTATTGTCCTTCACCTAGGTATGTTTTATTTTATGTTTCTAGAAAAATGTGGATAATACGTCATGGTTAGATAAATCAATATGAGAAGCATTATTGCACATATTTCCATGAACGTGATGTTGCAGTATCAATTTCAGTTGATTAATTGTTTCCAAGAATGTGAGTGATTACATATTAATTTCCCTCCCCCCATAAAAACCTATTTTTTTGAACAGGTTGTTCTGCCTGAAGGTTCAAAGGATATTGAAGTTTCAGTTCCATTTCCAACAAAGCAAGGGCAAGAGGTAGCTTCAGCATGATATATATACACATACTGAACAACTAACTGGTCATGTTCTTTTGTTGTAATGACAATGATTTGTGGTGCAGGTGAAGTATTCACACCTTGATATTGATGGAAGGCCAGTGGTTGTCTTGGAGAAGCCTGATGTTATTCCAGAGCATAATCTATATTTCCAGGTTTAATTTGAGCAACTAATTCTACACTTCTTCGATGAAAAGTTGAGCTTGGCTAAAATTATTAACTTTGACTAAAGAATATGTAAAATCTCTATGCAAAAGTCTTATTGCACCATGAATACTTTCTGTGAGTAATACATCTCATGGTGTTTTATGTGAACCATAGCTAACTTATGTGTTAATGCTCTACAATGTGCAGGTGTACTACAGGTTCAATAACATCTCGCTGCTCAGAGAACCGATGATGTTGATAACTGGTTTCCTTCTCCTTTTCATGGCCTGTATTGTTTACATGCGCACTGACATGGCAATCTCTAAGAATTCCCCTTCTTATCTGGCAAAGGTGCAGTGGGATGAGGTATGGTCATTTTAGTCAAATCCCCCTTCGAGGATTGGATTTTGATGATTTTCAAGAAATGTTTAAAACCGTCTTGTCATAACCTATCTTCTAGTGAACCGCAGTTTGTTACTATACTGATGCTCTCTAGGATGCACCAGCACTGAATACAGTGCAATAAATTTAGGAATCATAATTCAAATTTGTTTGTTAGTTCGTACTCCATAGTGGTAATATTTTTTATGATACCATAAAATGCAATAAACTTGAACTGGCAAATTATTCCCCAGTAAAATATCAGATGGCGAACATTTATGGGCCTAAGCAAATAGCTAGGAAAGCTCCAAAAGCAGTCTTTCTAGTTAGACCGACACAGGGTTTTGATCGTGGTACTGAATTTTGGGGAGGGCTTGTTACGACTTACGCTTGCTTCAGTTTGCCAAACTTTTATAGCTGGTGTGGCATGCAACAATTTGTGTGGCTAAGAAATCCTTGGCCACAAGTTAGGCAAGTTTGGCAAAGATATGTGCCTATGACAAGTTGGTAAAACCAAAAAGTGTGGCATGACAGGCATGTGGCAACAAAACAAACTATGGAGTATAAACTACTCCCTCCGTCCCAAAAAAAAATCAACTTTTGTCTCAAAATAAATTAATTCCTACCTTCTTACCTATCCTTACTCCACAGCTCGAGAAATTTTGTTCCTTTAATACCCTTACCTACTCATCCATCAATACTACTTTCCTATTGATAAGGGGTATTTTGGTTATTTGTTCTTGTCCTTAAGTCTTTCTTGGGAAGTTAGGAGTTGCTTCTTTTTGGGATAGAGGTAGTAAGTTGGCTAAGTTGGTCAAAGTTGCTTGCCAAAGTTGTGGCAAAGTGTGGCTACCAACCAAACACCCCCTATCAGAATCATTTGAGAACCATGTGCTTTCTGTTAAATGTAGGCTCTCAAGACCTTTGGTCTAAAGAGGACAAGTTACAAGGGAAGGGGCTTAACCATGACGGAATAGAATCTGCAAAACAAACTGTAAATGAATCTGGAGTTAATTGACAGTTCATGCTGTGCTAGAAAGTCAAAGTGAGCTTGATAATTAGCCAGGAAAAAATGTTAACTTGAAAAGTCCTAAATCTTCAATCTAAATTTCAGCATTAAGGAGATAATAATTGCATGTCATTGGTTTAAGTTGGATCAACATTAATTATAGTGTTTGTGGTGTTGAAGAATTCCTTTTAACTTGTGGAGACTTTATTTTATGTGGACTAATCTGTACCATCTATTTCATAATTTTGGTACAGGTACAGAGCATTATCCAGCAAATCCAGGCTATCTTTGACCAATCTTTAGCAGTTCATGATAAACTGGAGGCCTCATTACGCGATTTATCTAGGTCAGGAGATGTTCAATCTTGCAAAGCAGCTCGTAAGGCAGCTGATGCACAGTTTAAGGAATTAGCAAAAGAGTTGAAGCCATTGTTGACAACCCTGCAGTCATCCCCTCAGTCTTACCAGATATGGCCAAAGGTTTGCTCAACATACTTTGTACATAGAGGCATACCTAGAAGAGATATACTTGTGCATCTTTCTGTACCATTTAATTGGAATCTGAATTCCTTGCCCACATTTACTCTGAATACGAATATGTGCTATAGTGGTTACAGTTGGCCTTTTTGATGCAGGTGGAGGAATTGGTTGCGAAGGAGAGAGAGTTGCAGGATAAGCTCATGACAAGGCATTCCACTGTGGTTGACAGCTTTGAGAAGAAGCTGCGAGGGCAAGATGTGGAGAACAGGATTGCTACCCAGCAGCAGAAAGTTGCTGCCCTGAGGCAAGAGGTCGAATCTCTTTTGGAGTACATCAGTGAGATATGAGCGAATCTGGCGCTGCATCGTATATCATTTAGCAATTAATCTGAAGCAGCTAATCTCTCATCGTGGTGTGAATTTGATATGTTGGAATCACATTCGTGGTGTGAATTTGATATGTTGGAATCACATACTCGTAGATTTTCTATCGATAACCCATCCCGGCTGTTCAGGATGGGAAGTTCATATGGCCATGTAACATGATAAGCACTGTAACCGTCCTGAAACTGATTGAAATTTTGCACTTGATAGCAAATCATGCAGAACTTTCACCTTATTTCATATGTTGTTTTTGCGAAGATGGCAATACCTTGATGGAGATGGCAATACCTCTTTCCTGTTATCCTCTACTCGAAGGGAATGCGCGGCGTGTCCCTGCCCACGGGCGCACGGTAGCAGGTGCGTAGATTTGCTAAGCAGAGTATTGTTTGTTTTAGAGAGGTATTTATGCTTTATTATTAAACAAAGGAACAGTGATACAAAGGCAACAAAAATAGGATGAAAGATACCAGGTGTATGCGTCGAGTCACATTAGAAGCAAGAAGTAAGACCCCTACGACGAAGAACAGAAGCCTGATGAGCTTTGGCAGAGGATGCTGAGGGCATGAAGAATGTGGGTGAACAAAGACTTTCACCTAACAAAGAAAAAATAATAAAAAGAAAAAGAAAACCAAAAACAAACCTAGAAGGTCTATAAGAAGAACAACACAGGGAAACATGCAAACGAGCTACGATAGAGGTAAGCGACAGAAACAATCTGACCAGAAAAATAACCCAAAAAGGAGCAGCAGAGAGAGAGGAAACAAAGAAGAGTGACTTAATAAAAGAAAATGGAAAGGAGGCAGGGCAGCACGTGGCCACGCATGCAGAGAATGACACTCATGTAGAATGACACCTGCAATGCACAACACATCAATACAACATAGGAACAAGAACCAGACGTCGACACCTGAAGCACACGTGGTCGCCTTCGCTAGAGGCTGACGGCAAGGAGCATCTGGCACTCGCTTCTGGGTCGTCAAAAGGGAAGCGCTCGCGTCGTGCCAAGTTGGCAGGTCCAGGAGTTGATTTATCGCCGACTATGTCAGCATGCGTGGCTGGTGAGGAGGAGGATCTCACCAATTGCCTGGTCATGCTCTCATCATCCAAGGTTGATCATGCCAGCGTCACCGAAGAACAAGAGTCAGCTGCTTTAGTGAGTAAGGAATACAGGACACTCATCTCGTTCACAAAACCGACATCTACATTGGTTACAGAAATGGCGCTGCCCCCACCGGTGTCAATGCCACATTATGTCTTGCCTGTGCCTTGTGCCATGTTCGAGTGCAAGGCCTGGAAGAAAGTGTTTTCTTTGCACCAAGATCTCGGCGGGCAACGTGCGAACCACAAGAAGGTGAAGGGCTGCTTCGCCGCCAAGCTCGAGAGTAGTACGGAGGCTGATGATCGGAATGAGGACAATCCTAGTGAGGCCACGGCAGAATAGTCAATGGTGATCAAACCCATGGAATCACCGGTTGCCGCACTCGCCGCTGCCCCATTGAAGAAGAAGGGCAAGATGCATGAATGCTCCGTCTGCCACCGCCTGTTCACCTCCAGGCAGGCACTTGGAGGCCACAAATGCTGCCACTGGCTCACATCGAGCTCGGCGGACCATGGTGGCTTAGTCGCCAATATCCCACCCTTAGCCAAATGGGCGGCGACTCCGCTGGGCAGAAAGGAACGAATCTTGCCAAATTCCCTAGCGCGAGCACGCAAGTAACGGGGGGGGGGGGGGGGGGGGGGAGGGGGGAGAAGGAAGGGGCGACAAAAGGGAGCGTACCCGGTAACTCACCCAGGGGACAATGGCGCCGGCGCATCCCCTAGCACAGCCGCTGCCAAATCTACCGGCAGTCTTGCGCCCTCTGAATGAGACAACAAAACCAGTGAATTCTGGGAGGAACAGACGAGAAGGCGATGCAACAGAGGCTGAAAGGGACATTCTCTTACCAAATATCCCTAAACATTAACGGTTTGCAACGATGGCACCGGAAACGGATTTTTTCCTTCTTCATGTTGCATTTTAGGAAAAAATGAGGGCCTGAACACAACATACCGAAGACGTAAGACGGAATAAGGACAAAGAAAGACCAGTTTACAATTACGAGGTACCAAAGGGGGTAAAATGCGAAAGAACGAGAGGGGCACACCGGGTACAGCCCATAGACCAAAAAAAAAATCAAAAAAAGAGAGAAAAACGGTGGGAGTGCACTACCTCAGCAAGCAACAGCGCGGCTATTGACATACCGCGTATCAACGGTCATGCACGCCTGCATGAGGAGTGCAAGGCAGCCGGAAACTACGTGTTGCCACCTCGAGTAGCCAAAAAAAATTAAAGAAAAATCGAGAAAAAGGTGGGAGTTCAGCTATTACTAGCTGATGATTACTATACAATTGCCTCCTACTAAGGTGCATTAAATATTTTCTAAGCACAGCCTTCCACGTCAATAGGAACAAGCGTCTTGCGTTCCCAAAGCAACAGAGTCTTAGAAAACGTAAAACAAGAGCTAAGAAAACAGAAGCAACAGAAAATAACACGATGGGGCCAGTTACCAGCTAAAAACAACAGGGCATGCAGCTAGTATTAATGTCAGGTGAGGGCCTTGCGTTCCCAGTATGTTATGTGATGGATGCCTTGGTGATTTCGTAATTCCATCGTAAATATGGGAAGAGAAGACAGACACTAGCTAGTACTCCTTTAATTACATAAATAAGACGTATACCTTCAATTTGAAGTTTTAATTTACATGTAAGAACAAAATAATGGAGAGTACAAATTTGCATTTGCCGGTGAAGAAATATGTTATATATATACATAGCTTGTAGGTTAGGTCGGTGATTCCATATATTAAATATACACGATGTGGAACTATATGAGTTTTTACTTGACTGTATTTATCATACACATTTGTACTGTTACGCTGTAAATTAATTAATTTTCTTATAGTTACTTCTACAAATTAAAGGTAAGCTGTGTTGGAACTTCTACGTATATATTGGCTACTTCGAGGAAGCAGTTTCACTATTTTGTTTTCTTGTATGGTTCGGGCTCATTTCAGCGTCATTTTGTTGGTTTTGCTGATTATGCTCCTCTCTTATGTAATGACAAATTTGCAGTACACTAATAAAAGAACGTATAAACACTTACATGTGTCATTATTCTGGGATGAAGTGCTAATCTTGAGTTGCAGGAAAGAGAATAAGAAGGAAAAACAAAGGGAAAGACGAGTAGTTATTTTGAAGTCTAAAAAGGGGTACTGAACACTTTGAAGTTCAGTATATCTTGTCAGATTTTTAACATGCCAAGTACAGTATTTTTTTTTGGTCTAAAAACAGACATTGACCACAAAATAAATTTTCTGCGATAAAACTTTTTTTTGGCTGTTTCGTACCCACAGCTCACAGGAAACATCCGAAGTCTGCTAGTGCACAAATCTTAAGATCTACTGTTGTACTAGTATCTTGAACATCATTTTATCTTATATAGCATAGTGCCTGTGTAGTGCAACAGGAAAATAAAATTAAGACAAATATTAGATGATTAGGTTCAATTTTCGTGATCTGAATCCTTTACGAAAACATATTACTCAGACGACAAGTGTTTAAAATAGTCTATTTCTTATCTACTAAGCTTTTCTAGGCAAAAGCTTTCTCATATCCTATTGAAACAGGTCTATTGGTATAAATCTATGTATATTTTTACTTGCTCCCCAGCCCTGCAACTTAGATCTGTGTTGAATGCAACTAAGAAGGGAAAAAAGGCGAGGAAGTTAAGAAAAGACAGAGCGCAGTCCATAGATGGCTGAATAAAGCGGTGGCATTGAAGGAGAGAATGTGTAATTTTGTGATACCATACTTTCAATATCTAGTTTTGTGATAAAATTAAACTTAAATATGTAGTTTATGATGCAACGGCTTAAATTTATAGTTTATTGATAATTTCGTTAAAATATACAAATTACGCTAGAACCTTTTGACGGTAAAAGAACCAATCTTTTTTTTTCCTGCTTTCAGAGGCGGTTTCCAAACAAGAAATCTAAGGTTTTAGGTGAGCTGCCCATTTACTAACATAACTAAAATAAGGGATCATCGAGCTAGCAAAGGAGTTTCCTCAAAATTATCATCACCATGCATACATATATATAACTGCACCATCATTGCTGCAATTCTTTCGTTCTAATGCAATAGCTATTAGAAAACCAACACTGATAAACTATCGATAACTGAATACGGAAGAAACGTTATAGGAGATCCAAAACTGATGACGACACCGAGGCGCGATATTTGTTAACGAGGTTTAGCCGAAGCTTACAGCTGGGGCACTGATTACGGGTGCTACTCCCTGATCTAGCATAATTATAGCGTATCGGAGTTATAACGATCCTCGACCGGTACGTTACTGGCCAGCCGCTCCCTCTCGCCGCCTTCTGCTAAATCATTATGCTGTTACAACAGGCCCACCTATCTATTTAAGAAAGAGTCTAGGACAGAGTTCAACTCTAACTCTACCCTACATCTACTACAACTCTAAGTTCTAAACTGTAACCGACTATATACACATATTCGACATAAACTCTAACAAACTCCACCTTGTCGAATATGTCACGCCAACCTAAATTTGTTCCTTGCGCGAACCTCCGTATACCTAGACTTGAGTTGATTCCTTTTTTGCTCACACTTAGCCGCTTGACAAGCCAACACTAGACTCACCGACATCAAGTAACTCCACTATCCATGTAACTTTTCTTCTGGACTTCACCTGCAACAATGCTCCACCTTCTGTTCTATCATCACAGTCGTCTTGCCAAGTGAAATTGGATTCCTCCATAGCTGGCACATACCCGTCACGCTAAGAACATGTTCACCTTAATCCTCCGTCTTGAATTTGATTTTATCTACTCCATGGTCACATAACATGCATCATAACCAGATAGACAAATTCAAACTCACCAGACTAGTACGAAGAGAACCCTTTCTTCCTTGACGTCTTATGAACCGAGCTAACAAATCCAACATCCACACTTTTCGCATCCTTGGACTGAGCCCATTATACTTTGAGAAGTTCACCGTCGCCTCCAAGTCTCTCGAAGAAATCACCATGATAGCCCTTGCTCTTCCACCTCTTCAGTGATGCAAATTTCCATATATTTCCATCATGCCGACCCGCAGATTTTGGATATATCCTGTACCGCCAAACAGTCATGTTGACGCCATCAACGAAACTGACCCTCTGTTGCCCGGGATCACCACCGCCTCCTCTCGCTAGAGACAGCCTGTCGAGTTCCGCCATTTGCACCGCCACCTACTACACCAAAGGCCCGTGCCCACAGCTCGCCCAACAACCACAAACAGCTCCGACTTCCGATTGACCGATTGTCAATCTAGTCGCGAGCCGAAGCTGACGAATCACCACGCCGTCATCCCAGCCGCCAAACGACTCGAGTACCACGTCTAGCCATGTCCCTGTCGAATGCGGCTCACCAAAAGGCCCAGGCCACCCGCCTAGAGTGTTTGACTCCACCGATTGAGCCGTTGATCGCCTCCAGCTTCAATCAACCCTAAGCATCACGTCTGACCATCTCCCCGTTGAAAGTAGCTCATCGAAAAGTTAGGGCCACCTGCCTGACGTGTCCGACACCACCGATTGGATCACCGATCGCTTCAGCTGCCATCAACCTGAGCACCACATCTGGTCGCTTCCTTGTCGATTGCAGCTCATCGAACGGTTCAGGCCGCCGCCCGAAGTGTTTGAATCCACCGATCAAATTCTGTTGATTGCCGTCGTGCTCCACCTTGCGTCAATGTCCCTCCCTGGACATTATGTGTAGTAGCCGTGGTGTGGGGCACCTCCATCGCACCTCTATCCATGGATCTCCTACAGGATCTGATACCACTTGTTAGAAAACCAGCACCGACAAGCCATCGAAAACTAAACGCGGAAGAAACGCCATAGGAGATCCAAAATTGATGACGACACCGGGGCACGATATTTGTTAACGAGGTTCAGCCAAAGCCTACATCCCTGGTGCATTGATTATAGGCGCTCCTCCTCGATCCAACATAATTACAGCGTATCGGAGTTACAACGACCCTCGACCAGTACACTGCTGGCCAGCTGCTCCCTCTCGCCACCTTCTGCTAAGTCACCATGCGGTTATAATAGGTCCACCTCTCTATTTTAGAGAGAGCCTAGGACAGAGTTTGACTCTAACTCTACCCTACACTTACTACAACTCTAAGTCCTAAACTGTAACCTACTATATACACATATTCGGTACAAACTATTCGGTACAAACTCTAACAATATCTATTTTGTGAGCTTTCTATATGGAAGCCATGAAATATCGTTTAGCAGTTTAGCCTAAAAAAAGATGGAAAGGAAACATCTTTTGGCTTCTTTAGTCAGCAGCTAGCCGTTTATGAGGAAGACGGCAGCAAGGATGGTCATCCATCTCCTCATCATTTATCTGCTTTGCCCAATGGCGGTGCATCAAAAATAGTTTAGACTCTGCCATAGCGCTATGGATTCAGACTCGCTGGCATTGGTCTTCTCAAGCTTTTCTCCACATATTTGCAGATTTCTTCGATCTAGCTTCGATTCCTTCCATTTAGAAGCTTTCTCCTCTCTTTCCAAACCCTAACCATGTTGATGCTCCCCACATCCCAGTAGGGACCTGGCCAACATCAATTCTATGCTCCTCTAAGCTGGCGCATTTGGAAAGGAATAAATGCCTCCAAGCGAAAGAACTCATCAACTGGCTCCCGGCCAAAGGTGAGATCATCCCTACCCCTGACTCCCATGAGATCGTGGTTTTTGAGTCTTTCTTTGATAGGGGTTTTGCTCTTCCCACCTCCGACTTCTTCCGGGGTCTTCTCGATTATTACTAGATCGATCTTGTCCATCTCAACCCCAACTCCATCCTTCAGATCTCCATCTTTGTAACTCTCTGTGAAGCCTTCTTCGGGAATGATCCCCATTTCAACCTTTTTCGCTACTTCTTCCATATTAAGCCCCAACCATCTAAGTCCAATCCTCAAGTCATAGGGGGAGCTGGGCTTCAGTTTCGGAACGGGATGAAGAAGGTCTATCTTCACCTCCCCCTAAAGACTTCCTTGAAAGGGTGGCATCAGGAGTAGTTTTACTGTTCAAATCCAGAACCCTCCCTACCATCTTTTGTTGGGAATCCTCCCAAAGTCTTAGAGTGCTGGTCGGCTCTCCCCTCGGAGGATGACATGGTGCAGGTGCGGCAGCTGGTGGAGAAGATTGAAGTTCTAAAGAAAAAAGGTTTGACTGCGCCCTGGGTTGCCCGGACATTCCAGAACCGGCGCACGCAACCCCTAAAAGCTAGGATCAATCCTGGATATGAATACCAAGGGAAGAGTGATCCAACTCGAGAGTGCGCTGACCTTGTCATCAAGGACCGGTGACAGATACTCTGCTGTGCTACTTCATCAATAGTGTAGTAGATACTTTGGGTGCCGAGAAGTGTCTCAATCCCTAATGTTGGAGTAGGCCAAGGCCGACAGTAAGCTCTTGATATTTGGTCAACTTGATATTTGCCTATGATGATTGTTGTGAATCTGAATTGTATGAAATTGTCTTCATATGCATTGTTTCTAGGAAAATGCCGACTTTGTGTTGAACCCTCCTAGCCAGCTGACTAGGGGGTCGAGGAAACAGCTAGCTAGCTCATCGGCTGACCAACCTAGCTCCAAGAGAGTTGGGAAGCAACCTATGCTGGACCAGGTCAAGCCCAAGAGCACGCCGAGTAAGGTGTCAGGCCTTCCTAGGATCAGGGATGCTGATAGCGCAGCTCCAGCACCTACCACAGCCCCTGCTGCTACGCCGACTACACCACCGACCCAACCGGCCGTGCCTCAAGGCCAACACCAGGCAACACAACCTCTAGGATTAAGCCTTCGGGCTCTTCGCTGACTACCTCCCCTCGTGATACACATGGGTGGAGGTTTAACACTTCCAAGAGGTATGTGGTCTTCTGTCTTCAAATAACTTGAAGTGACTTGCAATGTCTTGATTGCCGTATGAATTTGCAGAAAGCCAAGTGACTCTAACCCCAAAGGGCCAGAGCCACCTACCCTTGTCGCCGACCCTACCTTGACTGAGGCCAAAGCGGAGAGACAATAGGGCGAGCCGAGTGCTATCCCAGCCCCTGAGGGCGAACTAATCCACTCGGTTGAACCATCAGCCTCACCTAGTCGGGAAGTTGCAGAGCCGACCGCCGATCCCGTCATCGAGCCCATCATAGAACAGGTTCCTCCTGAACACCCGAGGCCAGCAACTCCCTCTCCTCCATCATCACCTTCTTTTGAAGAAGGCAGCCTCCCTAAACTCAAAGCTCCACCACGCAATCATCCCAGGGTGTTTCATTGGACTAACCCTGACGGGAGCATGGATACTCTGAAACTAGATGAAGAGGCAGCTAGGAAGGTGTGGATTGAACTCTATGAGGCCACTATTAAGGCTTCGAGGCAAGTGCAGGTAAACAGCTCAACTAATCTCGTCTCAACTTCAGTGTTGATCATATAGCTTTGTAATTGACTATCACATTGACGATGTATTGTCTTGTTGCAGAAAGTCGTTGACCAGTCTAAGAAGATGAGTTGGGCATTCGCCAGACTTACTCCTCAGATCGCCCAATTCACTTAGCTCCAAGCCGAGAAGAATGAGCTTGAATGAACCAGCAAGGAGAGGGAGACCTGGCTGAGGGACTCAGCGAACAAGCTGCGGGACGAGCAGTGGGAGAAGATCAAGACTATCCGGGGTAAGTCTTCCTACTGCTCAAGTAGCTTCTGGTATCCTCCTCAGATTGCTGATCTTTAGATATGCCTGATTGTAGCCTATGAGACTACCATATATAATCAGTCCTTGGAGATTGATCGCCTAAAGAAAGAGCTTGAAGATCTTGAGAAGGCGATGTCCAAGGTTGACACTGAGTTTGCAAGTAAGTTGATTGTTTGCTTTTGAGTCGTAGCCGACTAAGTCATCAGATCTTCTTATACCATATCTTTTGGATGACAGGCTACAAGATCAAAGTGCAGTCACAGTTCGACTCCTTCGGTGAACAAATCAAGGCAGTTGAAGACTCGCGGAGCGCCATCATGGACTCTTCCAAGTCTCTTCTAGATACCATGCAGCAGGAGGAGGCCAGCACCAACTCTAGCTCACCAGCTCACGTTCTCCAACGACTTCAAGCTGCTTCGGTGATCTTGAAGAATTATGTCACGGAGCATGCCACCCTGGGCATTACCCAGGCCCTTGCAATGACCAAGTCCCTCTATCCCCGAGTGGATATTGAGGTGGTCAATGAGGGATTCGCCGATGGCACAACTCTGGAACAGGCGTTGGAGCTGATCAACCTAGCCAAGTCGACTGCAAAGGCCATAGCTGAAGAACTGCCGCTGTGATTGTGCTGCCAATAGACAAGATAAACTCTTTAAACAGATTGTGTATGGGAAAACACTTGCAGTTTGTATATATTGTAAATGCATGTGTTTTTGTGTTGTTGTAAAATCTGTCCGAGTGCTCGAGTTATCATAGTCGTTATTAGTCTTGTCCGAGTAGCCAAATCATACCGAGTGATAAGGATCAACTTAAAAGGCGTTTATCCAATAAGTCTATCCACGGTGGAAGTTAGCATAATCATTATGAGACTTCGTGACTTAAATAAAACAGACTCAAATTATGAACAACAACAGAAGCTATGATATCATCATGTAGGCCCCGACTCACTACTCGGTTGGAAACAATTAGCGTAGTGAGTCAGAGTAAAAGTTTATATATATATATATATATATATATATATATATATATATATATATATATATATATATATATATATATATATATATATATAAATTGAGTACAATGCTCAGGTATAGAAAAGATGTAGCTGTTCTATGTTCCATGAGTTGTTGATCAGAATGCCATCTTCAGTCAGTAAGCCCTCGGGCATGTCACCTCAACGATAATAAACGGCCCCTCCAATAAGGGAGATAATTTATGCCTATCTTTTGTGGTCTGTATTTTTCTTAATACAAGATCTCCCACCAAAAAGGCACGGCCACACACATTACAACTGTGATAACGACGCAAGCCTTGAAGATATCGTGCCGACATCCCTTGCTTCCTCCAATTGATCGAGTTCAACTAGTCGGTCTTCGTTTGATTTGTCTTTAGAGTGGGACCAAACTCGTGGAGAGCCAAACTACAACTCAGTAGGTAACACAGCCTCAGCACCATAGACCAAGAAGAAAGGAGATTGCCCTGTTGCCTGACTGACCATGGTTTGAAGTGACTAGAGAACGGATGGGAGTTCTTGTACCCACCGCCCTGCATACGGTCGTAGTCAGTCGAACACCCTAGCCTTGATACCTTGTAAGACCATGCCGTTTGTGCGCTCGACTTACCCATTGCTCCGTGGGTGAGCCACAGAAGCATAACAGATCTTTATGCCAAATTCATCATAGAAATCTTGGAAGATGCCGTCGATGAACTGAGTACCGTTGTCCATTATTATGTGATTGGTGACTCCGAATAGATAGAGAATACCCATGGTATCATCGAGACAAGTCCAGTCTTTCATGACTTGGTTCACTACAAGTTGGGAATCCCTGCGCACAACCAGTCGACGTATGCCGAGTGATATAGCAATGCGGAGCCCGTGAATAAGTGCGTCGTACTCGGCGATGTTGTAGGAAGCCGGGAAGTGGATTTGTAGAACGTACTTTAGTTTTTCGCCGGTGGGGGACGTCAATATGACTACAGCCCCGGCGCCGCCGATCCGTAGAGAACCGTCGAAGTACATTGTCTAGTACTCTAGCTTTGCTGTTGATGTAGGTAGTTGAATTTCTGTCCACTCGGCCACGAATTCGGCTAGAGCTTGTGATTTAATTGCTTTCCTTGGCTGAAAGGTGATATCGAACGCCATCAACTCGAGTGCCCATTTAGCGATTCGGCTGGTGGCCTCGCGATTATGAAGGACATCCCCGAGTGGAAACGCTGTGACCACCATGACTTGATGTGCTTGGAAATAATGCACCAGCTTCCGGACTATGATGAGTAGGCCATATAACAGCTTCTGGACCTGCGGATATCTCATCTTCGAGTCGGCAAGCACCTCGCTGACAAAGTAGATTGGCCGTTGTATTTTCTGAATATGACCTTGTTCGGATCGCTCGACCACTAGTGCCGTGCTGACTACCTGAGTGGTTGCCGCCAGATATAGCATTAGCGGTTCTTGGGGCATAGGTGACACCAACACGGGAGGTGATGTGAGAAATTGTTTGAAGTCTTTGAAGGCTTGTTGGGCGTCCGGAGTCCATTGGAAATTGTCCGCCTTTTTGAGTAGCTTGAAGAAGGACATACCCCGTTCGCCCAGTCGGGAAATAAATCGGCTGAGTGCCGCCATGCAGCCTGTCAGCTTCTAGACGTCCTTCTGGTTAGTCGGGGGAGCCATGTTCATTATGGCGTTGACTTTCTCCGGGTTTGCCTCGATGCCACGATGCGAGACAATGAAGCCGAGTAACTTGCTGGATGGCACTCTGAAGGCGCATTTTCCTGGGTTCAACTTCATCTTGAATCGTCGAAGATTTTAGAAGGTTTCTTCCAGGTCAGTGATGAGGTCTTCTTTGGACTTGGTCTTGATCACCACGTCGTCGACGTAGGCTTCCACGTTGCACCCGATCTGAGTGTGCAGACACCACTGAATTGCCCGTTGATAGGTTGCTCCAGCGTTTTTCAAACTGAACGGCATTGTGATATAGCAGTATGCTCCAAATGGCGTGATGAAAGATGTCTTTAAACAGTCTTCCTCCCTTAGGCTGATTTGATGGTATCGCGAGTAGCAGTCGAGAAAGCTGAGTAGGTCACACCCGGCCGTGGAATCTACCACCTGATCTATCCTGGGAAGACCAAATGGGTCCTTGGGGCACGCCTTGTTGAGATCGGTGTAGTCGATGCACATGCGCCATTTACCGTTTTTCTTCTGGACCAGAACTGGGTTTGCCAGCCAGTCTGGGTGATAGACCTCCTTGATGAACCTGGCTACGAGGAGCTTGGTGATCTCTTCTCGGATAGCATCTTTGCGGTCTTGAGCGAAGCGCCACAACCGTTGCTTGACTGGCTTGGCGTCTGTCTTCACATTTAGGGCATGCTCGATCACCTCCCGTGGTACGCCCGGCATGTCGGACGGTTTCCATGCGAAGATATCTTTATTAGCTTGTAGGAAGGTGACGAGCGCGTCTTCCTATTTGGGGTCTAGTCCGGTCCCGACTAGGGTAGTCTTGGAGGGGTCGAAAGGGTCTAGGGGGATCTTCTTCGTGTCAGAGTCCGCTGAAATTCCCGACTTCTCCACCTTTTTTGCCAGAACTTGATCTTGCTCGACTTCAGTTGTTGTGGCTTGCCAGATGCTGATGCGCCCGACTGCCACTTCTTGTGATTGAGCCAGTTCGCAGCTCTCCTTGTCGCAGGTGAAGGCTTGTTTGACTTTGCTACGGAGGGAGAGGACTCCTGCTGGCCCAAGCATCTTGAGCACCATGTATGTATAGTGCGGTATCACCATAAATTTGGTGAGTGCCGGTCATCCAAGTATCATGTGGTACGCGGTCTCGAAGTCGGCGACCTCGAAGCAGATGTTCTCTATGTGGAAGTTATCCCGCGTGCCGAAGGTTACTGGTAATGTGATCTGCCTGAGTGGAGTTGATGACAGGCCGGGAATTATCCCGTGGAAGGGCACAGTACTTGGCCGTAGTTCTGAATGAGGGATCTTCATCTCGTCCAAAGTCTTGGCGAATAAGATGTTGAGCGCGCTGCCTTCGTTGATGAGGGTTTTCTTCAACCTGATGTTTCTGACGACCGGGTCCAGGACGAGTGGATAGCATCCCGGGTGCGAGACCCGATCTGGGTGATCTGCGCGGTTGAAGGTAATGGCCATCTCTGACCAGCACATGTACTGGTGGGTGTCCATTGTAGAGACCGTGTTGATGTCACGCGCTGATAGCTTCTGTTTGCCCTTGGACTCGTACGTGGACGGCCCTCCGAAGATGTGGTTGAGCTCGGCTTGAGGATCTTGGAAATCATCGGCTGGACCCTGATCTGGCTTGTATTTGTCCTTGTCGGCGCCAGTTGATGAAGCCTGCTCGGAGGCAAACTTCTTAAGCATGTAGCAATCTTTGGCCGCGTGCTTGCCCTTGGGTGGAAGGGGCATGGCCCGCTCATGACTTTCTGGTAGTCGTTATTCCGCTGGGGCCGCGACCGAGTGCGCTCCATGTTGGCCACCTCGTTGTCTGACTTCCGCTTGCGGCTGCCAGACTTGTTCTGAGACGGCTTGTTGTCGGCTTTCGCCTTCTGGTCTTTCTGTCAGGATTCCTTCTTCTTGTCGAGGGCCTCTGCGACCGCTTCAGCCGAGTCGGCGTATTTGTTGGCCATGTCGAAAAGAGCCCGGACAAAGGGTGGTGGCTTCCGAGTGAATTTTGCGATGAACGGGGCGTCCTTTACTCCCTTGCAGAAGGCAGCGATGATGGCCTCATCTCGGATTGTTGGGATCTTGTTGCGCTTCTCAGAGAACCTCTTGATAAAATCACATAGAGACTCGTTCTTCTTCTAGTGCAGCCGATAAAGATCGTGCTCTGAAGACGGCCTCTCGTAGGTCCCCTGAAAGTTGGCAATGAACCGTTCCCTGAGTTCTCCCCAGGAACTGATTGACCGCTTCGGGAGCCCTGTCAGCTATGTCCTCGCCGGTTCGGCTAGCGCGACTGGGAGGTAGTTAGCCATGGCTTTGTTGTCGCCCCCAGCAGCTCGGACTGCTAGGGTATATACGATGAGCCAGGACTCGGGATTTGTTTTGCCGTCATACTTTTCTATTTCTGTGGGCTTAAAGCCAGTCAGCCAGTGGATGTCCTGTAGCTCCTGAGTGAAAGCTAGAATGCCTTCGTCTTTGTGAGGGCTCGGGCTTCGACCACGGTGGTTAAACCACTCGTGATGGAGACCGAAGTGCTCGTTTTCGTCCTCCAGTCGGCGGCGTTCATCTTCTTGTCGTTCGTGGCGCCGGGCGTTGATGGTGTGGCGGAGGTCGTGTTGTAGGGGCTCTCGGAGGTCTTGGTTAGGCCGGCGGTCATACTAGTGACGCCGCCGGTTGTCATTGCCGAGTGACGTTTGCCTGGACTCCTCTCATGGCCGATTTGACCCAGCCGCCCGGCGCCGTGCTGACATGGATGAGCTTGCTGCTGGAGATCCCGACCGGTTAGTCAGTACCACGGTGTCGCCCAACTGCTGTTGGTGTTGCTGGCAGGCGGCAGCCGTGATCATTGCCTTGATCTTGGTGATAGTTGGGGTGTCCTGGTGATCAGGCCTGAGCTGAAGCGTGTCCAGCAAGGTTGCGGCGGCCACAACGTTCTGTTGTGGCGTGACAAAGACATCGTGATCGCCGACTTTAGTCTGGAGAATCTGCTGCTGAGCTGCTCGCCCAGCCTTGCGTAGCTCGTCATTGCAAGCCTCGTGGCCAGCCTCCTCCTGTTGTCGTAGTCGGCGCGCCTCCTCCTGTTGCTCCTCTTGTAGTCGGCGCACCTCAGGTGGTGGTGTTGAAGCCATGAAGATCTTGTGGGGGAGGAGGAAGCTTGCTAGACTGGAGTCCGAACTAGCGTTCGAACCATTATCTGACTTGGAGTCGGACTCCGAGTAGTTTATCGGAGTAAGGACGACCCCAACCTCTCTAGATCCAATCTGAAACGACACTTGGCCGTGTCCAAACTGAATCGCAGGAGATAGGGTCTGTTGCACGGGATGTAGATCCGCAGCGTCGCCGAACCCATGCGGGAGATTGACGATCTCCCTCCTTCTCGGCCCAACCCGAGCTGGCTCAAGGCCTAGCGCAAGTCGGACGCCGAAGGAAAGAGTTGTCCTGATGCTCGGCGAAGTGAAGGACTGCCGCAGTAGATCGTTGAAGGAGATCGCGGTGTCCTGTGGGCCGACTAGTGCAACATCGGCTAATTCCTTGGCCGGCTGGATTGGATCTGTTTCGGCCAAGGTGAGGTTGCCGATCTGGTCGGCGATGAAATCGAGGCTTCCGAATGAAATAACGTCTCCAGGAGAGAACTTGTCGCCGTCGATCTTGGTTGCTGAATCCATCGAGCTTGTAGATGTGAAACTCGCCAGAGCCCCTACCTGGCACGCCAACTGTCGATGTTTTACACCGGCAATATAACTATAGGGCTACTCGGCAAGGGGAAACTCAGTGGATTGCAGAGGAACACTAAGAAGATTTGTACTGGTTCAGGCCCTCGTGGTGAGGTAATACCCTACGTCCAGTTGTGGTGTAATTCCTCTGAGATGTTTGTCGATCAATGATCTCGTGCCCCTTGAGGGGCGCCCTGCCTCTCCTTATATACTAGGGGACAGGGGTACATGATAAGGATCCCAACCAGATACGGCCAAGGGATTTTCTTCTTAGAGATAGAAACTTATCCGACTAAGACTACTATTCCTTATCATTCAAGGTAAGGCCTGCCAGGTGCTATCTTATCTCTAATTACATGATTCGGCCCATACTCTATCCGAGTGGCCCATATACTGGTGATGAGGTACATGGGGCCTATGGCCGCCACATGAAGATTCCTCATTCAGAGCTACGGTCGAGTACGGTGCCCTTCCACGGGGTAATCCCCGGCCTATCTTCAACACCTCTCGGGCAGATTACTTTGCCGGTCATCTTCGGCACGCGGGATAACTTCCGCACAGAGAACATCTGCTTCGAGGTAGCCGATTTCAAGATTGCGTACCACGCGATACTCGGACGGCCGGTGCTAGCCAAATTCATGGCGGTGCCGCACTATACATATATGATGCTCATGATGCCTAGGCCAGCCAGAGTTCTTTCCCTTCGCAGCGATGTCAAGCAAGCCTTCACCTGCGACAAGGAGAGCTGCAAGTTGGCTCAATGTCTTGAAGCGACAGTCAGACGCAACAGCATTCAGCAAGCCGTTACAACCGAAATCGAGGACGATCAAGTTCCGGCGAAAAAAGCAGCAAAGTCGGGAATTTCAGCGGACTCTGACACGAAGAAGATCCCCCTGGACCCTTCCGACCCCTCCAAGACTGCTCTAGCCGGGACCGGACTCAACCCCAAATAGGAATACGTGCTCATCACCATCCTCTAGGCGAACAAGGATATTTTCGCTTGGAAACCTTCCGACATGCCTGGGGTACCAAGGGAGGTGATCGAGCACGCCCTCAACGTTAAGACAGACACCAAGCCAGTCAAGCAACGGCTACAGCGCTTCGCATAGGACCGCAAAGATGCTATTCGGGAGGAGATAACCAAGCTCCTTGCAGCTGGGTTCATCACTCTGGGATATCACCAAATCAGCCTGAAGGAGGAGGACTGCCTGAAGACTTCTTTCATCATGCCGTTCGAAGCATACTGCTATATCACCATACTGTTCGGTTTGAAAAATGCTAGAGCAACGTATCAATGAGGAATTCAGCGGTGTTTACACACTCAGATCGGGTGCAATGTGGAGGCGTATGTCGATGATGTGGTGATCAAGACAAAGTCCAAACAAGACCTCATTGCCGACTTGGAGGAAACCTTCCAAAATCTTCGAAGATTCAAGATGAAGTTGAACCCGGAAAAGTGCGCCTTCAGTGTACCATCCAGAAAGCTACTCAGCTTCATCGTATCGCATCACAGCATCGAGGCCAATCCAGAGAAAATCAATGCAATCATAAACATGGCACCCCTGACTAGCTAGAAGGACATCTAGAAGCTGACAGGCTGCATGGTGGCACTCAACCGATTCATCTCCCGACTGGGCAAACGGGGCATGCCCTTCTTCAAATTACTGAAGAAAGCAGACAATTTTCAATGGATTTCCGAAGCCCAGCAAGCCTTCGAAGACTTCAAGAAATTTCTCACATCACCACCAGTGTTGGCATCACCTATGCCCCAAGAGCCACTAATGGTATATCTGGCAGCAACCACTTAGGTAGTCAGCACGGTGTTGGTGGTCGAGCGATCAGAGCCGGGTCATATACAGAAAATTCAACGGCTAGTCTACTTCATCAGCGAGGTCCTAGCCGACTCAAAGATGAGATATCCTCAAGTCCAGAAGTTGCTATATGGCCTACTCATCACTGTCCGGAAGCTGGTGCACTACTTCTAGTCGCATCAAGTCACGGTGGTCGCATCGTATCCACTCGACGATGTCCTACACAACTTCGAGGCCACCGGCCGAATCGCTAAATGGGCACTCGAGTTGTGGCATTCGACATCACCTTTCAGCCACGGACAACAATTAAATCTCAAACTCTAGTTGACTTTGTGGCCAAGTGGACAGAAGTTCAGACGACTACAACAACAGACAAGTTGGAGTACTGGACAATGCACTTCGACGGTTCTCTACGGATCAGCGGCACTGGGGCCGGCGTTGTACTGACGTCACCCACCGGCGAAAAACTCAAGTACATTCTCCAGATTCACTTTCTGGCTTCCCACAATGTCAACGAGTATGAGGCACTCATCCATGGGCTCCGCATCGCTATATCAATCGGCATCCGCTGACTGGTTGTACGTGGGGATTCTCAACTCGTGGTGAAGCAAGTCATGAAAGACTGGACATGTCTCGACGATACTATGGCAGCATACTGTCAGAAGGTCAGAAAGCTAGAAAACAAGTTCGACAGGCTGTAGATAACTCATGTATTATGACAATACAATGATGTTGCTGACGAATTGGCAAACATGGAATCCAAGCGAGAAGTGGTCCCAACTGGGATCTTTGTTGAGCAATTACTGGAGCCATCAGTCAAGAAGAAACCAGTGCCAGAACAGTCGGGGGATGAACCTACCCCGGCAACAGACGAAGTGCTGATCATATCTCAAGATTGACGGACTCTAGTTCTCAAATTCCTCTTGGATGATGAACTCCCAGAAGATCGCAGCGAAGCTGAACAATTCAAGCGTCGAAGCAAATGTTTCCTAGTAGTCAGAGAAGACCTGTACCGAAGAAGTGCATCCGGAGTCCTCATGCGCTGCGTCACAGCCGAGGAGGGCAAGCAGATTCTACAATCGATCCACTCGGGCATATGTGGCAACCATGCCGAATCCAGGACGTTAGTTGGAAAGGCTTACAGGCAGGGATTTTTCTGGCCAAAGGTAGTAACAGATGCTAAAGACATAGTTCACACATGCGAGGGTTGTCAATTCTATGCAAGACAAACAAATCTTCCAGCCCAAGAACTTCAAACCATCCCAATCTCTTGGCCCTTTGTAGTCTGGGGGCTTGACATGGTCGGGCCTTTCAAGAAAGCGCTAGGAGGGTTCACACACTTGTTCGTCACAGTGGATAAATTCACAAAGTGGATTGAGGCAAAACCCGTTGCTACCATAACAGCGGTACGAGCAAAGGACTTCATCATGAGTATACTATACCGATTCGGGGTTCCTAGCCGCATCATAATGGACAATGGTACTCAGTTCACGGGCGGCGTATTTCATGATTTCTGTGACGACTTTGGCATCAAGATTTGTTATGCTCTGTGGCACACCCACGGAGCAATGGGCAGGTCGAGCGTGACAATGGCATGGTCTTACAAGGTATCAAGGCTAGGATATTCGACCGACTACAACCATATGCAGGGCGGTGGGTATAAGAACTTCCATCTGTTCTCTGGTCTCTAAGAACCACGGTTAGTTGGGCAATAGGGCAATCCCCTTTCTTTCTGGTCTATGGTGCTGAGGCTGTGTTACCAACCAAGTTAGAGTTCGGTTCTCCGTGAGTTCGGGCCTATTCAGAAGTTAAATCCAACGAAAACCTACTGGTTCAACTCGATCAGTTGGAGGAAGCTAGGGATATTGCAATCATCTAGTCGGCAAGGTATCTTCAAGGCCTGCGTCGTTATCACAGTCGAAATGTCCGTGGCCGTGCCTTTTTGGTCGGTGATCTCGTCATGAGAAAAATACAAACCACCAAAGACAGGCATAAACTATCCCCCTTGTGGGAAGGGCCGTTCATTATCGCTAAGGTGACTCGGCCGGGCGCTTACCGACTGAAGACTAAAGACGGTGCCCTAGTCAGCAATTCATGGAATAGAACAGCTACGTCCTTTCTATGCCTGAGTTTTGTACTTTCTCACATACAGATGTATAAAGTTGTTTCAACCGAGTAGTGAGTCGGGGGCTGCATGTATTATATGTGCTTTGTTAACAAAATACGAGCTTGTTTTATCTAAGTTATGAAGTTTAACAATGATTATGTTATGTTTGCGCGAGTATAGCTTTTTGAGGTGAACAATTTTTATTAAGTTCCTATCGATCAACTCGGCGCAGACTATATAGTCAGGTAAAGCTAATGATAACTAAGGAAAACCAAGAACTTGGCGGCATTGTACACATATTTACACATGTCTTTTCAAAAGCTTTATATACACTGACTGCATAATAGTTTGTTCTTACATTCCTAGGTCTTTTGTGATCGCCTCTGCAGTTGGCCTCGCCTGGGTGATCAACTCTAGTGCTTCCTCAGGTGTTGTCTCTTCGGCAAACCCCTCACCGATGGCCTCGAGGTCTACCCTAGGGTAGATCGACTTGGTCATGGCAAGGGTCTGGGCCACGCCGACAGCGACGCACTCATCCGAGTACATTTTCAAGATACTTGGGGCTTCGCTAAGGCGTGCCTGCACCTAGGAGACTGTACTAGAGCTGGTCCCAACGTGGTATGGATCCATAATGTCAAGGAGCCCTTTCACGGATTCGGCAAGAATCTCCCGTGACTCCTTGACGACTTTAATCTCCTCTGCAAAGGCTTGGACTTGGGTTTGGGCATTGGCTTTTGAAGCTGCTCAGATTCATTGACAAGTATACTTGTTAAAATTGCAGTCGGAGTAACAAAAGGATTGGTTAAGGTTATTGTCAGAGGGAAGGTTTACTTGCATAGTTGGCCTCTACTTTGGCTTTGGCCTTCTCCAGTTCAGCCTTATCCTTTTCAACTTTCTTCAGCTCATATTCCTATTGTTTTTTCTCCTCCGTTTGGGTCTTCAACTTGGCTTTGATGGCTGTATATCAGAATAGTCAAGAACTCGAGATTACAGTTAGGACTCAACTGGGCAGTCGGGAAACAACAAAGCTGAAGAAATATACTTGAGATTTATTCGGGAAGACAAATACAGGAGACTTACTTCTAATCTTCTCGGCTAGAGCCCACTTTTCCTCCCTGAGTTGGTCAACTGCTCCCCTTAGCCATGTCTCCCTCTCCTGACTAGACCGTTCTAGGTCAGCCTTGGCGGCCTAGAGCTGCCCAATCATTGGAGATGGGGGGCGAGCTAGGTCAAGACCTTGTTCACTTTCTCTAAGTGGTCGACTATCTTCTGCTCGGAGCAAAAATAGAACAAAATAGAGTCAAGAGGTAGAGAACCAATACAGGGAAGACTATCAAGAACTCAATGTGGCGAGAGTCATACCTGGACTCCCTGGGACATGGCGATTGTGGCATGAAGAAGAACTTCATGCTCCCTCTCTGTTGCCTCCTCATCATGCTCATATCTTTCCATGATTCCCTCGGGGGATACCCAATGGAATGTTCTCGGGAACTTGCGGGGAGGGGCTTTAAGTCTGGGGAGATCCACTTCATCTGAAAACGACGACGATGTGGATGGCAACAAGGTCTGGTTCCTGACTCGGCAACTACCGGGGCTTCAGGGACCTGTTCAGGGGTTGGAGCAACGGCTTTAGTACTCACCCCTTGGTCAGCCGGCACTAGCAGTCCTGCTGTCGGGATAGCTTCAGTTTCTACAACTGGGGTAGTCATCGGCTCAGCAGATGAGCTTGTTGGTGTTGGCTCAGCTGGGGCTGGCTCAGCAACAGGAGCAGTCGGCATAGTCTCCTTGGGATCTATGTTGACTCACCTCCTGCACAACGAGTCAAATATCAAGACACTACTACATTGATCAAGATTTTCACAAGATTCAAGATTGCTTACCTCTTGGAGGTCCTAAACTTCCACAAGGGGGCTCCAGATGTCGGTGGTGGAGAGCTGCTAGCTATCGGGCTAGTTGGTGCAATAGTCGGCGGTACTGTTTTGCACTTGGTTGGCCTAGTTTCTGGTACGGCCGACTGGGGCGTCGAAGCACTCGGTGGCGTCGCTCTTTGGCTCGATGTTGCTGATCTCATACTCGGCGGTGCTAGCCTTTGGCTTGATGTTACTGAGCATGGTGGTGTTGGTCTCGGGCTTGGGGTCGATGGCTTTGGACTCGGCGGCCTGGGAGCAGTGCTGGCGGTGTCTTTTATCTTCAGGCTCCCGGTTGCAGTACTCGGCTTGCTAGCTCTCTTCTTGCCCGGGTCTTCGACAGGTTTCTTCCCAGCTCTCTTGGAGATGGGCTGGGCAGCAGAAGGACTCAATGGCCTCTTCTTCGACTTGGCGGCTGACAGAGTTTGGGAGTCATCATCAAACTCCTCACATTCCTGCAAGTGATTCAAGCAACATACATCATACATTGCAGAGCAATCCGGGATACACATCTATAAACATTCATCACAGATGGACAACAAGTTGACATTAGCATTTCAATATTACCTCTGGACGAGGCCTGTTTTGGCTGTAAGCCGCGGTGGCGCACTCTGCATCTTTTGTCTCAACCACCCCGTTGGCGAAAAAGCTGAGCAAGATATCAGTCACCTTGTGCTTATCAGTTAGATCCGGGTATTCTCGGCTAGGATTGTTTTTTCCCTCATAATCCTAGCTGAAGTGGCTTCTCAGCTTCAGGGGCCTGATACGGCGATTCAGGAAACATCTGGCCACCTAGGAACCAGTCAATCCAGAGTTCTTTAGCTTGTCAATTCTCTCCATCAACTGATACACTTGGCCCATCTCCTCAAAGTTTGGCACAGAAGACTAGATGGGCACGACCTCCGGAGACAAATTAGTAAAAAGGGGCAGACAAGGTTCAAGATTAGAACAATAGAACCATTCTCTATGCCAGCCCTTAAGGGAGGTTTTTAGAGGAACATGGAGATAAATCTTTTTCATTTCGTTCCTAAGTTGGAGACCGGCTCCTCCTATCACTTGGACTTTGTTTTTGGAGGGTTGAGGTTTGATGTGGAATAAGTATTGCAACAGATTGAGATGGGGCTTCACACCCAGAAATATTCACACAAAGTTGCAAAGATAGAGATTTGCAAGATGGAGTTGGAGTTCAGATTCACTAACTCTAGCTGGTAGAAGGAAAGAGGTTGGCGAAGAAAATCCGAAGAAGGAAGAGCAAGACCCCGGTCAAAGAAAGAGGTTAAGACTACAGTCTCACTAGATTGGGGCACCGGAATCAATTCCCCTTCAGCCGGACACCAATGGATGACTTCACGGCGCTGCAATCTCAGCGACTTCTCCAGATACTTCAACTTTGTCGAGCCGCAATCCGACGTCGGCCAGGTTTCAGCAGACACCTCCAGGATTTCCGAAGCTCTTGGCATGGCTAGAGGCGAGGAGATTTGGGGGAAATGCTATTTGGAGCTTGGAATTGATGCAGTGGAGTGGAATCGCCCGAGTGCTAGCAATGGCGAACCCTAGTGAGACAAGGTGCGAAATTTCGGCGCGGAAGTTGGAAGACGAAACGATTGGTAGATGGAGGAGATGAGGGAATCTTTTCTCTCTCTCCCTGTTTTTATAGAGCCTGTGTTGATAAGTGGGCTTGGGCCTACAAATTCGGTACTGGGCCACAAGATATGAGTTTCTACATGGCACGCTCTGTAGAGCCGACTGCTGGTTGTGTTAAAATCATAGTGTAGGTGTCATTCATAGAAACCGATCAAATAATCAAGATACGCTTCATGCTCAGCTTACAGCCGGGTGTATACATTCGGGTATCTTGATTATTTACTAGGTATTGAGGATATATCCTTATAAGGATCGACGGCTAGTCTTCATTAAAATTGGAGAGGCAGGTATCTCTCAAGTACACCTGACCACATATTGGGTTAAAATCCACAGTGGTACCTGGCTTACATGCTTAGCCATTATTTGCCATGAGCAAAAATCATTCCAGCTGACATGATGCTGAAGAGTCTCATATACCAGTAATACACTATTCGGGAAAGACTACAAGGTTAAAGATCTTTGACTTTATATTTAATTGTTTCACAATTAAGCACAAAGTCGGGAGATACACCTAATAGGTGCACCTATTTGGTGTACACTATTCATATTTCTACATGGAGCTCTTCATAGCCTCGCTGCCAGTTGACATAAAGCAGGACTCGGGAGAAGAATCACTCGGACAAAGAGTACTCGGGAGCAATGCACTCGGGAATTCTTCACCGTGGAGGATGAGCACTCGGCATTAGCTGTGACTCAACTATAAAGGTCTCAGGGTTGCTGTGGAGGCCATGGGCCCCGGGTACCTCATGACAAGCATATGGGCCACTCAGACAGAGGATGAGCCTAGCCTTGTAATTAGGGATACAATACAACTCGGCAGACTTAACCTTGTACGATAGGAAAAAAATAGTCCTAGTCGAGAACGTTGTACTCCTAGAAGGAGATCCCTTGGTCGTAGTCCAACTGGGACTCCTACTTTGTAAGCCTGTCCCCTAGTATATAAGGGGAGGTAGGGCACCCACTGAGGGCAAGTTCATCAGAATCACCAAGACCATAATCATACATCCTCAAAGGAAATACACCACAACTGGACGTAGGGTATTACCTCATCTTGAGGGTCTGAACCAGTATAAACTCTTCGTGTTCCTTTGCAGTCCATCGAGTTTCGATCCGACGAGTAGCCTTATATTCTTATTGCCGGTGTAAAACATCGACAAAGTCGAACCATAAATGTAAATTAAAGTATTTAAATCCCCATGTGAGCTAAAGGTTTCTAAGCAGGGCTTAGCATCCTAACAGTAGGCTCTAGTCATATTATTACCTAGCTACAAAGGTGTACAGGTGGAATAAAGTCAGAGCAATTAAAATTGCATGTACATAGGTCACCCTTCCCACATGAATTGATGAAATAATGCATGTATATTAATTTAAAATAAATCATTTGCAATAAATGGGCACAAAATGATCGAGGAAATGATGCAACTTGCCTTGCTCCGGCTCGGCGAGTTCGGCAACGACTTCGTAGTAAACTGGAGGATCGACGGTGTCGGTTTCTATAGCAAACAACACACAAACAATTAAAAACAATACATGTGGACACTGAATCAGGGGCTGAAAGTGTTTTTAATGGATTCTTGGCATTTTTCTAGATTTAATGAAATTTGAATGGAATTAATTAGGGCTCGAATGAATTAGTTATGGATTTTAGAAATTTTACTGTGATTTTTCTTTGTAGAAACAATTTCTAAACAATTTATTGCACATTAACAAGGATTTAATGTGTCAGCGGACCACGGGGAACCGGCGCCGATAGGCGGGACCCACGGGTCAGTGGCGCTAGAGAGTACGGTGCATGGTGGACGCAGTCCACACGTGTGCAAACATGGACACATAGGCACACGAGTGGTCCCAATCTGTGAAGACAGATTGAACGGCTCAGTCCAAGTTGGGAACAAGCCCCTCTGGTGCGTGCGGTCAGCGACGACGCGCGCGGCCCGATGGTCGCTGCTGGCGACCATCCGGCGAGACGGAGGAGGTGAGGAATGCGGCCGAGTGCTCACCGAGGTGCGGCGACTGACAGAGAGTGGCGAACGGTGGTGAGCAGAGAGGATTGGTGGCAATGAGGTTCGGGATGTCGACGACGACAGTGTTCCGGTGGCTCAAAGCGATGACGGAAGTGCGAACGAGGTGCGGGAGGACCTAGTGGAGGTGTAGAACATGTTAGGAGGAAAAAGACCAAGTGGGTTGACGGAAATCCACGGCCGACTGCCAGCGGAGAGGCTTACCGAAAGGGGATGACGAAGAGGATGGAGTTCCGGCGAGAATCCGAGACGGCCGGTTGTGAAACAGGACACAGCGGGGTGCGGCGAAGCTAGCGAGCACAAGCGCGGTAGTTGGCGATGGCCGCAGCGACGGCGACGCGCGACTAGAGTAGGCGGAGCACGGCGACGATTCGGGAGCTCGGCATGGAGGGGGTTTGGATACTTGGCAGGCGTGGGCAAATAAGGGGAAAGTGAGGACGGAGCACGGAGAGAGTCAGTGAGGAGGAACGGGGAGGGGCGTGGGGAGCGTGGGCTGGGGCAAGCCGAGACATAGAATTGGGCCATGGTCCAGCGGGAAGAAAGAAAAAGGAAAAGAGAAAAGGAAGGAAAGAAAAAGGAAAAAGAGAATTTCCAGAAGGATTTGAATTCTGATAATTCGTTTTAAATTATTAAAATTGCTTCCAGTGCTCTAAAAATTCCCATAAAAATCCTGTTAGTGTATTTTGGCAAGGAGAATATAGGAAAAATATTCTCAGCCATGATATTTTATTATTTTGCATTTTACTTATTTAATTATTTCCCTTGGCCTTTTAAAATATTTTTTGAGGCTTTTTCTTTAATATATTTTTTGTGGCTCTGTTTAAGGGGAAACTCAGGGTGTGACACTCACCGAGAATATCTGCTTCGAGGATGCTGACTTCGAAACCGCATATCATGCCATACTCGGATGGCCAGCACTAGCCAAGTTCATGGCAGTGCCTCATTACACATACATGGTGCTCAAGATGCCAGGACCAGCAATAGTACTTTCCCTACGCAGCGATGTCAAGCAAACCTTCACTTGCGAGAAGGAGAGCTGCGAGCTGGCACAATCTCAAGTAGCGGCAGTTGGGCGGAACAACATCCGATTAGCCACGACAACTGTAAACGAGGACGACCAAGTTCTGGCAAAAAAGCAGCCAAGTTGGGAATTTCAGCGGATTCAGAAACAAAGAAGATCCCCTTGACCCTTCCGACCCCTCCAAAACTGCGCTCGTCTGGACCGGGCTCGACCCAAAATAGGAAGACGCGCTCGTCACCTTCCTCCAGGTGAACAGGGATATTTTTGCTTGGAAACCTTCCGACATGCCTGGTGTACCAAGGAAGGTGATCGAGCATTCCCTCAACGTCAAGCCGGACACCAAACCAGTCAAACAACGGCTGTGGTGCTTCACACAAGACCGCAAAGATGCTATTCGGGAGGAGATTACCAAACTCCTTGTAGCTGGGTTCATCAAAGAGGTCTACCACCCGAATTGGCTGGCAAACCCAGTTCTGGTCCGGATGAAGAACGGTAAATGGCGCATGTGCATCGACTATACTGACTTGAACAAAGCGTTCCCCAAGGATCCATTTGGTCTACCCAGGATAGATTAGGTGGTTGACTCCACTGCGGGGTGCGTGTTACTCAGTTTTCTCAACTGTTACTCGGGATATCATCAGATTAGTCTGAAGGAGGAGGACTACCTAAAGACTTCTTTCATCACGCCATTTGGAGCATACTGCTCTATCACTATGCCGTTCGGGTTGAAAAACGCTGACGCAACGTATCAGCGCGCTATCTAGCGGTGTCTTCACACTCAACTCGGGTGCAATGTGGAGGTGTATGTTGATGACATGGTAATCAAGACCAAAGTCAAGGAAGACCTCATCGCCGACTTGGAAGAAACTTTCTAAGGCCTTCGGAGATTTAAGATGAAGTTGAATCTGGGAAAGTGTGTCTTTGGAATACCTTTGAGAAAATTACTTGGCTTCATCATATTACATCGAGGCATCGAGGCTAATGCAAAGAAAGTCAATGCTATCATGAACATGGCACCCCCGACTAGCCAGAAGGACATGCAGAAGCTGACTGGCTGCATGGCGGCACTCAGTCGATTTGTTTCACGACTTGGTGAACAGGGCATGCCCTTTTTCAAATTACTCAAGAAAGCCAACAACTTTCAATGGACACCCGAAGCCCAACAAGCCTTCGAAGACTTCAAGAAGTTTCTCACGTCACCACCGGTATTGGCATTACCTATGCCCTAGGAACCACTCATGCTGTATCTGGTGGCAACTACTTAGGTAGTCAGCACGGTGTTGGTCGTAGAGCGGGCAGAGCCTGGGCACATACAAAAAGTACCGAGGCCAGTCTACTTCGTTAGCGAAGTCCAAGCCGACTCCAAGATTAGATATCCTCAAGTCCAGAAGCTGCTCTATGGTTTACTCATAACTGTCCAGAAGTTGGTGCACTATTTTCAGTCGCATCAAGTCAGAATCGTCACATCGTATCCACTCGGGGACGTCCTACACAACCGCGAGGCCATTGGTAGAATCGCTAAATGGGCACTCGAGCTGATGGCATTTGATAGTATCTTTCAACCTCAGATAGCAATCAAGTCATAGGAACTCACCGACTTTGTAGCCGAGTGGACGGAGGCTTAGACGGCTACACCAACGGACAAGTTAGAATACTGGACGATGTACTTCGATGGTTCTCTACAGATTGGCGGAGCAGGGGCTAGCGTCGTTGTGACGTCACCCACTGGAGAAAAACTTAAATACGTCCTCTAGATTCACTTTCTAGCATCCCACAATGTCACTGAGTACAAAGCACTCCATGGGCTCCGCATCGCCATATCACTCAGCATCCGCCGACTGGTAGTACGCGAGGATTCTCAACTTATTGTCAACCAGGTCATGAAAGACTGGACGTGTCTGGACGACAACATGGTAGCATATTGTCAGGAAGTACGAAAGCTAGAAAACAAGTTCGACGGGCTGGAGATCACACTTGTGTTGCGCCAATACAATGAAGCTGCAGACGAGTTAGCCAATATAAGATCCAAACGAGAAGTGGTCCCGACTGGAATCTTTGTCGAGCAACTACTGGAGCCGTTAGTCATGAAAAAAACTAGTACTTGAGAGCAGTCAGTAGCTGAACCTACCCTGACAACAAATGAAGTACTAATAATCTCTCAAGATTGGCGGACTCCAATAATCTGGTTCCTCCTGGAAGATGAGCTCCCAGAAGATCGCAACGAGGCCGAGCGGATCAAACGTCAAAGCAAAAGTTTCCTTGTTGTTGTTGAAGACCTTTATCAAAGAAGCGCATCCAGAGTCCTCATACGCTGCGTCACTCCTAAGGAGGGCAAGCAGATACTGCAGTCCATCCACTCGGGGATCTATGGCAACCATACTGCATCAAGGACGTTAGTCGAAAAGGCTTACAGACAAGGTTTCTTCTGGCCGACTACGGTTACAGACGCTAAAGACATAGTTCGGACATGCGAGGGATGCCAGTTCTTCACCCGGCAAACACATCTTCCAGCTCAAGATCTACAAACAATACCAATCTCTTGGCCCTTTGCAGTTTGGGGGCTTGACATGGTTGGGTCATTCAAAAAAGTGCCAGAAGGGTTCACACACTTGTTCATCGCAATGGACAAATTCACAAAGTGGATCGAGGAAAAACCTGCTGCTACCATAACAACGGCAAGGGCAAAAGACTTCATCATGAGTATTTTATACTGATTTGGAGTTCCCAACCGCATTATAACGGACAACGACACTCAGTTCACCAGTGGCATTTTCCAAGATTTTTGTGATGACTTCGGCATCAAGATCTGTTATGCTTTTGTGGCACACCCGCGAAGCAATGGGCAAGTTTAGCGTGCCAACGGCATGGTATCAAGACTAGGGTGTTCAACCGACTACAACCATATGCAAGGCGATGGGTGCAAGAGCTTCCATCTGTTCTCTGGTCTTTAAGAACCATGGTTAGTCAGGCAACAGGGCAATCTCCTTTCTTCCTAGTCTATGGTGCTAAGGCTGTGTTACCAACTGTCGATGTTTTATATCGGCAATAAGAATATGGGGCTATTCGTGAGACCTAAACTTGATGGATTGCAAAGGAACACGAGACGATTTATCCTGGTTCAGCCCCTTGAGGTGAGGTAATACCCTGCTTCTAGCTGTTGTGTATTGCCTTTAAGGCTTCTCTGGTGAGATTGTATGAGTTGCGATTCTCCGTCCTCAGGGGGCACCCTGCCTCCCCTTATATACCGGGGGGACAGGGTTACAGGATAGGAATCCCAGTTGAACTCCGACCAAGGGATTTCCTTCTAGGAATACAACGTGCCCGACTAGGACTATATCCTTCCCTTGTCATACAAGGTAATGTATGCCGAGTCCTATTGTATCCCTAATTACAAGGTTAGGCCCATCCTCTGTCCTAGTGGCCCTAATGCTTCTCATGAGGTACCCTGGGCCCATGTCCTCCACAACAGCCCCTGGACCTTCATAGTTGAGTCACAGCTAATGCCGAGTGCTCATCCTCCTTGGGGAAAGCTTCCCAGGTGACTTATTCCCGAGTTCTTGTTGTCCGAGTGCTTCTTCTCCAAGTCCTACTTCATATTGGCTGGCAACGAGGCTATGAAGGGCTTCATGGAAAAATATGAATAGTGTGCACCGAATAGGTGCATCTATTAGCTGTAGCCCCCGACATTGTGCTTAATTGTGAAACAATTAAACATAAAGTCAAAGATCTTTAACCTTTTAGTCCTTCCCGAGTAGTGTACTACTCAGAAATTAGACTCTTCAGCATCATGTCAACTGGAAGAATTTTTGCTTAGGGCAATTTTTGGCTAAGCATGTAAGCCGAGTACCACCTCATGGATTTTAACCTAATATGTGGTCGGGCGTATTTGAGAGATACCTGCATCCCCAATTTTAATGGAGACCAGCTATTGATACTTATAAGGATATATCCTCAATACCTGGTAAATAATGCAGATATCTAAACACATGTGTCCAGCTATTAGGCCTTCATGAAGCATATCTGATTATTTAATCGGTTTTGGTAAATAGCATCTGTACTGTGATGATCGCCGAGGCCTCCGACAATGCCGAAAGCCCCATTTGAGATCCTGAGATGATCGCCGGAGTCTGGCCGATGTCAGACTGCAACCCATTGAAGCTAAAGCTATTGGAGAAATGGTTGATGCTGCAGCGACAAGATGTCATCCATTGGCACACCGCAGAAGGGAATCCATGCTAGCGTCCAAATCTGGTGAGACCGTTGTCTTCACCTCGTTCTTTGATTGCGGTCTTGCCCTCCCTTCTTCGGATTTCCTTCGCCAACTTCTATCTTTCTATCAAATAGAGTTGGTGAATTTGAATCCCAACTCTATCCTGCACATCTCCATCTCCACCTCCTTGTGTGAAGCCTTTCTAGGGGTTAAGCCCCATTTAATATTTTTCGTTACCTGTTCCACATCAAGCCCAAGCCATCCAAGAACAAGATCCAAACCATTGGGGGAGCCGGTCTTCAACTTACGAACGAGATGAAGAAGACGTATCTCAATATTCCTCTGAAGACATCACTCAAAGGCTGGCATAGAGAGTGGTTCTACTGCTCAAATCTAGAGCCCTCTCTACCTCCTTTCACTGGTTCTCCTCCAACTGTCCTGCCCAGCTGGTCCTCTGTGCCAACATATGAGGAAATGGGGCAAGTGTACCAGCTGATGGAGAAGATCAACCTCCTGAAGAGCACAGGGCTGACTGGTCCCTGGGTGGCAAGGTGTTTTCTCAACTGCTGCACCAAACCACTGAAGGCCAGGAGCTATTTTGGCAGGGACTACCAAGGCAAGGAGGATCCCAGCCACGAATACCCCAACGTAGTCGACAAGAACAAGGTTACTGATACCCTGCTCGGCTTCTTCATCAATGGAGTAGTGGAGACAGAGGACGAAGAACGCGCCCCCACGCCCTATAGCTAAGGCAGGCCTCGGCCACAGGTAATCTTGAAAGATTGATATTGGATTGTCATCCTTCTGTGATGAATATTATTGGATATCCGTTCTTGGATTGTTCTGCAATGCATGATGTATGTTGTGGAAATACTTGCAGGACTGTGTGAAGTTTGATAATGACTCCCAAAATCAGCCGGCCACCAAATCGAAGAAGCGGCCATCTAGCCCTTTTGCTGCCCAACCCAGCTTCAAGAGGGCTGGGAAGAAACCAATTGAAGACCCGGGCAAGAAGAAAACAAGCACGTCGAGTGCAGCGCCAAGGAGCCTGAAGATCAAGGACCCTGCCAGTTTAGCTCCCAAGCCATCAAGCCCAAGCCCGGCATCACCCATCCCAAGGCCAACACCACCAAGCACCTCAACCCCCTAGTCGACCGCATTAGGAACAGAGCTGACTGGGGCCAAATCACCACCACCGACTACCGCACCGACTGGCCCAACAGCCGGTAGCTCTCCACTGCCGAGCAGGCTTTCAAGGCCCTTGCCGACATCTCCTGGAGCTCCTTAGTGGAAATTCAAGACTTCCAAGAGGTAATAAAGAATATCTTCAATCTTCTGAGAATCTTGAATGATATGGTGACGTATTAATATTTGGCATATTATGCAGGAAGCGAGTTGACATAGATCCCAAGGGGCTACGCCAGCAGCTCCTGCCACCGAACCCATCCCAGCCAAGCCAGAACCAGCAATTTCATCTGCCAAGCCAGAGGTTGCCCCAATTGCTGAAGCTAAAGTAGCCTTGACAGCAGAATTGCCAACACCGGCTGATCAAGGAGTGAAAACTAAAGCTACTACTCCAGCCCCTGAGCAGATCACTGAAGATCCTGCAGCTACTGAACTCAGGGCCAGGACCCCATCGCCGGCAACATCATCGTCTTCTGATGAAGGAGATCTTGCTAGGCTCAAAGCCCCTCCGTGCAACTTCCCAAGGACTTTTTATTGGGTCACCCCCGAGGGAGTTGTAGAGAGCTATGAGCATGACGAGGAAGCAGCATTGAGGGAGCACAGAAATCTCATGCATGCGGCAATCACTGCGTCCAAGGGAGTCTAGGTATGTAGCGAATCTCGCCCTGTTGGGTTCTTTAACAGTTTTCATCGGTTTGGTATTCTGTCATTTGACTCTAATTTCCCTTGGTTTGTTCTGAGCAGAAGATCGTCGATCGCTCAGAGAAGATGAATTAGGTCTTGACCGAGCTCGCCCCCTAGCTCCAACAACTGCGCCAGCTCCAGGTAACCAAGGACAACCTAGAGCGGACTAGCCAGGAGAGGGAGACATGGCTGAGGGGATCGGTAGACAAGCTCAGGGATGAAAACTAGGCTCAAGTTGAAAAAATTCAGAAGAAAGTCTTCTGTGTTATCCTCCCGAGTGAATCCCAAGTCCCGAGTAGATTTCTCCAACGTTGTTGATTCCCGATTGCCTTTGTTTAGTCTTGACTATGATCTTGAGTTCTTGACTATTTTGATTTGCAGCCCTCGAAGCCGAGCTGAAAGCCTAGGCAAAGGAGAGGGAAAAACAAGATAAAAAGCTGAAGGAAGTGGAGAAGGCCAAAGCCAAGGTAGAGGCCGACTATGCTAGTAAGTCTCCTGCTTGACTGTGATCTTAGCCTGTCTGCTTGTTGCTTCGGTTTCTTATCTTGGTTGACCAATATATTTGTGGATGCATCTGAACAGCTTCAAAAGCCAATGCCCAAATTCAATTTGGCGCCTTCGCGGAGGAAATCAAGATGATCAAGGAGTCACGGGAAGTCCCCATTGAATCTGTGAAAGGGCTCCTAGACATCATGCAACCTCATAATCCCGGGACCAGCTCTAGTACTGTCACCCAAGTGCATGAATGCCTAAGCGACGCCCTGAGTATCATGAAGAGGTACTCGGTTGAGCGTGTAGCTATCGGCATTACCCAAGCTCTCGCCATGACCAAATCGATCTACCCTTGGGTAGACATCGAGGCCATTGGTGAGGGTTTTGCCGAGGAGACGACTCCCGAGGAGGCATTGGAGCTAATCAGCTAGGTGAGGCCGATCGCGGAGGTAATATCTAGAGACCTGGGCATGTAAAAAGTAGAACGATTATGCAGTTGATGAGTATTAATGAGCATACATGACTTTTGTAAAGGCATTTGTAAATATCTGTAAAATGCTGCCAAGTTCTTGCTTATTCTAAGTCGTCATTAGCTTTACCCGACTATGTTGTCTATACCAAGTCGATCAAGAGGAATTTAAGAAAAAACGTTCACCTCTGAGAGCTATGCTCAGGCAAACTTAGCATAATCATTGTAGAACTTCATGACTTAGATAAAACAAGCTTGGATTTTATTAACAAGGCACATAATGCATGCAGCCCCCGACTCACTACTTGGTTGGGACAAGTGATGTAGTGAGTCAAAAAAAAAACTTTACTCATATGTATAGAGGAAATACAAGATACCTTGCTGATTGGATAGTTGTGATGTCCCTTGCTTCCTCCAACTGATCGAGTTCGACCAGTCTGTTTTTGTTTGATTTGTCTTCTGAGTGGGCCCGAACTCGTGGAGAGCCGAACTCCAACTCGATTGGTAACATAACCTCAGCACCATAGACTAGGAAGAAAGGGGATTGCCCTGTTGCCCAACTAACCGTGGTTCTTAGAGACCAAAGAACAGATGGGAGTTCTTATACCCACCGCCCTGCATATGGTTGTAGTCAGTTGAATACCCTAGCCTTGATACCTTGTAAGACCATGCCATTGGCACGCTCGACCTGCCCATTACTCCATGGATAACAGAAGCATAATAGATCTTGATGCCGAAGTTGTCACAGAAATCTTGAAACATGCCGCTAGTGAACTGAGTACCGTTGTCCGTTATGATGCAGTTAGGAACTCCAAATCGGTATAAAATACTCATGATGAAGTACTTTGCCCGTGCCGCTATTATGGTAGTAACGGGTTTTGCCTCAATCCACTTTGTGAATTTGTCCATTGCGACAAACAAGTGTGTGAACTCTCTTGACTCTTTTTTAAACGGCCCGACCATGTCAAGCCCCCAAACTGTAAAGGGCCAAGAGATTGGAATTGTTTGAAGTTCTTGAGTTGGAAGATGTGTTTGCCTTGCATAGAATTGGCATCCCTCGCATGTGCGAACTATGTCTTAAGCATCTGTTACCATAGTTGGCCAGAAGAAACCCTATCTGTAAGTCTTTCTGACTAACGTCCTGGATGTAGCATGGTTGCCACAAATACCCGAGTGGATCGACTGCAGAATCTGCTTGCCCTTCTCGAGTATGAGCAGCGCATGAGGACTCCGGATGCGCTTCGACGGTAAAGGTCTTCTCCGACTATAAGAAAATATTTGCTTCAACGTTTAATCCTCTCGGATTCGCTGCCATCTTCTGGGAGTTCATTATCCAAGAGGAGTTTGAAAATTAGAGTCCGCCGATCTTGAGAGATGATTAGCATTTCATTTGTTTCTGGGTAGGTTCAATCCCCAACTGTTCAAGCACTGGTTTCTTCTTGATAGATGGCTCCAACAATTGCTCGACAAAAATCCCGGTCGGGACCACTTCTCGTTTGGATCCCATATTGGCCAATTCATCTATAGCTTCATTGTATTGTCACAATACATGAGCTATCTCTAGCCCATCGAACTTGTTTTCCAGCTTTCGTACCTCCTGACAATACGCCGCCATACTATCGTCGAGACATGTCCAGTCTTTCATGACTTCATTGACCACGAGTTGAGAATCCCCACGTACAACCAGTCGGCGAATGCTGAGTGATATGGCAATGCGGAGCCCGTGGATGAGTGCCTTGTACTCAGCAACATTGTGGGAAGCTGGAAAGTGAATCTGGAGAATATACTTTAGTTTTTGGCCAGTGGATGACGTCAGCACGATGCCAACCCCTCCACCTCCGATCCATAGAGAACCGTCGAAGTACATCGTTCAGTACTCTAGCTTGTCCGTGTTTGTAGTCGTCTGGACTTCTGTCCACTCGGCCATGAAGTCGGCTAGAGCTTGAGACTTAATTGCTGTCTATGACTGAAATATGATGTCAAATGCCATCAACTCGAGTGCCCATTTAGCAATCCTGCCCATGGCCTTGTGGTTGTGTAGGACGTCCCCAAGTGGATATGATGTGATAATAGTTACTTAATGTGACTGAAAATAGTACACCAACTTCTGGACAGTGATGAGTAGACCATATAACAGCTTCTGGATTTGAGGATTTCTCATCTTGGAGTCGGCTAGAACCTCGCTGATGAAGTAGACTGGCATTTGTATTTTCTATATATGCCCTGGCTCTGCTCGCTTGACTACCAGCACCGTGCTGACTACCTGACTGGTTGCCGCAAGGTATAACATTAGTGGTTCCTGGGGCATGGGTGATGCCAACACTGGTGGTGATGTGAGAAATTATTTGAAGTCTTCGAAGGCTTGCTGGGCTTTGGGTGTCCATTGAAAATTTTCCGCTTTCTTCAATAGTTGGAAAAAGGGCATGCCCCGTTCACCAAGTCGGGAGATGAATCGGCTGAGTGCCGCCATACAGCCTGTCAGCTTTTGGACGTCCTTCTGGCTAGTTGGGGGTGCCATGTTCATGATAGCGTTGATTTTCTCTGGATTGGCCTTGATGCCTCAACGTGATATGATGAAGCCGAGTAGCTTTCCGGACGGTACACCGAAGGCACACTTATCCGGATTCAACTTCATATTGAATCTCCGAAGGCTTCAGAAAGTTTCTTCAAAGTCACAGCTCACGGCTCACTTATCCTCACTTGTAGTTGTAGCGGCTAGTTGGATGTTGTTTCACCCGACTGCCACTTCTTGAGATTGGGCCAGCTCACAGCTCTCTTTGTCGCAGGTGAAGGCTTGCTTGACATCGCTGCAAAGAGAAAGCACTCCGGCTGGTCTCGGCATCTTGAGCATCATGTATGTATAATGTGGCACTGCCATGAATTTGGTTAGTGCTGGCCGTCTGAGTATTGCGTGATACGCTGTCTTGAAGTCGGCAATCTTGTAGCAGATATTCTCGGTGCAGAAATTATCTCGTGTGCCAAATGCAATTGGGAGAGTTATCTGTACGAGTTACATTTGGCACACAGGATTATCTTCAACAAACCTGATGGATTCAACCACCAGAGTTGACGGCATCAACTTCTTCCCCGGGCAAACAATCAGCTTCGGGAGCCTCGACTTCATCGTCGATGAATTCGGCAACCTCACCCTGTCCGACTCGGATCCAATTCGATCGGCTAGGGACCAAGCCGACTCTGCGCCGGTCGGCCTACGTAATGCTGCAGCGATCCTCGTTGACATGCTGCGGCAATCTTCAACATGCCCGAGTCTAGGGACAACTCTTTCTTTCGGTGTTCGACTCGGACTCGGTCTTGAGCTAGCCTAGATCGGGCTAAGAAAGGAGGAGATTGTCAATCTCCCATTCGGATTCAGCGACGCCACGGATATCTTCAATCAGCATCCGATACGGCAAATCCGATCCCTTGGAGTTCAAGTTGGATACAGCCCTGAGCCGCTCGAGATTAGATCTAGGGTGGTCAGAGTCGTAATCACCCCCTCAACTATTCTGACTCCGACTCTCAGTCGAATAGCAGTACGGCGAGTTTCTCTCCACCATGAGAAGTCTTGATGGCGTCCAAGGGCTCGACTCCCACTCAAGAGGCACACCAACTACGCGATCAACAAGAGGAGGAAGCCCACCGACTACGAGAACAACAGGAGGAAGACACAAGATGCCTGTAGGCCAAGCGCTATGCTCACAACGATGATCTGTGTAAGGCTGGGTGGACTACTCAATAGCAAATCCTCCAAACCCGAGTCGGCAACCACGACGTTTTCGTAACTCCTCAATAGAATGTTGTGGCCGCTGCAACTCTACTAGATACACTACAGTTTAGGCCTGATCACCAGGCCACCTCAATGATAGCAAGGATAAAAGCCATGATCACCGCTGTTGCATGTCAACAGCATCAACTGTCGGGTGACACTCTCATACCAACCAACAGGTCGACTTCTCCAACGGCGTTCTCATCTACCTCAACACGATGCCGAGCGGCTGGCTCTAGTCAGCCGCGCACGGAGTCACATCACACGTCACTCAGCAATCACAATAACGACCGGCGGCGCCGACGTAAAGACAATCATTGGGATAACCACGATGTCCAAGGCTGACTACGATGTGATCTCTAGCAAGACATCAACGCACAACGCCGCGAACACGAGAAAGACGAGCGTCGCCGACTAGAAGACGAGAACGAGCGCTTCGGCCTCCACCATGAGTGGTTTCACCACCGTAGTCGGAGTCGGAGTCCTCGTACAGATGAAGGAGTACAAGCCGTCACCCATGAGTGTCGATGCTTTACACCGGCAATAAAACTATAGGGCTACTCGGCGAAGGTAAATTCGGTGGATTGCAGAGGAACACAGAGAAGATTTATACTGGTTCAGGCCCTCAATGTGAGGTAATACCCTACGTCCAGTTGAGGTGTTATTCCTCTGAGGTGGTTTTTGATCAATGATCTTTTTTGTGTGCCCAGAGGGGCGCCCTGCCTCCCCTTATATACTAGGGGACCGGGGTACATGATAAGGATCCCAGCCGGATATGGCCAAGGGACTTCCTTCTTAGAGATAGAAACCTATCCGACTAAGACTATGTTTCCTTATTATACAAGGCAAGGCTTGCCAGGTGCTATCTTATCTCTAATTACATGATCTGGCCCATACTCTATCCGAGTGGCCCATATACAGGTAATGAGGTACCCGGGGCCCATGGCCTCCACAGTAGCCCCTGAGACCTTCATAGTTGAGTCATAGCTGATGCCGAGTGCTCATCCTCCACGGCGAAGATTGCCCGAGTGCGATGCTCCCGTGTACTCTTTGTCCGAGTAAGTCCTCTCCCCGAGTCCTGCTTCATGTCAGCTGGCAGCGAGGCTATGAAGGGCTCCATGTAGATGTATGAATAGTATGCACCGAATAGGCGCACCTATTAGGTGTAGCCCCCGACTTTGTGCTTAATTGTGAAGACAATTAAACATAAAGTCAAAGATCTTTAACCTGATAATCTTTCCCGAGTAGATTATTACCGGTATATGAGATTCTTCGGTATCATGTCAACCGAAATAAGCTTTATAGTCTTGCCGAGTAGGATACTACTCGTATATAGGACTCTTCAGCTTCATGTCAGCTGGAATAAGGGGTTTATAGCCTTTTCCGAGTGGCGTCCCACTCAGAAGTTAGACTCTTCCGCATCATGTCAACGAGAATAGATATTTATAGTCTCTCCCGAGTAGTGCACTATTCGAAAGTTAGACTCTTCAATGTCATGTCGGCTGGAATGACGTTGCTCATGGCAACTGGTGGCCACGCATGTAGGCCGAGTACCACTACATGAAAATAAATCCACGGCATGGTTAGGTGTACTCGAGAAAGATACCTACGTCCCCAATTTTAATAAAGACCAGCTTGTGATCCTTGTAAGGATATATCCTCGAGACCTGGTGGATAAAACAGATACCCAAACATGTATGTTTAGCAATAAGGCTCCCATGAAGCATATCCGTTTACCTCATCGGCTGCTGTTAGTAGCACTAGCACTATAATTTCAACTTAGCCTGCAGGCGGCCCACATGGGGCATGCTACTGTAGGAACTCATATCTTGGTGGCCCAGTGCTAAGTGTGTAGGCCCAAGCCCATTTAGTTAGCACTGGCTCTATAAAAAGCGGGGAGAGAGAAAAAGATTCCTTCATCTTCCCCAAATCAGCCAATCGCTTCGTCTTCCACCTTCGCGCCCAACTTTTCACTTCCCGCCCAGCTAGAGTTAGCTGCTGCTGTTCCCCACCTGGACTCGGGCGATTCCAATCCTCTTCGTCTGTTCCAAGCCCCCGATTCATTTTTCCCCAAATCTTACCGCTTCTAGCCATGCCGAAAGCTTTAGATCTTGCGGGTGCGCCCGAGAGTGCTTGGCCGACATCAGATTGCGGCTCGGTGACGCTAAAGCTGTTGGAGAGTCAACTGAAGTTGCCTAGCCAAGAGGTGATTCCCTGGTGGCCGGCTAAGGGTGAGTCGGTCCCAAATCCCCAACCTAGTGAAATAGTAGTTTTTGCCTCTTTTTTTGATCGGGGCTTGTGTCTTCCCCCTTCCGATTTCTTCCGCCGCGTCCTTGACTTCTACGTGTTGGAGTTGGTGCATTTGAACCCCAACTCGATTCTTCAGATCTCCATATTTGTTACTCTCTGTGAGTGCTTATTGGGTGTTGAACCCCATTTTATTTTCTTCCGGCATCTGTTCCACATCAAACCCCAACCCTCCATGAATAATATTAGTGTGATTGGGGGGGCTGGTCTCTAGCTGAGGAGTGATGGGAAGAAGACATATCTTGATCTCCCCTTGAAATCTTCTTTGAAAGGCTGGCACAAGGAATGGTTGTATTGCGCAGATCTGGCTCCCTCCTTGCACCCATTCACCGGCTTGCCGCCCGTGGTTTTACCAAATTGGTCAGCAGAGCCATCCTTTGAGGAGATGGGCCAGGTGCATCAATTGTTGGTGAAGTTAGATGACCTCAAGAAGGCTGGCCTAACAGGACCTTGGGTGGCTCGTCGCTTCCTGACTCGGCGCATCCAGCCGCTGAAGCTGAGGAGCGCATTTGGCTGGGCCTTTAAGGGCAAAAATGATCCTGACCGAGTAAGCAACAAGTCAGCGAACAAGCGCGTAGTGACCGAGACACTGTTTGGTTATTTCTCCGAGGGGGTGATCGCGACCGAAGACGATAATCGCTGGGTCGCGGCCTATAGCATCATTCGGCCCCGGACCAAGGTAATCTTTAATCTTCTTCTGTGATGAATGCCTGTGGGCTTGTGTCTGCGATTGTTCAGCACTGCATGATGTATTTTGTTGACTCGTCTGTAGTGGCATGAAGAGTTTGATGAAGACTCCCGCCCGTTGTCGGCCGTTGCATCGAAGAAGAGACTGAGGAGCCCCTCTGCTACCCAGCCCGACTCCAAGAGAGCGGGGAAGAAGCCCATTCTATATTAGGGCGAGGGGGCCATGACGCCGCGCGCCATGGCAGGAAGCCTGAAGATAAAGGACACCGTTGCCGCAGCGCCCAGGCGATCAAGTCCCAGGTTGAGACCTGTGGGTTTGAGCCCAACATTGCCGAGTCCGGCAACAGCACCGCCGAGGGGCTAGCCAGAGTAGACACCACTGAGGATGGAGGCGCCCAAGCCAACCACACCAGAATCGGGGCCAACTCGAGCTGATGTGCCGCCGCCGACTGTGCCGTTGACCAATTCGCCGGCCGGGCTGACAACCAGAGGTAGCGCTCCGCTAGGACCCGGGTCGCCCGGCAGGAAACTGAAGTTTTCCAAGAGGTATGCTGCTCCGGATCTTCTGAAATTCTTGTGTGTTGTAGTAGTGTTTTGATGTCTTGTTTCACCATGCAGGAAGCAGGCCGATATCGATCTCAAGGAGACCGCCCTGACCGCTCCCCTTGAAGAGCCCGCCCTAGCCGAGCCGGCGCCCGCGAGCACACCCGCTGAGCTAGTGGCCACTCTAGTCACAGAGACTGAGGTGGTCCCGACTGTGAGGCCGCTGGGGCCGCCCGACTAAGGAGCGGTGGCTGAGGCTGATGTCTCAGCCCCTGAATCGTCACGCGCTGCAGAGGCCGCTGTCGGAGCCCCTGAGACGATCCCCGAGGCCGCGGGGGACGGCGGCGTGGAGGTCGAGACCCCGTCGCTGTTGTGGTCGTCGTCATCATCGTCGCCGCTGCCAGCGATCCCGAACCTGCCTTGGATTGAAGCTCCTCCGCGTAGGATGCCGCAGACGTTCACATGGACGGCGCCTGATGGGACTGTGAAGAGCTTCAAGCTTGACGAAGTTGCCACGAGAAGGGAACGCGAAAGCTTGCTTCGCGCTGCTATCAGCGGGTCCCAGGGAGTCGGGGTATAATTCTTGTGGTGGAGTTGTGGTGATCTTCTTGTTTTGACGTCTGATTCCATTCTTGATTTGTCCTTTACCTTGAGCAGAAACTTGTCGACCGTAATGAGGCGATGATAGAGATCCTGGTCGAAATGGCTCCCCACCTCGCAGAATTGGAGCAGCTTCGGGCATTGAAGGCCGAGATGGAGGAGCGTCACTTGGGGAGGGAAGCCTGGCTGAAAGAGGGCGCCACCCGGCTCAGGGAGGAAACTTGGGCTCAAGCCAAAAAGATTAGAGGTAAGTCCCCGATTGCATGTTCCCGACCGAACCCTTGTTGTATTTCTTTAGCTGAGTTGTTCCCGACTGCCCAGTTGCGTCTTGGCTGCACGGTCGAGCTCTTGACTAATCTGTCGTGCAGCCCTTGAAGCTGAATTGAAGACCCGGACAGAGGGGGAAGCCCAGCTGAAGGAGGCTGAAAAAGCCAAAGCCGAGCTTGAGAAGGTCAAGGCCGACCTGACAGAGGCCAATGCCGAGCTTGAACGGGAGAGGGCCGAGTTAAAGGAGGCCATCATCAAGCTCGGTAAAGAAAAAGTCAAATTGGAGAAAACCGTAGCCAAGTGGGAGGCCGACTACGAAAGTAAGTCCCCAGCCTGACCATGATCTTAACCTATCCATTAGGCATTCTATCTGCAACCGAGCCTGACAAGTTTACTTGCCGGCGGACCTGGGCAGACATGAGAGCCAATGTCCAGGCCTAGTATCGGTTTTACACAGAGGAGATAAGAGTGATCAGGGAGTCACGGGAAGCCCTCGTCGGGTCCGTGAAAGGGCTCCTTGACCTCATAGATCCCAGCCCTGTGGGAACCAGTTGTAGCAAGATCCCCCAAATAGAGGCGCGTCTTGAGGATGCACCAAGTGCCTTGAAGAAGTACTCGGATGAGCATGTTGTTGCCGGTGTGGCCTAAACCCTGGCGATGACAAAATCCATCTACCCGAGGGCAGACATTAAAGCCATTGGGGAGGGGTTTGCCGAGGAGACAACGCCCGAGGAGGCGCTGGAGCTGATTGCCCGAGCGAAGCCGACTGCTGAGATAATTACCCGAGACCTGGGTCTGTAAGGGCAACATATTGTGTAGTCGGTATGTATACACTTTTGTGAAAAAACATGTGTAAATATGTGTGCAATGCCGCCAAGCTTGTCACTCAGTTGTCATTAGCTTTACTTGACCGTGTAGTCTGCGCCGAGTTAGTCTGTCAGAACTTAATAAAAACGTTCAACGTAAGAAGCTGTACTCGGGCAAACGTGACAGTCATAGTAAGGCTTCATAACTGAAGTAGGATAAGCTCGTATGTTATTGACAGAACACATATATACATGCAACCCCCGACTCACTACTCGGTTGATACAAGCGACGTAGTGAGTCAGAGAAACTGTACACATGAAAATTATAAAACTCAGGTATAGAAAGGACGTAGTGTTCTATGTTCCATTAGTTGCTGATGAGAACACCATCTTCAGTCTTCAGTCGGTAGGCGCCTGGCCGCGTGACCTCGGCTATAATGAACGGCCCTTCCAGATTGGGGATAATTTATGCCTGTCTTTGGTGGTTTGTATTTTCCTCAAGACGAGATCCCCGACCAAAAAAGTGCGGCCATGGACATTGCGGTTGTGGTAGCGACACAGGCCTTGAAGATACCTTGCCGACTAGATTGTTGCGGTGTCCCTTGCTTCTTCCAACTGATCTAGCTCGACCAGTCGAGTGTTATTTGAGTCATCTTCTGAGTAAGCCTAGGCTCGCGGAGAGCCGAACTGTAACTCTATCGGTAGCATAGCCTCGGCACCGTAGACCAGAAAGAAAGGGGATTGCCCTGTTGCCCGACTAACCGTGGTTCTGAGAGACCAAAGAACAGATGGGAGTTCTTGTACCCACCGGCCTGCATATGGTTGTAGTCGGTCAAATATCCTGGCCTTGATGCCTTGTAAGACCATACCGTTGGCTCGTTCGACCTGCCCGTTGCTCCGTGGGTGTGCCACAGAAGTGTAGCAGATCTTGATGCCGAAATCTTCACAGAAGTCTTGGAATACGCCGCCCGTGAACTACCGTTATCGGTGATGATGCGGTTAGGGACCCCAAACCGGTATAATATACTCATGATAAAGTCCTTTGCTCATGCCGCTGTAATTGTTGCAACGGGTTTAGCCTCAATCCACTTGGTGAATTTATCCACCGCGACGAATAGATGTGTAAGCCCTCTTGGCGCTTTCTTGAAAGGCCCGACCATGTCAAGCCCCCATACTGTGAATGGCCAAGAAATGGGGATGGTTTGGAGTTCCTGGGCTGGGAGATTTGTTTGTCTTGCGTAGAACTGGCATCCCTCACACTTGCGAACAATGTCCTTGGCGTCTGTTACTGCTGTGGGCGAGAAAAATCCCTGCCGGTAAGCCTTTCCGACTAACGTCCTGGATGCGGCATGGTTGCCACATATGCCCAAGTGAATCGACTGCATAATCTGCTTGCCCTCCTTGGTGGTGACGCAACGCATGAGGACACCAAATGCGCTCCTTCGGTATAGGTCTTCTCCGACTAGTAGGAAGCTTTTGCTTCGACGCTTTATCTACTCGGCTTGACTGCGATCTTCTGGGAGTTTGTTGTCCAGGAGAAATTTGACAACAGGAGTCCTCTAGTCTTGACATATGTGCAGCACCTCGTCTGTGGCCAGGGTAGGTTCGCCTCCCGGCTGCTCCGGCGCCGGTTTCTTCTTGACTGATGGCTTCATGAGTTGCTCGACAAAGATTCCAGTCGGAACTGCTTCTCGCTTGGATCCCATGTTTGCCAACTCATCTACCGCGTCGTTGTATTGACGCAGGACGTGTGTTATTTCTAGCCCATCGAACTTGTTTTCCAGCTTGCGGACCTCCTGACAGTATGCTACCATGGTATCGTCGAGACAAGTCCTATCTTTCATGACTTGGTTTACCACGAGTTGAGAATCCCCGCGCACAAACAGTCGACGTATGCCGAGTGATATAGCGATGCGGAGCCCGTGAATAAGTGCCTCGTACTCGGCGACGTTGTGGGAAGCCGGGAAGTGGATTTGTAGAACGTACTTTAGTTTTTCGCCAGTGGGCGACGTCAATAAGACTCCAGCCCTGGCGCCGCCGATCCGTAGGGAACCGTCGAAGTACATTGTCCAGTACTCTAGCTTTGCTGTTGATGTTGGCAGTTGAACTTCTATCCACTCGGCCACGAAGTCGGCTAGAGCTTGTGATTTAATTGCTGTCCGTGGCTGAAAAGTGATATCAAACGCCATCAACTCGAGTGCCCATTTAGCGATTTGGCCGGTGGCCTCGCAATTATGAAGGACATCCCCGAGTGGAAACGCTGTGACCACCGTGACTTGATGTGCTTGAAAATAGTGCACCAGCTTCCGGACTGTGATGAGTAGGCCATATAGCAGCTTCTGGACCTGCGGATATCTCGTCTTCGAGTCGGCAAGGACCTCGCTGACAAAGTAAACTGGCCGTTGTATTTTCCGAATATGACCCTGTTTGGATCGCTCGACCACCAATACCATGCTAACTACCTAAGTGGTTGCTGCTAGATATAGCATTAGCGGTTCTTGGGGCAAAGGTGACGCCAACACGGGAGAGAAATTGCTTAAAGTCTTCGAAGGCTTGCTGGGCTTCCGGAGTCCATTGGAAGTTGTCCACCTTTTTGGGTAGCTTGAAGAAGGGCATACCCCGTTCGCCCAGTCGGGAAATAAACCGGCTGAGTGCCGCCATGCAGCCTATCAGCTTCTGGACGTCTTTGAGGTTAGTCGGGGGTGCCATGTTCCTGATGGCGTTGACTTTCTCCGAGTTGGCCTCGATGCCGCGATGTGAGACGATGAAGCCGAGTAACTTGCCGGATGGCACTCCGAAGGCGCATTTTTCCGGGTTCAGCTTCATCTTGAATCGTCGAAGATTTTGGAAGGTTTCTTCCAGGTTAGCGATGAGGTCTTCTTCGGACTTGGTCTTGATCACCACGTCGTCGACGTAGGCTTCCACGTTGCGCCCGATCTGAGTGTGCAGACACCGCTGAATGGGCCGTTGATAGGTTGCTCCAGCATTCTTCAAACCGAACGGCATTGTGATATAGCAATATGCTCCAAACGGCGTGATGAAAGATGTCTTTAAGCAGTCTTCCACCCTCAGGCTAATTTGATGGTATCCAGAGTAGCAGTCGAGAAAGCTGAGTAGGTCGCACCCTGCCGTGGAATCAACCAACTGATCTATCCTGGGAAGACCAAATGGGTCCTTGGGGCACACCTTGTTGAGATCGGTGTAGTCGATGCACATGTGCCATTTACCGTTTTTCTTCCGGACCAGAACTGGGTTTGCCAGCCAATCTGTGTGATAGACCTCCTTGATGAACCCGGCTGCGAGGAGCTTGGTAATCTCCTCCCGAATAGCATCCTTGCGGTCTTGAGCGAAGCGCCGCAGCCGTTGCTTGACTGGCTTGGCGTCTGTCTTCACATTGAGGGCATGCTCGATCACCTCCCTTGGTACGCCCGGCATGTCGGACGGTTTCCATGCGAAGATATCTTTATTGGCTTGTAGGAAGGTGAAGAGCACGTCTTCCTATTTGGGGCCGAGTCCGGTCCCGACTAGAGCAGTCTTGGAGGGGTCGGAAGGGTCCAGGGGGATCTTCTTCATGTCAGAGTATGCTGAAATTCCTGACTTCGCTGCCTTTTTTGCCGGAACTTGATCCTACTCGACTTCAGTTGTGACGGCTTGCCGAATGCTATCGCGCTCGACTGCCACCTTTTGTGATTGAGCCAGTTCACAGCTCTCCTTGTCGCAGGTGAAGGCTTGCTTGATGTCGCTACGGAGGGAGAGGACTCCTGCTGGCCCAGGCATCTTGAGCACCATATATGTTTTCCGTGCGGAAGTTATCCCGTGTGCCGAAGGTTACCGACAAGGTTATCTATCCGAGTAGAGTTGATGACAGGCCGGGGATTATCCCGTGGAAGGGCGCAGTACTTGGCCGTAGTTCTGAACGAGGAATCTTCATCTTGTCCAAAGACTTGGCGAATAGGATGTTGAGCGCGCTGCCTCCATCGATGAGGGTTTTCTTTAGCCTGATGTGTCTGACGATCGGGTCCAGGATGAGTGGATAACGTCCCGGGTGAGAAACCCGATCTAGGTGATCTGCGCGATTGAAGGTAATAGCCATCTTTGACCAGCGCAGGTATTGAGGGGCGTCCGCTGTAGAGACCGTGTTGATGTCGCACGCTGTTAGCTTCTGTTTGCGCTTGGACTCGTACGCGGACGGCCCTCCGAAGATGTGGTTGAGCTCGGCCTGAGGATCTTGGAAATCATCGGCCAGACCCTGATCTGGCTTATCTTTGTCCTTGTTGGTGCCAGATGATGAAGCCTGCTCAGAGGCAAACTTCTTTAGCATGTAGCAATCTTTGGCCGCGTGTTTGCCATTGGGGTGGAAGGGGCATGGCCCGCTCATGACTTTTTGGTAGTCGTTATTCCGCTGGGGCCGTGGCCGAATGCGCTCCATGTTGGCCACCTCGTTGTCCGACTTTCGCTTGTGGCTGCCAGACTTGTTTTGAGACGGTTCATTGTCGGCTTTCGCCTTTTGGTCCTTCTGTCAGGACTCCTTCTTCTCGTCGAGGGCCTCTGCGACCGCTTCAGCTGAGTCGGCGTATTTATTGGCCATGTCGAACAGAGCCTGGACATACGGCGGTGGTTTCCGAGTGAACTTCGCGATGAATGGGGCGTCCTTTACTCCCTTGCGGAAGGCGGCGATGACAACCTCGTCACGGATCATTGGGATCTTGTTGCGCTTCTCGGAGAACCTCTTGATGAAATCTCGCAGAGACTCGTTCTTCTTCTGGTGCAGCTGATAAAGATCGTGCTCTGAAGATGGCCTCTCATAGGTCCTCTGAAAGTTAGCGATGAACCGATCCCTGAGTTCTCCCCAAGAACCGATCGACCGCCTCGGGAGCCTTGTCAGCCATGTCCTCACCGAGTCGGCTAGTGCGACTGGGAGGTAGTTAGCCATGGCTTTGTTGTTGCCCCCAGCGGCTCAGACTGCTAGGGTATATATGGTGAGCCAGGACTCGAGATTTGTCTTGCCGTCATACTTTTCAATCCTAGTGGGCTTAAAGCCAGTCGGCCAATGGACGTCCTGTAGCTCCCGAGTGAAAGCTGGGATGCCTTCATCTGCGTGAGGGCTCGGGCTTCGCCCACGGCGGTTAAACCACTCGTGATGGAGGCCAAAGCGCTCGTTTTCATCTTCCAGTCGGTGGCGCTCATCTTCTCGTCGTTCACGGCGCCGAGCGCTGATAGTGTGGCGAAGGTCATGTTGTAGGCACTCTCGGAGATCTTGATTAGGCCGGCGATGATACTGGTGACGGTGCCGGTTGTCGTTATTGGTGTTGCTGAGTGTAGTTTGCCTAGACTCCTCGCGTGGCCGACTTGAGCCGGCCGCCCAACTCCGAGCTGACATGGACGAGCCCACTGCTAGAGATCCCGACCGGTTAGTCGGTACTAGGGTGTCGCCCGACTGCTGTTGTTGCTGTTGGCAGGCAGCAGCCGTGATCATCGCCTTGATCTTGGCGATAGTTGGGGTGGCCTGGTGATCAGGCCCGAGCTGGAGCGTGTCTAGCAAAGTTGCAGCGGCCACAACATTTTGTTGCGGCGTGACGAAAACATCGTGATTGCCCACTTTAGTTTGGAGGATCTGTTGCTGGGCTGCTCGCCCAGCTCTGCGCAGCCCGTCGTTGTGAGCCTCGCGATCAGCCTCCTCCTGTTGTTTCAGTCAGCGCGCCTCCTCCTGTTGCTCCCCTTGTAGTCGGCACACCTTAGAGGGTGGTGTCGAAGCCATGAAGGTCTCGCGGGAGAGGAGAAAATTCGCCAGACTGGAGTCCGAACTGGCGTTCGAACCGTTATCCGACTTGGAGTCGGACTCCGAGTAGTTTATCGGAGTGAGAACGACCCCAACCTCTCTAGATCCAATCTGAAGCGGCACTTGGCCGTGTCCAAACTGAATCGTAGGAGATTGGGTCTGTTGTGCGGGATGTGAATCCTCAGCGTCGCCGAGTCCATGTGGGAGATTGACGATCTCTCCCCTTCTCGGCCCAACCCGGGCTGGCTCAAGGCCTAGCGCAAGTCGGACGCCGAAGGAGAGAGTTGTCCCGATGCTTGGCGATGTGAAGGACTGCCGCAGTAAGTCGTGGAAGGAGATCGCGGCGTCCTGTGGGCTGACTGGTGCTAGGTCGGCTGGCTCCTCGGCCGGCTAGATTAGATCTGTTCCGGCCAAGGTAAGGTTGCCATTCTGGTTGATAATGAAATCGAGGCTTCCGAAGGAAATCTTGTCTTCGGGGGAGAACTTGTTGCCGTCGACTCCGTTTGTTGGATCCATCGAATTTGCTGATCAAGAATTCGCCGGAGCCCCTACCTGGCGCACCAACTGTCGATGCTTTGCACCGGCAATAGAACTATAGGACTACTCAGCGAAGGTAAATTCGGTGGATTGCAGAGGAAGGCAGAGAAGATTTATACTGGTTCAGGCCCTCGATGTGAGGTAATACCCTACGTCCAGTTGAGGTGTTATTCCTGTGAGGTGGTTTTTGATCAATGATCTTTTTTGTGTGCCCTGAGGGGCGCCCTGTCTCCCCCTATATACTAGGGGACCGGGGTACATGATAAGGATCCCAGCCGGATACGGCCAAGGGATTTCCTTCTTAGAGATAGAAACCTATCCGACTAAGACTATGTTTCCTTATTATACAAGGCAAGGCCTGCCAGGTGCTATCTTATCTCTAATTACATGATCTGGCCCATACTCTAAGTGGCCCATATACTGGTAATGAGGTACTCGGGGCCCATGGCCTCCACAATGGGCTGCAACAAGTCGACTAGCCGTCAGGCTTCTAGCCGACTGGAATTGAAAAATAAGACGGGAAGACCAGCCCCGAGTCCTGTCGATGTTTTACACTGGCAATATAACTATAGGGCTACTCGGCAAGGGGAAACTCGGTGGATTGCAGTGGAACGCAAAGAAGATTTATACTGGTTCAGGCCTCGTGGTGAGGTAATACCCTACGTCCAGTTGTGGTGTAATTCCTCTGAGATGTTTGTTGATCAATGATCTCGTGCCCCTTGAAGGGCGCCCTGCCTCCCTTTATATACTAGGGGACAGGGATACAAGATAAGGATCCCAGCCAGATATGGCCAAGGGATTTTCTTCTTAGAGATAGAAACTTATCCGACTAAGACTGCTATTCCTTATCGTACAAGGTAATGCCTGCTGGGTGCTATCTTATCTCTAATTACATGATTCGGCCCATCCTTTATCCGAGTGGCCCATATGCTGATGATGAGGTACCCGGGGCCCATGGCCTCCACAGTAGCCCCTGAGACCTTCATAGTTGAGTCACAGCTGATGCTAAGTGCTCGTCCTTCACGGTGAAGATTGCCCGAGTGCAATGCTCCCAAGTACTCTATCCGAGTAAGTCTTCTTCTCGAGTCCTGCTTCATGTCAGCTGGCAGCGAGGCTATCTAGGGATTCATGTAAATGTATGAATAGTGTGCGCCGAATAGGCGCACCTATTAGGTGTAGCCCCCGATTTTGTGCTTAATTGTGAAAACAATTAAATATAAAGTCAAAGATCTTTAACCTGATAGTCTTTCCTGAGTAGATTACTACCGGTATATGAGACTCTTCGGTATCATGTCAACCGGAATTTAATTTATAGTCTTGCCGAGTGGCATGCCACTCGTATATAGGACTCTTCGACTTCATATCAGTCAAAATGTGTGTTTATAGTCTTGCCGAGTAGGATGCTACTCGTATATGGGACTCTTCAGCTTCATGTCAGCTAGAAAGGGAATTTATAGTCTTTCCCGAGTGGCGTCCCACCCAGAAGTTAGACTCCTCCGCATCATGTCAGCGGGAATGACAGATTTATAGTCTCTCCCGAGTAGTGCACTACTCAAAAGTTAGACTCTTCAGCGTCATGTCGGCTGGAATAATGTTGCTCATGGCAACTGATGACCACACATGTAGGCTGAGTACCACTTTATGAAAATAAATACACAGCGTGGTTACACTACTAACTTCTGACCCTTATGCCACGCTTTTTTGTCGCAACGGCGAGATTTGGTTGCAACAAGGGTTGTTATCGCAACGATTTTCACTTTCGGTTGCGATAGATTGGATTTTTGCCACGAAGATTGTTTCGTGGCCCTATGTATGGAGATCGTTGCGAAAAGTAAGTGTTATCGCAACAAATTATTGAATGGTTGCAATAAGTGATTCTTGTTGCCACGATTTGATTTGCGTTGTGGGCAAGTTTATTGTCGTTGCAATACTAAGGTGATATTGCAACTCTTTATATGATGGTTGCAATAGCCCGTCTATGTCGCAACGAATATGTTTCGTTGTATATAATAGTCGCTTGCGTTGCAAAAAAGTGGTACATATAGCAACGAAAAAAAATAAGTCGTTGCAATCACTAAGGTTGCAACGATTATGGTTTCGTTGTATGTAATAGTTTCGTTCGTTGCAAAAAAGTTGTACATATAGCAATGAAAAATTACATCGTTGCAATACCTAAGGTTCTCCACTTTAATTGTTACATAAAAAATTACAAAAAAACACCACCAGCAAGTTTCAAACCTGAGACCTCAGAGTTAAGAAGATAGGCGCCTACCATTAGACCATGTATGTGTTTGTGTTTCTAATAGCTAGCGTACCCTATACAAATTAATGTAGACCCGTTTATGTATTGGAAATACTACAAACTTCTAACCCTTGCGCAAAGACAATAAAACGTTCGTTCCCTACAGCCAGCAGCGTGGTCGCGGCCTCCCTGCAGCCGGTGTCGTCGTGGCGCCCCCTCCCTGCAACCGGAGTCGTCACGGCCCTTGAATTCCCTGCAGCGACGGCATCTTGGTTCCCTAGTTCCTTCCTGCTCATCGACGAGTAGGGCTGTGCCCGTGGGCGACGCTCCGTGTTCTTCTCGTCTCCGGCCGGCGCTCGTCCCGATTTTTCCTGACTTCGGAACATTCCTGTTAACTGTGGGTGCCATGGGCCCCGGGTACCTCATGACAAGCATATGGGCCACTCGGATAGAGGATGGGCCGAGTCTTGTAATTAGAGATAAGGTAGCATCCGGCAGACTTTGCCTTGTACAGTAAGGAACATACAGTCCTAGTTGGGTGCGTTATATCTCTAAGAGGAGATCCCTTGGCCGTAATCCGGTTGGGACTCCTACCTTGTAACCCTATCCCCTAGTATATAAGGGGAGGCAGGGCGCCCCATGAGGACAGGTTGAGTTGGTTCACTAGAATCACCACCGCAAATCCTCAAAGGAATAACACCACAACTGGACGTAGGGTATTACCTCACATCGAGGGCCTGAACCAGTATAAAATCTCTCTGTGTTCCTTTGCAATCCACCGAGTTTCCATCCGCCGAGTAGCCCCATATATTTATTGCCGGTGTAAAACATCGATATTTGGTGCGCCAGGTAGGGGCTTTGGCGTGATCTACATCTACAAGCTTGATGGATCTAGCAATCGGAGTTGACGGCGGCAAACTCTCCCCCGGAGATACAATTGCATTCGGAAGCCTCGACTTCGTCGCCGACCAGATCAGCAATCTCACCTTGGCCGACTCGGACTCGATCCAATCTGCCAGGGAACCGGCCGACTCCGCGCCAGTTGGCCCACACGATGCTGCAGTAACCCTCATCGACTTGCTGCGGCAATCTTCACCTTGTCCGGGTCTCGGGACAACTCTTTCCTTCGGTGTTCGACTCAGACTCGGCCTTGAGCTGGCCAAGATCGAGCTAAGAAAGGAAGAGATCGTCAATCTCCCGTACAGACTCGGCAACGCCACGGATATCTTCAGACAACATCCGACGCGGCAAACCCGATCCCCTAGAATTCGACTCGGATACGGCCCAGAGCCGCTAGAGATCGGATCTAGGGAGGTTGGAGTTATAATCACCCCCATCAATTATTCCGACTACGACTCTCAGTCGGATTCTGACTCTAAGTCGGACAGCAGTTCGGCAAGCTTCTCCCCGCCACGAGAAATCTTCATGGCATCCAAAGGCCCTACTCCTACTCAGGAATCACGCCGACTACATGAGCAACAAGAGGAGGAGGCCTGCCGATTGTGAGAACAACGGGAGGAAGAAGCAAGACGCCTGCACGCCCATAATGATGATCTACACAGGGCTGGGCGAACCGCTCAGTAACAAATCCTCCAAACCCTAGTCAGCGACCACGACGTCTTTGTTACTCCCCAACAGAACATCGTGGCCGCTGCAACTCTACTGGATACACTCCAGTTCGGGCCTGATCACCAGGCCACCCTGACGATCACAAGGATAAAAGCCATGCTTACCACTACTGCATGTCAGCAGCACCAACAGTCGGGTGATACCCTCATACCGACCAACCGGTCGGCATCCCTAACGGCAGTCTCGTCCACCTCAAAGCGACACCGAGCGGCCGGCTCTAGTCGGCAGCACACGGAGTCACACCAAACGTCACTCGGCAACCCCAACGATGACTGGCGGCTCCGAGGCCAACCACGGCGTGACCTTCAGCAAAACATCAGCGCTGGGTACCACGAACTAGAGGAAGACGAGCAACTCCAACTGGAAGACGAGAACGAGCGCTTCGGCCTCCACCACGAGCGGTTTCGCTGCCGTATTCGGAGTCGGAGCCCTCATGAAGACGAAGGCATACCAGCCTTCACCCAGGAGCTACAATAGGTCGACTGGCCATTGGGTTTCAAGCCTACAGGCATCGACAAATACGACGACAAGAACAATCCCGAGCCCTAGCTCACGGTCTACACTCTGGCGATCTGAGCAGCTGGAGGAAATCACAAAGTCATGGCTAACTACCTCCTAGTCGCTTTAGCCGACTCAACGAGGACATGGCTAACAGGACTTCCCAAGCAATCAATCGGCTCCTGGGGAGAACTCTGGGAACGCCTCATCGCCAACTTTCAGGGAACATATGAGAGGCCATCTTCTGAGCACGACCTGTATTAGTTGCATCAAAGGAAGAATGAGTCTCTTCGTGACTACATTAAGAGGTTCTCTGAGAAGAAAAATTCAATCCCGAAGATCAAGGACGAGGTCGTCATCACCGCCTTTCGAAAAGGAGTCAAAGACACCTCGTTCATCGACAAATTCACTCGGAAGCCTCCCAACTCTGTCAAGGCTCTATTCGACATGGTGAACAAATACGCCGACTCAGCCCACACTGTTGCTGAGGCCCTTGAAGATAAAAAGGCATCCTGACAGAAGAAGTGGGAGGGCACCGACGACGTAGTCCCGACTAAAGCTAGGAATCGCAAACGCAAGTCGGACGGCTTCATTGTGGCAGTCAGTCACAACCGTCTTCAACCTTCAACAACTGAAGATTATCAGAACAACAAGTGACATGCTCGGGGGTTCAAAAGCCCAAACGCAAGGATGGCATCCCCACTCCCAAATACCGAACAGCTAAGTCGCTTCCTGATAAAAATTTCCTCATTTGGCTTTGCCAATGCCGCAGCCACTTACACCTAATAGGTGTACAAGCTGCACCTTTTTTTTAGGTTTTTCCTCTTAAATGGTTCCAAAGTATTCGAGTAGCATAAATTCCGATCCGTGAAACTTTGCTCCATGAAAGACGAACTCAAGTCACCCAAAACGCGTGTCTGGGAAAGAGCCACGAGACAACTCCTGACGCTAGGGGGCTATGACTAGTCGGGCAGAGTGTTTAAACGTAAGGGGTCAACTATTCAAGGAAATTAATATCAAAAAGAGGAAGAACACGTATTTACATATATTGTAAAATACATTTTATTCGGGTGATTGTTTTCATCATCAGATGCTACTCATCCGATATCTTTATAATGCAGGGCCAGTTCCGGACACGCGTGACAGGAATTCAGGGCTACGAGCCCATCTCCTACGCTCAGGGGCTGGACCAGTCTGCCAAGGATCACTCGGAATGCTCCATGAGGGCTATTGACCGGGTACTCACGCCAGTCGGGATGTCTTTTCCCCCGGCTACGCTCCATGCGAGCTGATAATCGACCTCCGGCGCCAGTCGGGGCTCGTGTACTACTAGGCTAAGTAGGGTACACCCCATGAGGGTCGCTAGCCGAATCCTACGCTAATGCTATGTTCGGGTACCTTATTTGGTCACAATTCTGTCAGGTTAGGTACGCCCCATGAGGGTCGCCAGCCAAATCCTATGCTAATGCAAGGTTCGGGTACCTAGCTTGGCTATAACTCTGTTGGGTAGGGTATGCCCTATGAGGGTCGCTAGCTGAATCCTATGCTAATGCAAGGTTCGGGTACCCTGCTCGGCTTTCCTGAAATCAGAGAAGACTTACATCGTCGAAGCGCATCCGGAGTTCTCATGCATGGCGTCACACCTGAGGAGGGCAGGCAGATACTGCAATATACCTATTCGGGCATCTGTGGCAGCCATACTGCATCCAGAACGTAAGTCGGAAAGGCTCGCGGGCAAGGATTTTGTGGGCACCCCGGAAGTGCATTATGAAGAGTAACTACTACGGCAACGCGAACTATCTAGATGGATGGGGTCTCGAATAAAACCCGAATAAATGCGGTAACCATCCATCCTCATTGCAGACTTGCCATAATCTTTACCCACTCACAATACAAATCCAAAAATGCCGAGAAGTGTACAAAAGAGATAATCATAAGGATAGCTTGCCAGTCCTCCCCGTCATACGCCCGTCAAACCACTCGATGGTGGTGACCAAACACGATACGTACCCCAGAGGACTCAAACCACAATAGCTATCCCCCAACCATCTCAATTATACACAACTCATACTCATGTTCAGCTAGTCCCCAGGAAAGCGACTAGCCTCACACTTTCATCGCAAGCAATTGATAAACATTACAAGTACTCTAAATATGGATAAACGAACAGCAGAGTTATAAGTATTACATAGAGGGTTCTCACACCCTAATTCATCACAAAGTATACAAAATATAGCAGCGGAAAATCAACACAAACGATAAGACTAGTGGTGCCATACCCAACCAGGGCAACCAACTGGGGCAGAGCTTAACTCAAACTACTAAATATCCTCACCACCCTCAGCGGGATAGTAGTAGATCATATTAGCATCGTCGATGTCCTCACCTGAAAGATGCAGCGTGAGTACTCAAGTACTCAGAAGGCTTATACAATATTAATAGAACAAAGGAGTAATGCTAGTCTCTATATCAAGGAGTATGGCTAAGTGGATCTGAGTTTGCATAAAGCCAAGTTTGTTGAACAAATATACCTTAAAACTATAAGCATTTTGAGAAATAACTCAATCTGAAATTTTAGGACAGCAAGCTTATAGTTCTGAAAATAACATATAAATGAGCATAATCCCATGCTCTAATCATCATCCATGGGCCACCATTGCCCAAACAATTATGCTACACAAGCATACTTTCTTTTCATGACTAAACCAAGTCATTTTTAATAATAAAACCTTTCATCATTAATCATCAAAAATCCCATATATAAACCCATCTATCCATGACTATCCTAAGTCATGGTAACTACATAAACCCAAGTTGGATGCTAACACAATTGAGGAACACATCAAGCGTCGTCCGTAACCGTGGACACGGCTATTCGAATAGTTCTTACTCTGATCAGAGGTGTACATCTTTACCCACACGATGTGATAGAAGCCAAACGGCTACACTCTAGTTTGATTTGTACCGGCCAAGTACCCACACTCTACACATTGAGTGCGGACTAGAGGTCACAACAAAACCTTTCGCACGCTTAGCCCCAACCACCTAAACCACGTCTGGGCCCCCGACGACTTAGCCCCACACATAGGGTGACCAAGGCGGGCTCACCGTCGTGGGAGGCACCTCCGGCCACAGCTAGGCACGCTCGAGGTCCTCCAATGGAAATCCATCCTCACGACTGACGGACGGACGTAGATGGTCACAGCCTCCCGTGCTACTGAGTTAAGCCGTCCCACTCCCGGCGTGTGGAAGTACGTAGGGTGCTTGAATAGACGTCAACCTGCTCGGTCCTTAACGACCCAGACGGAGCTACATGCATCGGGGAAACACCATCCCTTCATCGCCCTATCATCCGTCCAAGTCAAACATATTCTCACTTATTAATCAGAAGTTATTCTTGTTAGATTTTTAACCCATCTATTCGCATTCAACTAGTTTTGAACCGATAGCTCCATCTATTGGATTTTGCTAAGTCTAGAAATAAGCATGGCTAAGCATTCAGTAAAATAAAAGTATTTCAAAGTCCTTAACCAGGGGTGACAAGGTATAACCATGGCATCAATAATCAAGGAATGGAAATGCATACAATTGGGTAATATTAACACTACCCATTTTCCCCATTTTAAATAGACCGAAACATGCATATAAATATTTTCTTCGCAAACAAATTAGTTTATGGAAAATATAGGTTCAATATGCTTAGAAGTTAGTATTGATGCTTGCCTTGCTGCTGCGAGAGGTCACACTCAATCTCAGGTCCTTCCTCCACGTACTCAGTATTGTCTGAATCTATCGATAAAAGCGAATATGCAAATAAGAATCAATTAAATATGCCTATGCAAAGATGATCGATAAATTCTAAGATAAATACAGAAGGTAGGGCATGTCCTAATAAGATTTTAGGAAAAAGAACCAAGTCATTTGCATCTCTGGTTTGGGAGATACAAAAATGACAAGGTAGAAGGGCTGAAAATGGCAGATTTGGAATTATTGGCGTATCACCCTAGTGTATTAGGGGTAACTTGCATTTTTCATTAAGGTTCTATTTGTGTGATCATTTTTTTTAAATGAAAGTGTATAACCTACTGGTTCTAAAAAAGTTAAGTTTAATGAAATTGGATTTAAAATGATTTAGATATAGATTTTTACAAGTTTAACAAAAACAAAGGTTACTAAATTACTTAGGCCTAATTTGGGAGGTATTTTTATCAAATACAAATTTTCCACAGTAAGGTTATAATTTTCTGAGTTGAACAAAAGTGGTTTCACATTTTTAGCAATAGGGATGAATTTTCTAGAAATTTATAAACTTATCGGTTAATAAAAGGCATATAAAGAATATTTCCATTTTTAGAGAAAAGTACTACATAGAAGTTCTCACATTTTATTTTACAACATTGAAGAGCACAATTTTATGAATCCACAGAAATTTGGTTTTTCTCAAAAGGAGTTACAGTGAATTTTATAGAAATATTTCAATCTCCTAGGCACCAAATAAGTTATTATTGCTTCTTTAATTTCTAGAGGTATTTTCTGTACAGAAGCTGTCATATTTTATTTTACAATATTAAAGTTCACAAATTTACAGAATTAACCAAATTGGTTTCATTCAAAAATGAGTTCAAGTGACAAAGATATGGATTTACAAAGTTGAGTTATTTTTCTGTTGGAAAAATATTTCAGTTAAACATTTTTCTTCTTTTTCTGTTTCTCTCTTTCTCTCTTACAGGTGGGGTCAGCGCGGCATAGAGACAGAACAGAGCAGGCGCATGGGACAACAGAACGGACCGTCCGATCACGGAGGGGATGGTCCGGTGGTGGCAGGAATCCAGTGGCGCACGGCGCTGGCTTACTCCGGTGGATCTGCAGTCGAGGCGAAAGGTTCCCAAGGTCAGTGGCTTCCTAAAGATGGCTCCTATGCGAGGAATCGGACTGAGACCTACCAGAGAGAGAGAGAACTCGACGGCGATGACATAGATCGGCGCCGGGGAAGACAGAGGCCGATCTCGAGCCTCACTGCGCTATAACTCGATTCCTTCGGCTGGCAGTCTCCCGGAGGTCCGACGATGATTCTGGCGAGTTGGCTCGGTCGATGACCTACTGTGCCGACCGAAACGACGAGGCGATGCCGGCGGCGGCGCTGTAGATTGGAGAGCGAAGCACGGCGGCTTCGACCGGCGATCCTAGGGCAACCAAGTGCAAAAATGGAATGGTTAGGAGTGGTGGATCGTGTTCCGGTGGTTGGGAAAGGATGGAGCTCACCAGAGCAACCTCGAGCTCAACCGAACACCTTCGGCAGAGGGAAGAATAAGGTTGACGGCGGTGATCTTTGGGGGTTCTGTGGATTTCTCCGGTGGGAGCGTGAAGAGGAAGGGTGAGAGGTTCTACTGGCGACATTAGAGGCGAAATGGTCGAGGTCTCCAAGCTAAGCTGTCCAGGGAGCTCTGTAAACCGAGAGAGGAAGAAGGAGGAGCTGACACGTCTAACATGTAGTGCTGAGGTGCTCCCATTGCACAGTAGTCCTTGGTGGGTCCCACATGTAAGACAATCTCTTTCCACATATCTTTGGCTAACTTTAGTCTATGTCTTGTGGGCCCTTGTAGTGAAGACCTAGGAGGAGTGGAGGAGTATGGGTGAGTTTCCTGGTGCATCACACAGTCCCATGCTATAGTAATGCTGACAGGTGGGCCAGGTCTTGTGGGGTCCATCTGGAAGTGAGAGATGAGAGGAGAAGTCTCTAGAGACTATCTTGTGAGCTGTCCAAACTTGCAGTCTTTGCATCACCATGTCACTAGGTAAATGAGGAGCATAAATTATGCAAAAATTACTGGAGGTAGAGGAAGATGTGTTTAGCCTGCTGAACAAATTTCGTGGTCAGAGGAGGTTTGGTTCATCTCTGGTGAAAAAGCAAATTAGGCACACTGATTCAGTTTTTCTGCTGTGTGATGTATGTTCCTAGGGCTTTGCTCCTATTATTTCATGTGACTTCTTTGGGAAGTAAATTGAGCCAAAATTACTGGTGATAGGGTTCATGTTGGCACACACTTTGGCGAGAGGGCTCTGTCTAATTAATCCTCATTTTCATCTGGTGAATTTCAGAATTAACCCAATTTATTTCAGCTAGCTTCCTAGCTTTGCTGAGTTGAGGGACTTGGTTGAAGTATTTATTGAAGTGATAAAATTATGTAAAATTTACAGTGGGTAAATTAGGTAAGATAGTTCTTACAGGAATTTTTCCATGGTTAAATGTGCAGCCAAACATCTTTGGAAATTCCTTAGACCATACAAGGGCATATGTCAAAGAGAAGGATCCAGGCTGAAACTTGTTTGGAATTTTTGAGGGGTCTAAACCAATGAAATAAATTCTGGAAAAACTATATTGATTCATGATGAACAGGCTAGTATTTGAATAAATTATTTCCCACATATGTTTCTGTTCAATTTGATGCACTTTTTAGGAGTTGGGCTAATGTTGCCGATTAGGGTTTTATTGTATTGATGGTTTTAAATTTTGCAAACTTTATTTTGCAAGAAGTGACAAAGCAAGAATTTAGTTTGTACACTCTAGTGGTAGTAGGTCATAACCCTTATTACTTGGAATTAGATTTGGGGCTGTGACAGATTTCTCTGGCTGATTGCGGTTACCGACACCAAAAAACTCATCGTGACATGCGATGGATGATACTTCTATAGAGCTATGCTGGGTAGGTCGGTTCAGGCCGGCTTGTTTGGTAGCAGCCACCAAGATATGAGTTTCTACAGTAGCATGCTCCATGTGAGCCGCCCGCAGGCTGAGTTGAAATTATAGCGCTGGTGCTACCAACAGGAGCCGATGAGGTAAACAGATATGCCTCATGAGAGCCTTATTGCTAAACATATATGTTTGGGTATCTGTTTTATCCACCAGGTCTCGAGGATATATTCTTACAAGGATCACAAGCTGGTCTTCATTAAAATTGGGGATGCAGGTATCTTTCTCGGGTACACCTGACCACGCCGTGGATTTATTTTCATAAAGTGGTACTCGGCCTACATGCATGGCCATCAGTTGCCATGAGTAACATTATTCCTGCTGACATGATGCGGAGGAGTCTAACTTTCGAGTAGTGCACTACTTGGGAGAGACTATAAATTTCTCATTCCCGCTGACATGACGCGGAGGAGTCTAACTTCTGGGTAGGACGCCACTCGGGAAAGACTATAAACCCCTCTTTCCAGCTGACATGACGCTGAAGAGTCCCATATACGAGTAGCTTCCTACTCGGCAAGACTATAAACACATATTCCGACTGACATGAAGTCGAAGAGTCCTACATACGAGTAGTCTCCTACTCGGCAAGGCTATAAAGTTTATTCCGGTTGACATGATACCGAAGAGTCTCATATACCAGTAGTAATCTACTCGGGAAAGACTTCTAGGTTAAAGATCTTTGGCTTTATGATTAATTGTTTTCACAATTAAGCACAAAGTCGAGGGCTACACCTAATAGGTGCGCCTATTCGGTGCACACTATTCATATATCTACATGAAGCCCTTCATAGCCTCGCTGCCAGCTGACATGAAGCAGGACTCGGGAAGAAGACTCACTCGGACAAAGAGTACTCGGGAGCAATGCACTTGGGAAGACTTCACCGTGGAGGATGAGCACTCGGCATCAGCTGTGACTCAACCATGAAGGTCTCAGGGGCTACTGTGGGTGCCATGGGCCCCGGGTACCTCATGACAAGCATATGGGCCACTCAGATAGAGGATGGGCCGAGTCTTGTAATTAGAGATAAGGTAGCATTCGGCAGACTTTGCCTTGTACAGTAAGGAACATACAGTCCTAGTTGGGTGCGTTATATCTCTAAGAAGAGATCCCTTGGCCGTAATCCAGTTAGGACTGCTACCTTGTAACCCTGTCCCCCAGTATATAAGGGGAGGCAGGGCGCCCCATGAGGACAAGGTGAGTTGGTTCACCAGAATCACCACCACAAATCCTCAAAGGAATAACACCACAACTGGACGTAGGGTATTACCTCACATCGAGGGCCTGAACCAGTATAAAATCTCTTTGTGTTCCTTTGTAATCCACCGAGTTTCCATCCGCCGAGTAGCCCCATATATTTATTGCCGGTGTAAAACATCGACATTAACTCCTTCCAATATTCCAGGAATTCCCAAAATATTCTTACACTTGGTGAATCCCAAAAATTCCGGCGAATTTCGTTGATTCCAAAGAAATATTTCGATTTCCAAAAGTGTTTCGACGTCTCCGATTTTTTCCAAATGTATAGACGCCGACGTTCGCAATCCTCCAAAATTCCAAACAAATTCCCAACTTCCGTTTTTCTGATACATCTTGGAATTCTAAAATTTAAATTCTAAATTTAGAATCTTTGGAAAAATCACCAAAAATCCCCACCTTTTTCCTCTTCTTTTCCCTTTTCCTTTTCCTTCCAATTTTCCCTTCCCCTTTTCTTTTTCTCACCCTTCCATTTTTTCCCCTTCCTGTTCATCTTCTTGGACTCTCTCTCTCTCTCTCTGCTTGGTCGCTAGCCAGTCGCCGCCGCCCTAGGCTACGCCCCGGCCTGCTCTGCCTGCTCCCTTTCTTCTCCCCCGGCCTGTGCCAGCCCGTGCCGCCCCGGTCTCCGCTGGCAACCGCCGTGGCCGCCAATCCCGTGCCGCCCCGGACCCGGTCACCTCCACCTCCCGTCTCCTTCTCCCCACGACGCCGCCATTCTGCGCCCATCCCGCTCCAAAACCGCATCCTCGGCCACGATTCCGCCTCCCCGTGCCCTCAAAAAGCTCTCCCGAACTCACCTCTCTCGTTTTCTCCACTCACCCTAAGCCGCCGCCGTCTGGCTCGCCACGTCGTCGCCTGCCCCTGCCAACCGCGCCTCCAGTCGCCACCGTGCCCATACAGCGACGCCACGTGCAGCGCCGCCAGCCCTCTGCCGCGCCGCTCCTTGCCCCTGCCTCTGCCGCCGCGCCGCCGTCTCCTCCGGCTGCCCAGCGCGCCGCCCCGAGGCAGTGCGCCGATCCCCGAAGCTGCTGCGGAAAAAAAAAGATCACCACATATGTCGGGCTAATAACCTCCCATGACAGACGTCCCCTCCCCCTACCTCAATTAGATCGTGATCTAAATCCCTCCTCCAACTCCGTGAGGGCCATGGCGCCGCCGCCGACGCCACCTCGTTCCAGGACGCCCCCGACGCCGCCTCCGTCGAGGACGCCACCGGCAACGCTAACAGGCAGGACGACGCTTCCTCCGCAGGGAAGCAGCGCCAGCAACGACGTCACCACCTTGGGCGCCCATCGACATTGATATACTGAAGCTGCCCTCGAAACCGAAGACGAACATGGGTTTCCTTGTCAATATAACTGATGAGGACATCACTAGCTCGGATATGACCCTAGCAACTTTATGTATTCATCAACCAAAGGTGCATGCTTTCTACATAAGATTTATACGTTATATATTTAAAGAGCCGTTACTGCACCATGAGTTTTGTGTGTTCTCGTTTGCAGAGATACTTGCTCGGGTGAAGGGAAAGAGACCGAGTGCAAGAAACATATGGATAAAAGAAGTTGATTGGGGACCAAACCAAGACCTCCTGCACGTTTTGGTCTACTCCTACATCACCACATCACTTTTTGGTCCATAGAAGGCAAGAGATGAAGTTCTGCACGTTTTGGATTCAGATTCGGGCCTCCTGACAGCATCAATTTCAAATGGACCTAGCCGCTGATCTAGAAGGACTTTCGGGGCCCATGAGTACTTGTTGGAAAGCTTATGGAATCTACTTTCAGATGGTTTTGGTCCCACATCAAAATTCCTCCTGAGCTATCCGGAATCATCGAAACAAGACACATACCTCTTCCAGTCCGAGTCTGTTTTGGGCCTTGGGCCTTGTAATTGTGTCGTGATCTAAGCCCAAGGGGTGTGCGCCCTAGGGATAACCCTAGGACGTCCCAACTCCTATATATATAGTAGCCGTTGTTGTTTAAAGGTGGGTTTTGCTTAGATTATTCTGTCCTTAACAGTTTCGCCGTTTATCGGTTTGTGAGACCCCAACTCGAGAGTATAATCATTCATCTGCAATTGAGTTGCAATCTTTCTTGTTCTTGCTTGTGTTCTTCGATTCGCATGCAGGGATTAGCCTTCGTGGCGAGGTCAACCGGGCAGCGCACGGTTGATAACGAGAGGAGACGTGGTACTGCGATTGCAGGGTTCGGGTCTTGGTGATCAGAAGTCGGATCGTGAGTGTCAAATTTCCACCAAATTGAGAGTTATCTTTGCCTAACGAAAGATCGGGCACCCCGTTGCCATCAATAACCCCAGGTACATTGTTTGTTTAATCTAGTTTATTAGATTCATGTTTATTCCCACCACAGCTGTTTCCTTGTCGATTGATTAGCAGCAGAGGGGTGTGGATTTGCCCTGTGAATATTGTTGCAGTAATGGTTCAATGCTATGAACCTTTCGTGTCAGGTCAAATGAGTAAAAGCTAACTGAATGAAACCTGAAAGTTACAACGAGTATTTGTACGAGCGGTGGAATAGGATATGTGCTAGTACTACTTTGTCTTTGTGAGATTGCAGGCAAGTCATTGCCCTGGTGACCTGACGTTGCCACGGACGAGGTTGTGCACTCTTTTTTATTCTTGTTTATTTATCAACCATTGTCGTATGTATGCAGTGGCACGGGTGAAATGTGGACTCTTTATGTTCATTGCAAGAATGGACTTCCAGATCAGGAGTATGTAATGTTCAAAGTGGAAAGGCCTGATATAAAATTCTCAACCTTGACATCTCTTAAGGACCAGCTTGGGTATGCTGTCCGAGACTTGTTATACTACAAGAAGCGTTGTGGAAGAGATGTAGCTACTCTTCAGCCCCTCGATTATGTCAGACATGTAGAGATTATGCTACAAGACAATGAGAGTGAGAAGGAAATCAGATTAGTACTCTCAAAGGAGCAAGAGACAGCACAGCAAGTCAGCATAACACCCCTCAAGCGACCAAGGCAGTAGCTGGAAGAAGATGAGCATCCGTTTATGGATGATCCATTTGATGCATACAAGGACTGGCTAAAGAAGCTACCATAGGACCAATCCAAAAGTATATCATCTATGTTTCCGCATATGTTTTCGTATTGTTCATAATCTTAGCACCTTTATATAAACTACACCTTATCTTACATGTTTTTGGTGACTAACAGATTTGAAGGATGACACTAGGGATCAAACAGTCAACACGTACAAGGAATTTTTAAGGATGAAAGGGGACATTCCAGAAATTAGTAATTTATTTTCCTTCTTCAACCAGTGTATTTTACTACTAATTTTTTTTAAAACTGAACCTTTAAACTTGTGTGCAGTGGCATTTGTTGAGCAACGTGACACCGATGGTATCATAGTCGAAGACGATGAAAGTAATGGAAGCAATGCGACACCACCCTCAAATAGGCCAAGCCATGCAAGGAAGGCAAGGGACGAGGGAAATGGTTTGTGATCATGCATGTACTTTTAATATTGGGTTCGCATATCTTAATTGAGAACTAGAATAGCTCAAGTTTGTTATTGTCTTTTTTGCAAGGACATGGCTCCAATCAACGCAAGAAAAGAGGTCATGGCACTGTTAAAGGATTTACAATAGGCAACAAGAGAGTTAAGGAACGCACTCAAAAACTCCCAATCGAATTTTCAGAAAGGCGTGGAGGTCCCATTGGACCGAATACCCGTGCATTTGTCGATGAGGTTGTATTATTTACAAGGAAATGGGCCCCACTAATTGGAGTAAACAGTTGGAAGGATATAAAAGAACAAGTCAAAAAAGAAATTGCAGATGAGATACTGGTATGATGTTACTATTTGATTCCAACTCGTCGATGCGTATAAGTAATTGTGATGAAACATTTGATTGCTTTTTAATGGTAAACAGCTTAGGTGGAACTTCATCAACATTGACGATGAGGATAAAAGAAAAGAGAAAATATGGAACATTGCCAAGGAGCGGTACAAAGGATGGCGATCAGCTCTGAGTGCCACATACAGGGCTTATAATAGTTATGGTGAGAGGATACGAAATAAACCCGAAGAAATACACCTTCTTGTGTGGCACTACTTGCAGTTGTATTTTGGATCTGATAAATTCAAGGTCAGTTCTAGTAAAATCTACTTTGTCAAACAAACTTGATCAACCTTAGTTGCATTGTTACATACCACTTGTTCTCATTCTGTAGAAAGTTAGCAGCCAGAACTCCAACCGTTAGCAGCAAAGAACCAGGCATCTGATGGGTTCAAAAAACTTCTCACAGTGTAGCTTTGAGCAGGTAATCATTGGATACACTAATCTAGTCCTTCCCTTGTATGATGCAATACTTGTGTGTTGAATTGTATTGTGGCATCCTAGAGAGACCAAGAAACTGGTGAAGAGCCAAGTGATCTTCTTCTTTGGAGGACCACTCACACAAAACATGGCAGATGGTCAAATTCTGTATCAGCTTCAGTATATGTGAGTAAATGTTTTGTCAAGCCTTTTTTATAGCTGCTGGTTGTGTCAAGCAACTCTTAACAGGTTCTATTATTTAATTTAGAAAAATGCAGCCATGAAAATTGGTGAGATTGGCTTAGAACCTGATAGACAAACACTTACAACTGTTGAGGAGAACATGATTATCCAGTCATGCTACAAAGAAACAACACAAATCAAATCATCCAAATTACATGGACATGGATATTTGGCTACGTATCGAACTCACAGAGAACTTATGAAAGAGAACCTTGAAGTACATGCACGTGCTCAAGCTGCAGCTAGGGAGAAGAGCATTGCTTTTGAAGCGGAGGTTGAGAAGCTCAAAGAACAGATTGCGCAAGAAGCTGCAGAAAGGGAAAGGGAGAAAGAAGAAAATAGGAGGGAGGATGCAAGAGGAGCTGGAAAATGCTAAGATAAACATAAGAGAAGAAATGAAGCAAGAATTTCTTAATATGCTAGCGCAGCACAAAGAAGGAACTATGAATATGGTATTAGAATAATTTTTCATCCTTTGTCCTCTTAATAAACTTATGATTATGATGTCTAATCTTTTACCACAATATTTGAATGTGTAGAGTACCCCGCAAAACAATGCCAGTATACAAGTTGCGCCAAGCATACAAGAGGAAGATGGGACTGGTGAACATGAAACTGAAAATGAAGATGGGTTACAAGAGGTAATGACACTATTGCACTATGTTCCATGTATCTTGAGCTATGTACCTTGAACTATAGCTAAAATAGATCAAACAATTTAATGTTTGTAGACTCAGCCTGGAAGCGTTGTCACCGTATAAAAAGATGCACCAGCACCTACTCGCTCCAGTAAAAGTACTGCAGCTCTCAGCAAAAGTCTTTTTAACGAAAACACTGCAAATGTGGCTGCACCGAAGACATATATCACTTCACAGCAGCTGATGAATAGAACAAGAAATAATCCCAAAAGAAGGAAGGTAACTACTGCAATATGTTATCAGTTAATTGGAATCTAAATTCTTGCATCATTTGCTGAAATTTTATCAAATGTGACCTTTCTTGTAGAACTAGGAAATGTAGAAAATACATTTAACATACGTGCTGAAAACTGCAGCTTGTGCAGTTTTGATTGGGTGAATTGTTCCGAGTAGTAATTTACCTTTTCTGTGATACTTGATAATACCAAAGTTGTAGAGGGTTTAGAGATGTTTGTCATCATGAAAGGTCATGATTTTAGCCCTAGAGAATTGGGGTTATGAATTTTTGTAAGTAGCCGGTCAGGTTTTGACCTTGCTCTGAACAGTAGTGGGAGTTTGTGTTTTTCGACCATAATAACTGCAGAATCTTATTTAACAAATAACTAGAAAGATGTAGAGAATTTCATGGGCTTTCTGTATGTAAAAGAAATAAATTTTCGTTGTCTAGAACTCTAGTTATGATTTTCTAATCAACTGTACTGCTGCTGCCTTAAAAATTCAGAGAATTTGATAGCAAACTGATTATATGTACATAACTGTTTCCATAGTTTTGATTAATTAGAACCATGTTATATCTGAATCTCTTTACATTTTTTACAAGAATTAGTAAACTTAATATTGTTCTAATATCGTGACCTTCCTTGTAGAACTAGGAAATACATTTAACATACGTGCTGAAAACTGCAGCTTTTGCCGTTTTGATTGGGTGAATTGTTCTGAGTAGTAATTAACCTTTTTTGTGATACTTGATAATACCAAAGTTGTAGAGGGTTTAGAGATGTTTGTTGTCGTGAAAGGTCATGATTTTAGCCCTGGAGAATTGGGAGTTATGAATTTTGTAAGTAGCCAGTCAGGTTTTGACCTTGCTCTGAACAGCAGTGGGTGTTTGTGTTTTTTGACCATAATAACTGCAGAATCTTATTTAACAAATAACTAAAAAGATGTAGAGAATTTCATGGGCTTTCTGTATTGTTAAATAATATAATTTTTTGTTGTCTAGAACTCTAGTTATGATTTTTCTAATCAACTGTACTGCTGCTGCCTTAAAAATTCAGAGAATTTGATAGCAAACTGATTATATGTACATCACTGTTTCCATAGTTTTGATTAATTAGAACCATGTTATATCTGAATCTCATTACATTTTATGCAAGAATTAGTAAACTTAATATTGTTCTAATATCCCAATCTTATTCTTTTGGCAGTAGGTGGACAAGGTTTCAGTGGGAGGCTCATAATCAAGCGAGAACATAGCCGAGGCGATGACATGTTGGGCTGCTAGAAAACTCTCGAGTGCTGCATAGATGTTAGGAAGTTTTTAAAAAGTTGTCAAATAATGAGTGAACTGTACACATCGTTATGATTTTAGCTACTATTTCCATGGTTTGGCAACATATTGAATGATTGATTATAATTAATATATGTGAGTGCAATTGCTTTTGTTATGGTTTATTGATTTGCAATGATGATTTATTAAACCAAAATTAAATGTTACTAGCGTTGCAATAAAAGCTATGCCTACGAGCCGCGATGCGTGGCAATATGCTCTATGGCAACAGACTTATTTATGTTGCAAATGATACTATTGCCACGCCACGACAACCGTGGCAATACCATATCATCTCTTGCAATGAATAAAAAAGCGTGGCAAATGGTTTACTTGCCACGGCATAACGGTCATGGCAACAACACCTTAGGCAACAAAATTCTAGCGTGGCAACAAAATTCTATTGCTACGCTATCGCTCGTTGCATTTACCACCTGTTGCTACGAAGACAAGCGTGGCAAGTGCTCGTATTGCCACGCCAGTGAATGTTGCGATAACGCCCTATTGCCATGCTTGGCAACGGACAGCTATGATTGCAAGAAAAGCTAACTCTTGCAATGCCAAACTACCAACGGTTGCAAGTTCTTATTGCAACGTGACTTTTTGCAACCATTGGCAACGAACGCGATTTGGTGGCAAGAACTACCTTTTGCAACCAAATTGGGCCTATTGCCAACGTTTTCTCGTCGTTGCGCAAGGGTTAAGAAGTTTGTAGTGTTAGGAGTACTTGAGAAAGATACCCGCATCCCCAATTTTAATGAAGACCAACTTGTGATCCATATAAGGATATATCCTCGAGACCTGTGGATAAGACAGATACCCAAACATATATGTTTAGCAATAAGGCTCTCATGAAGCATATCTGTTTACCTCATCGGCTCCTGTTAGTAGCACCAGCGCTATAATTTCAACTCAGCCTGCGGGCGGCCCACATGGAGCATGCTACTGTAGGAACTCATATCTTGGTGGCCCAGTGCTAACTATGTAGGCCTAGGCCCATTTAGTCGGCATCGGCTCTATAAAAGGCGGGGAGATGAAAAATTCCTTAATCTTCCCCAAATCAGCCAATCGCTTCATCTTCCACCTTCGCGCCTAACTTTTCACCTCCCGCTCGACTAGGGTTAGCTGCTGCCATTCCCCGCTCGAACTCAGGTGATTCCAATCCTCTTTGTCTGTTCCAAGCCCCCGATTCGCTTTTCCCCCAAATCATTCTGCTCCCAATCATGCCGAAAGCTTCAAATCTTGCGGGCGCGCCGGAGAACACTTGGCCGACTTTGGATTGTGTCTCGGTGAAGCTGAAGCTGCTGGAGAATCAACTGAAGTTGCCCAGCCAGGAGGTGATTTGCTGGGAGCCGGCTAAAGGTGAGTCGATCCCAAATCCCCAATCTGGCGAAACAGTAGTTTTCGCCTCTTTTTTCGATCGGGGCTTGTGCCTTCCCTCTTCCAATTTCTTCCGCCGCATCCTTGACTTCTACGGGCTGGAGTTGGTGAATTTGAATCCCAACTCGATTCTTCAGATCTCCATATTTGTTACTCTCTGTGAGTGCTTTCTGGGTGTGGAACACATCATTTCAATTTCTTTAGGCATCTGTTTCCACATCAAAACCCTCAACCCTCCAAGAATAATATCAGTGTGATTGGAGGGGCTGGTCTCTAGCTGAGGAATGATGGGAAGAAAACATATCTTGATCTCCCCTTGAAATCTTCCTTGAAAGGCTGGCACAAGGAGTGGTTCTATTGCGCAGATCTAGCTCCCTCCTTGCGTCCATTCACCGGCTTGCCACCGGTGGTTTTACCAAGCTGGTCGGCAGATCCAACCTTCGAGGAGATGGGCCAAGTGCACCAATTGTTGGGGAAATTAGATGACCTCAAGAAAGCTAGCTTGATTGGACCTTGGGTGGCTCGTCGCTTCCTGACTCGGCGCATCCAGCCGCTGAAGCTGAGGAGCGCATTTGGCTAGGCTTTTAAGGGCAAAAATGATCCTGACCGAGTAAGCAACGAGACGGCCAACAAGCACACAGTGACCGAGACCCTGTTCGGTTACTTCTCCGAAGGGGTGATCGTGACCGAGGACGATAATCGCCGGGTCGTGGCCTATAGCTTCATTCGGCCCCGTACCAAGGTACTCTTTATCTTTCTTCTATGATGAATGCCTGTGGGCTTGTGTCTGCAATTGTCCAGCATTGTATGATGTACTTTGTTGACTCGTCTGTAGTGGCATGAAGAGTTTGATGAGGACTCGCGCCCGTTGTCGGCCATCAAATCGAAGAAGAGGCCGAGGAGCCCCTCTGCTGCCCAACCCGACTCCAAGAAAGCGGGGAAGAAGCCTATTCTGTATCGGGGCGAGGGGGCCATGACACCGCGTGTCGTGGTTGGAAGTCTGAAGATAAAGGACACTGTCGTCGCGGCGTCCAGGCGATCAAGTCCCAAGTTGGGATCAATACAGCCGAGCCCGACGCTGCCAAGCCCGGCAAAAGCGCCGCTGAGTACGCGGTCCGAGCAGGCGCCACCAAGCGCGCGGGTGCCCGAATCGGCTACGCCATCAACGGGGTCACCTCCAGTTGCCACGCCACCACCGACTGCTTCGCCGACCAGGCTAACAACCGGGCGCAGTGCTCCACAGGGACCCGGATCGCCCGGCGGGAGACTGAAGTTCTCCCAGAGGTATGCTGCTCCGGACCTTCTGGGATTCTTGTCTGTTGCAGTAGCATTTTGACGTCTATTTTGTCATGCAGGAAGCATGCCGATATTGATCTCAAGGAGACTGCTCTGACCGCTCCCCTTGAAGAGCCCGCCCCGGCCGAGCCGGCGCCCGCGAGCACACCCGCTGAGCCGGTGGCCAGCCTAGTCACGGAGACTGAGGTGGTCCCAACTGCGGGGCCGCCGGTGCCGCCCGACCAAGGAGCGGTTACTGAGTGTGGGAGCCATGGGCCCCGGGTACCTCATTACCAGCACATGGGCCACTCGGATAGAGGATGGGCCAGATCATATAATTAGAGATAAGATAGCACCCGGCAGGCTGTGTCTTGTACAATAAGGAAACATAGCCTTAGTCGGATAGGATTCTATCTCTAAGAAGGAAATCCCTTGGTCGTATCCGACTGGGATCCTTACCATGTACCCCTGTCCCCTAGTATATAAAGGGAGGCAGGGCGCCCCATGAGGGCACACCAGATCATTGATCACAAATCCACCTCAGAGGAATAACACCTCAACTGGACGTAGGGGTATTACCTCACATCGAGGGCCTGGAACCAGTATAATTCTCCCGTGTTTCCTCTGCAATCCACCGAATTCCAGGTCGCGAGTAGCCCCATAGTATTATTGCCAGTGCAAAGCATCGACAGTTGGCGCGCCAGGTAGGGCCCGGCGAATTCTTCATCAACAGATTCGATGGATCCATCAACGGAGTCAAGGGCGACAAGTTCTCCAATGGAGACACCATCACCTTCGGGAGCCTTGATTTCGTCGCCGATCAACTCGGCAACCTTTCCTTGGCTGAAGCAGATCCGATCTTGCCAGCTGAGGAGCTAGCCGGCGTTGCGCCAGTCGGCCCAGGGACGTGCCCATCTCCTTCCGACGATCTACTACGACAGTCCCTCACATCGCCGGACATCGGGACAACTCTCTCCTTCGGCGTCCGACTCGCGCTAGGCCTTGAGCCAGCGCGGGTTAGGCCGAGAGGGGCAGAGATCGTCAATCTCCCGTACGGATTCGGCGACGCTGTGGATCTACAACCCGCGCAGCAGACCCGACCTGCAGCGATTCAGTTTGGACACGGTCATGAACCGTTTCAGATTGGATCTAGGGAGGTCGGAGTCGTCCTAACTCCGATAAACTACTCGGAGTCCGACACTAAGTCGGATGGTGGTTCAAGCACCAACTCGGACTCCACCTTGGCAAGCTTCCTCCTCCCCCGGGAGATCTTCATGTTCCCAACGCCACCTTCCGAGGTGCGCCGACTGCAAGAGGAGCAGCAAGAGGAGGCGCGCCGACTACAACAACAAGAGGAGGCCAACCGACAAGCTCGCAATGACGGGCTTCGACAGGCTGGGTGAGCCGCCCAGCAGCAGATCCTCCAAACCAAAGTCGGCGATCACGACGTCTTCGTCACGCCACAACAGAACGTCGTGGCCGCCGCAACTCTGCTGGACACGCTCCAGCTTGGGCCGGATCATCAGGCCACACCAACTATCGCCAAGATCAAGGCGATGATTACTGCTGCCGCCTGCCAGCAGCAAGAACAGTCAGGCAACACTCACATACCGACCCATCGAACGGGCTCTCCAGCGGCGGAGTCATCTGCATCAGCACGACGACGGGCGGCCGGCTCCACTCGGCAGCACGAAGAGTCCTGCCAAACAACACTCGGCAATACCAACTACGACAACCGGCGGCGTCACCAATACGACCGCCGACCCAATCAAGACTTCCGATTGCGATTACAACGCGATCTTCACCACACCCTAAGGGCCCGGCGCGAAGAACGCGAAGAGGATGAACGCCGCCGATTGGAGGATGAACACGAGCGCTTCGGTCTCCACTACGAGCGGCTACACCGCCAAAACCGAAGCCTAAGTCCTCACGATAATGAAGGCATTCCAGCCTTTACTCGGGAGTTACAGGACGTACGCTAGCCAGTCGGCTTTAAGCCTACCGGAATCGAAAAGTACGACGGCAAGACCAACCCAGAGTCCTGGCTCACCGTTTACGTCCTAGCAGTTCAAGCGCTGGGGGCGACAGCAGAGCCATGGCTAACTACCTCCCAGTCGCATTATCCGACTCGGCGAGGACATGGCTGACAGGCCTCCCAAGGCGGTCGATCGGTTCCTGGGGACAACTCAGGGAGCGGTTCATCGCTAACTTCCAGGGGACCTACGAGAGACCGGCTTCCGAGCACGACCTTTACCAGCTGCATCAGAAAAAGAACGAGTCTCTGCATGAATTCATCAAAAGGTTTTCTGAGAAGCGCAATCAAATCCCAAGCATCAAAGACGAGGTCGTCATCGCCACCTTCCGCAAGGGAGTAAAAGACGCCCCCCTCATCGCGAAGTTCACTCGGAAGCCACCATCCACTGTTCGGACTCTCTTCGACATGGCCAACAAATACGCCGACTCGGCTTGAAGCCGTCGCAGAGGCCTTCGACGAGAAGAAGGAGCCCCGACAAAAGACAACAGGCGAAAGCCGACAACGAGCCGCCTCAGAACAAGCCTGGCAGCCGCAAGCGGAAGTCGGACAACGAGGTGGCTAACATGGAGCGCAGTCGATCGCGCCCCAGCGGACAACGACTATCAGAAAGTCATGAAGCGGGCCTTGCCCTTTCACCCCAAGGGCCGCACGCGCCCAAGGACTGCCACCATGCTCAAGAAGTTTGCCTCCAAGCAAGCTTCATCGTCTGGCGCGACGACAAGGAGAAGCCCAGACACGGGTCCCGGCTGATGATTTCCAGGACCCCCAAGCCGATACTCAACCACATCTTCGGGGGCCAACTCGCCGTACGAATCCAAGCGCAAGCAGAAGCTATCAGCGCGGGACATTAAGCGGTCTCCACAACGGATTACCCCCCAATACTTGCGCTGGTCAGAGATGGCTATCACCTTCAACCGCGCAGATCACCCAGATCGGGTTTCCCACCCGGACGATACCCACTCGTCCTAGACCCGGTCGTCAGAAATATTAGGGCTGAAGAAAACCCTTCATCGACGGAGGCAGTGCGCTCAACATCCTGTTCGCCAAGACTTTGACGAGATGAGAATTCCTCGTTTAGAGTTACTATGGTCGAGCATTGCGCCCTTCCACGGGATAATCCCCGACTGTCATCAACCCCACTCGGGCAGATCACCTTGCCGTAACCTTTGGCACGCGGGAAACTTCCGCACGGAAAACATCTGCCTTCGAGGTCGCTGACTTCGAGACCGCGTATCACGCGATACTCGGACGACTGGCCCTCGCCAAATTCATGGCGATACCCGCACTACACATACATGGTGCTCAAGATGCCTGGGCCAGCAGGAGTCCTCTCCCTCCGCAGCAACGTCAAGCAAGCTTCACTGTGACAAGGAGAGTGCGAACTGGCTCAATCACATGAGAAGCGGCAGTCGGCGCAACAGCATCCGCAAGCCGCCACATCTGAAGTCGAGCACGATCAAGTTCTGGCAAAAAAAGCAGCGAAGTCAGGAATTTCAGCGGACTCTGACACGAAGAAGATCCCCTTGGACCCTTCCGACCCCTCCAAGACTGCTCTAGTTGGGACCGGACTTGACCCCAAATAGGAAGACGCGCTCGTCACCTTCTTACAAGCCAATAAGGATATCTTCGCATGGAAACCGTCCGACATGCCGGGCGTACCAAGGGAGGTGATCGAGCACGCCCTAAATGTGAAGACAGACGCCAAGCCAGTCAAACAATGGCTGTGGCGCTTCGCTCAGGACCGTAAGGATGCTATTCGGGAGGAGATTACCAAGCTCCTCGCAGCCGGGTTCATCAAGGAGGTCTATCACCTGGATTGGCTGGCCAACCTAGTTCTGGTCCGGAAGAAAAACGGTAAATGGCGCATGTGTGTCGACTACACCGATTTCAACAAGGCGTGCCCCAAGGACCCATTTGGTCTTCCTAGGATAGATCAGGTGGTAGACTCCACGGCCGGGTGCGACCTACTCAGCTTTCTCGACTGCTACTCGGGATACCATTAAATCAGCCTGAGGGAGGAAGACTGCTTAAAGACATCTTTCATCACGCCGTTTGGAGCGTACTGCTACATCACAATGCTGTTCGGTTTGAAAAATGTTGGAGCAACCAATCAATGGGCCATTTAGCGGTGTCTGCACATCCAGATCGGGCGCAACGTGGAAGCCTACATCAACGACATGATGATCAAGACCAAGTCCAAAGAAGACCTCATCACTGACTTGGAAGAAACCTTCCAAAACCTTCGAAGTTTTCAGATGAAGTTGAACCCGGAAAAGTGCGCCTTCGGAGTGCCATCCAGCAAGTTACTCAGATTCATCATCTCGCACCGTGGCATCGAAGCCAACCCGGAGAAGGTCAACGCGATCACAAACATGGCACCCCCGACTAGCCAGAAGGACGTCCAGAAGCTGATAGGCTGCATGGCGTCACTCAGTCGGTTTATTTCCCGACTGGGCGAACGGGGAATGCCCTTTTTCAAGCTACTCAAGAAGGCGGACAATTTCCAATGGACTCCGGAAGCCCAGCGAGCCTTCGAAGACTTCAAACAATTTCTCACATCACCTCCCATGTTGGCGTCACCCATGCCCCAAGAACTGCTAATGCTCTATCTGGCCGCAACTACTCAGGTAGTCAGCACGGTGCTGGTGGTCGAACGATCCGAATCGGATCTCATTCAAAAAATTCGATGGCCAATCTATTTTGTCAGCGAGGTCCTTGCCGACTCCAAGACGAGATACCCACAGGTCCAAAAGCTGTTCTATGGCCTACTTATCACTGTCCGGAAGCTGGTGCATTATTTCCAAGCACATCAAGTCACGGTGGTTACATCATTTCCACTCGGGGATGTCCTGCATAACCGCAAGGCCACCGGCCGAATCGCTAAATGGGCGCTCGAGTTGATGGCGTTCGACATCACCTTTCAGCCAAGGACAGCTATCAAATCACAAGCTCTAGCCGACTTCGTGGCCGAGTGGACGGAGACCCAGATGCCCACATCAACAGCAAAGCTAGAGTACTGGACAATGTACTTTGACGCTTCTCTACAGATCGGCGGCGCCGAGGCCGGCGTCATACTGACGTCCCCCACCGACGAAAAACTCAAATACGTCCTACAAATCCACTTCCCGACTTCCCACAATGTCGCCGAGTACGAGGCACTCATCCACGGCCTTCGTATCGCTATATCACTTGGCATTCGCCGACTGGTTGTGCGTGGAGACTCCCAACTCGTGGTGAACCAAGTCATGAAAGACTAGACATGTCTCGACGACACCATGGCAGCATACTGTCAGGAGGTCCGCAAGCTGGAGAACAAGTTTGACGGGTTGGAAATAACACATGTCCTACACCAATACAACGACGCAGCAGACGAATTGGCAAATATGGGATCCAAGCGAGAAAGGGTCCCAACAGGGATCTTTGTCGAGCAACTTATGGAGCCATCAGTCCAGAAGAAACCGGCACCTAAGCAGTCGGGAGGCGAACCTACCCCGGCAACAAGCGAGGTATTGCACACATGTCAAGACTGGCGGACTCCTGTTATCAAATTTCTCATGGACGACGAACTCCCAGAAGATCGCAGTCAAGCCGAGCAGATCAAGCATCGAAGCAAAAGCTTTCTACTAGTTGGCGAAGACCTGTACCGAAGGAGCGCATCCGGTGTCCTCATGCGTTGCGTCACCACCGAGGAGGGCAAGCAGATCCTGCAGTCGATCCACTCAGGCATATGTGGCAACCATGCCGTATCTAGGACGTTAGTCGGAAAGGCCTACCGGCAGAGATTTTTCTGGCCCACAGCAGTAACAGACGCAAAAGAAATCATTCGCAAATGCGAGGGTTGCCAATTCTACACAAGACAAACAAATCTCCCAGCCCAGGAACTCCAAACAATCCCTATATCCTGGCCATTTGCGGTATGGGGTCTCGACATGGTCGGGCCATTCAAGAAAGCGCTAGGAGGGTTCACACATCTATTCGTCGCGGTGGATAAATTCACCAAGTGGATTGAGGCTAAACCCGTTGCAACCATAACAGCGGCACGAGCAAAGGACTTCATCATGAGTATATTATACCGATTTGGGGTTCCTAACCGCATCATCACCGACAACGGCACTCAGTTCACGGGCGGCGTATTCCAAGACTTCTGCGAAGATTTCAGCATCAAGATTTGCTATGCATCTGTGGCACACCCATGGAGCAACGAGCAGGTTGAACGAGCCAACGGTATGGTCTTACAAGGCATCAAGGCCAGGATATTTGACCGACTACAACCATATGTGGGCCGATGGGTACAAGAACTCTCATCCGTTCTCTGGTCTCTTAGAACCACGACTAGTCGGGCAACAGGGCAATCCCGTTTCTTTCTGGTCTATGGTGCCGAGGCCATGCTACTGACAGAGTTACAGTTCGGCTCTCCGCGAGTCCGGGCTTACTCAGAAGACATCTCAAACAATACCCGATTGGTCGAGCTAGATCAGTTGGAAGAAGCAAGAGACATCGCAACAATCTAGTCGGCAAGGTATCTTCAAGGCCTACGTCGCTACCACAATCGCAATGTCTGTGGCCGCGCCTTTTTGGTCGGGGACCTCGTCCTAAGAAAAATACAAATCACCAAAGATAGGCACAAATTATCCCCACTTTGGGAAGGGCCGTTCATTATAGCCGAGGTCACGCAGCCAGGCGCCTACCGACTAAAGACCGAAGACGGTGTCCTTATCAGCAACTCATGAAATATAGAACAGCTACGTCCTTTCTATACCTGAGCTTTATATTTTCCCATGTGTACAGTTTCTCTGACTCACTATGCCGCTTCTATCAACCGAGTAGTGAGTCGGGGGCTGCATGTATTATATGTGTTTTGCCAATTACGAGCCTGTCTTACTCCAGTTATGAAGCTTTACTATGACTGCCACGTTTGCCCGAGTACAGTTTCTTACAGAACAATTTTATTAAGTTCCGACAGACTAACTCGGCGTAGACTACACGGTCAAGTAAAGCTAATGACAACTGAGTAATGACTCAAAGCTTGGCGGCATTGCACATATATTTACATATGTTTTTCCACAAAAGTTTATACATACCGACTACATGATATGTCGCTCTTACAGACCCAGGTCTCGAGTGATTATCTCGGCAGTTGGCCTTGCTCGGGCTATTAGCTCCAGCGCCTCTTCGGGCGTTGTCTCCTCGGCAAACCCCTCCCCGATGGCTTCAATGTCTGCTCTCGGGTAGATGGATTTGGTCATCGCCAGGGTCTGGGCCACGCCGGCAATAACATACTCATCCGAGTACCTCTTCAGGGCACTCGGTGCATCCTCAAGACACGCCTCCAGTTGGGGGATTCGGCTGTAGCTGGCTCCCACAGGGCGGGGATCTATCAGATCAAGGAGAACTTTCACGAACCCGACGAGGGCCTCCCATGACTCCCTGATGACCCTTATCTCCTCTGTATAAGCCCGATACTGGGCCTAGACATTGGCTCTCATGTCTGCCCGGGTCCACCGACAAGTAAGCTTGTTAGGCGCGGCTACAGAGGGAATGATTAAAAGATTGGTTAAGATCATTATCGAGACGGAGACTTACTCGCGTAGTCGGCCTCCCACTCGGCCACGGTCTTCTCCAGTCGAGCTTTTTCTTCACTGAGCTTGAGGGTGGCCTCTTTTAACTCGGCCTTCTCCCGTTCGAGCTCGGCATTGGCCTTTGTCAGGTCGGCCTTGTTCTTTTCAAGCTCAGCCCTGGCTTCCTCAACCTCCTTCAGCTGGGCTTCCCTATCCGTTCGGGTCTTCAACTCGGCTTCGAGGGCTGCACAATAGATTAGTCAAGAACTCAACCGTGCAGCCAAGACACAACTGGGTAGTCGAGAGCACCGCAGCTGGAGAGATACATCAAGGGTTCAGTCGAGAAGATTCGTTCGGGGGACTTACCTCTGATCTTCCCGGCTTGGGCCCATGTTTCATCCCTAAGCTGGTTGGCGGCATCCTTCAGCCAGGCTTCCCTCCCTGCATGGCACTCCTCCATCACGGCCTTCAGTGCCCGGAGCTGCTCTAACTCCTCAAGATGGGGGGCCATTTCGATCAGGATCGCAGTCATCTCCTCATTACAATCCACAAGCTTCTGCTCAAGGAGAGAACAAGTCAAGAGCGGAGTCAGACGTCAGCATAGGAAGACCACCAGGACTCCACCACAAGAATTATACCCGAACTCCTTGCGACCTGGTAATGGCGGCGCGAAGCAAACTTTCGATTTCCCTTCTCGCCGCGACCTCATCAAGCTTGAACCTCTTCGCGGTCCCATCTGGCGCCGTCCAGGTGAATGTTCGGGGGAACTTACGCAGAGGGGCTTCAATTCGGGGAAGGTTCGGGATCTCCAGCGGTGGCGACAATGACGATGACGACGACCATGATGGCAATGGGGTCCTGGCCCCCACGCCGGCGTCCCCTGCAGCCTCCGGAGTCGACTTGGGGGCTCCGGCAACGGCCTCGGTAGTAGGTGTCAACTTAGGGGCTAGGGCAGCAACCTCAGTAACCGCCCCTTGGTCGGGCAGCACCAGCGGCCCCGCAGTCGGGACCACCTCAGTCTCCGTGACTAGGCTGGCTTCCGGCTCAGTGGGTGTGCTCGGGGGTGCCGGCTCGGCTAGGGCGAGCTCTTCAAGAGGAGCAGTCGAAGCGGTCTCCTTGAGATCGATATCGGCACACTTCCTACAGGGCAAAACATACGTCAAAATACTACTGCAGCAGACAAGAATTTCAGAAGATCCAGAGCAGCTTACCTCTTGGAGAACTTGAGTCTCCCGTCGGGCGATTCGGGTCCTGGCGGAGCGCTACGCTCAGTTGCCGGCCTAGTCGGCGAAGCAGTCGGCGGTGGTGTGGCAGCTGGGGGTGGCTCCATTGGTGGCGCGCCCGACATGGGCACCAGTGTGCTTGGCGGCGCTTTCTCGAAACGTGTACTCGGCGGAGCTTTTGCCGGGCTTGGCAATGTCGAGCTTAACCGTGCCGATCCCAATCTGGGACTTGATCGCCTGGGTGCCGCGGCGGCGGTATCCTTTATCTTTAGACTTCCTGCCACGGCACGCGGTTCCATGGCCCCCTCGCCCCGGTATAAAACAAGCTTTTTTTCCCCGCTCTCTTGGAGTCGGGTTGGACAGCAGGGGGGCTCCTCGGCCTTTTCTTCGATTTAACGGCCGACAACGGGCGGGAGTCGTTATCAAACTCCTTGAACCACTACAGATGATTCAACAAAATATATCATATAATGCTGGGCAATCGCGGATACAAGTCCACAAGCATTTATTGCAGAAGAAAGATTGAGGTTACCTTGGAACGGGGCCGAAGGAAGCTATAAGCCACAATCCGGCGTTTATTGTCTTCGGTCTCAATCACCCCGCTGGCGAAATAGCCGAACAGGGTTTCAGTCACCTTCTGCTCGTTGGCCGACTCATGGCTGACTCAGTCAGGGTCATATTTTCCCCAAAAATCCCAGCCGAACGCACTCCTCAGCTTCAGCGGCTGGATGCGCCGAGTCAGGAAACGCCGGGCCACCCAAGGTCCAGTCAGGCTAGCTTTCTTAAGCTTATCTAATTTCGCCAGCAATTGATGCACTTGGCCCATCTCCTCAAAGGTCGGATCTGATGACCAATTCGGGAAAACTACCGGTGGCAAGCCTGTAAAGGGATGCAAGGAGGGTGTCAGATCTGCGCAATAGAACCACTCCTTGTGCCAGCCTTTCAAGGAAGATTTCAAGGGGAGATCAAGATACGATTTCTTCCCATCACTCCTCAACTGGAGACCAGCCCCCCCAATCACATTGATGTTATTCTTGGAGGGCTAGGGTTTGATATGGAATAGATGCCTAAAGAAATTAAAATGGGGCTCCACACCTAAAAAGCACTCACAGAGAGTAACAAATATGGAGATTTGAAGAATCGAGTTGGGATTCAAATTCACCAACTCCAACCCGTAGAAGTCAAGGATGCGGCGGAAGAAGTCAGAAGAGGAAAGGCACAAACCCCGATCGAAAAAAGAAGCAAAGACTACTGTTTCGCCAGATTGAGGGTTTGGGACCGACTCACCCTTAGCCGGCCGCCAATGGATCACCTCCTGACTTTGCAACTTTAATTGACTCTCCAACAGCTTCAGTTTCACCGAGCCGCAGTCAGAAGTCGGCTAGGCATTCCCCGGCGCACCCCCAAGATCCGAAGCTTCCGACATGATTGAAGGAGGAGAAATTTGGGGAAAAAGAGATTGGGGGCTTGGAACAGACGAAGATGACTGGAATCGCCCGAGTTCGAGCGGGAAATAGCAAAAGCTAACCCTAGCCAAGCAGGAGGTGAAAAGTTGGGCACGGAGATGGAAGACGAAGCGATTGGCTGATTTGGGGAAGATGAAGGAATCTTTTTCTCTCTCCCCGCTTTTATAGAGCCAATACCGACTAGCAGGCTTGGGCCGCACAGTTGGTACTGGGCCACAAAGACATGAGTTCCTATAGTAGCATGCTCCATATGAGCCGCCCGCAGGCTGAGTTGAAATTATAGTGCTGGTGCTACTAACAGGAGCCGATGAGGTAAACAGATATACTTCATGAGAGCCTTATCGCCAAATATATATGTTTGGGTATCTGTTTTATCCGCCAGGTCTCGAGGATATATCTTTACAAGGATCACAAGCTGGTCTTCATTAAAATTGGGGATGCAGGTATCTTTCTCGAGTACACCTGACCCCGCCGTGGATTTATTTTCATAAAGTGGTACTCGGCCTACATGCATGGCCACCAGTTGCCATGAGCAACATTATTCCAGCCGATATGACACTGAAGAGTCTAACTTTCGAGTAGTGCACTACTCGGGAGAGACTATAAATTTCTCATTCCCGTTGACATAATGCGGAGGAGTCTAACTTCTGGGTGGGACGCCACTCGGGAAAGACTATAAACCCCCCTTCCAGCTGACATGAAGCTGAAGAGTCCCATATACGAGTAGCATCCTACTCGGCAAGCCTATAAGTACACATTCCAACTGATATGAAGTCGAAGAGTCCTACATACGAGTAGCTCCCTACTCGGCCAGACTATAAAGCTTATTCCGGTTGGCATGATACCGAAGAGTCATATACCAGTAGTAAACTACTCGGGAAAGACTATCAGGTTAAAGATCTTTGACTTTATGTTTAATTGTCTTCACAATTAAGCACAAAGTCGGGGGCTACACCTAATAGGTGCGCCTATTCGGTGCACACTATTCATACATCTACATAAAGCCCTTCATAGCCTCGCTGCCAGCTGACATGAAGCAGGACTCGGGAAGAAGACTCACTCGGATAAAGAGTACTCGGGGGCATCGTACTCGGGCAATCTTCACCGTGGAGGATGAGCACTTGGCATCAGCTGTGACTCAACTATGAAGGTCTCAGGGGCTACTGTGGAGGCCATGGGCCCCGGGTATCTCACCACCTGCATATGGGCCACTCGGATAGAGGATGGGCCGAATCAAGTAGTTAGAGATAAGATAGCACCCGGCAGACTTTGCCTTGTACGATAAGGAAAACATAGTCTTAATCGGATAAGTTTCTATCTCTAAGAAGGAAATCCCTCGGCCGTATCCGGCTGGGATCCTTATCTTGTACCCCTGCCCCCCAGTATATAAGGGGAGGCAGAGCGTCCCCTGAGGGCAGAAGATCATTGATCGATAAACACCTCAAAGGAATACCACCTCAACTGGACGTAGGGTATTACCTCGCATCGAGGGCCTGAACCAGTATAAAACTCTCTCGGGTTCCTTTGCAATCCATCGGATTTCCTCTCGCTAAGTAGCCCCGTGTTATTATTGCCAGTGTAAAACATCGACAGTAGCAGTATCCTCCGAACGGCGTGATGAAAGAAGTCTTCAGGCAGTCCTCCTCCTTCAGACTTATTTGATGATATCCCAAATAGCAGTCGAGAAAGCTAAGAAGTTCACACCACACAGTCGAATCCACTACCTGATCTATTCTAGGTAGACCAAATGGATCTTTGGGGCACGCTTTGTTTGAGTCGGTGTAGTCGACGCACATGCGCCATTTACCATTTTTCTTCCAGACCAGAACTGGGTTTGCTAGCCAGTCCGGGTGGTAGACCTCTTTGATAAACCCGGCTGCGAGGAGCTTGGTTATCTCCTCTTGAATAGCATCCTTCCGGTCCTGTGCAAAGCGCCGTAGCTGTTGCTTGATTGGCTTGGTGTCTGTCTTGACATTGAGGGCGTGCTCGATCACCTCCCTTGGTACGCCCAGCATGTCGGATGGTTTTCATGCGAAGATGTCTTTGTTGGCTTGAAGGAAGGTGACGAGCGCGTCTTCCTATTTGGAGTTGAATCCGGTCCCGACTAGGATAGTTTTGGAGGGGTCAGAAGGGTTCAGGGGGATTTTCTTCGTGTCAGAGTCCGCTGAAATTCTCGACTTCGCTGCTTTTTTCACCGGAATTTGATCATCCTCGACTTCAGTTGTGATGGCTTGCTGAATGCTGTTGCGTCTGACTGCCGCCTCTTGTGATTAAGTCAACTCACAACTCTCCTTGTCGCAGATGAAGGCTTGCTTGACGTCACTGCGGAGAGAGAGGACTCCTGCTGGCCCGGGCATCTTGAGCACCATGTAGGCATAGTGCGGTATCGCCATGAATTTGACGAGCACCGATCATCCGAGTATCGTGTTGACTCCCTTGCGGAAGGCGGCGATGACGACCTCGTCCTTGATCATGGGGATCGAGTTGCGCTTCTCGGAGAATCTCTTAATGAACTCACGTAGGGACTCGTTCTTCCTCTGGTGCAGCTGGCAGAGATTGTGCTCGGAAGATGGCCGCTCGTAAGTCCCTTGAAAATTGGCTATAAAGCATTCCCGGAGTTCCCCCCAGGAGCCGACTGATAGCCTCGGGAGCCCTGTTAGCCATGTCCTCGCTGAGTCGGCCAGGGCGACCGGGAGGTAATTTGCCATGGCTTTGTGATCACCTCCGGCAGCTCGGATTGCCAGAGTATATACGGTGAGCCAGAACTCGGGATTGGTTTTGCCGTCGTATTTCTCGATTTTCGTAGGCTTGAAGCTCGATGGCCAGTCGACATCTTGGAGCTTCCGGGTGAAGGCTGGTACGCCCTCATCTTCGTGTGGGCTCCGGCTCCAACTGCGATGGTTAAACCGTTCGTGGTGAAGACCGAAACGCTCGTGCTCGTCCTCCAGTCAGCACCGCTCGTCGTCTTCGTGTTGACGGCGCCGAGCATTAATGTCTTGGCGGAGATCACGTTGCAGTAAGACTTGGAGGTCTTGGTTAAACCGGTGATCGTTCTAGGGACGCCGCCGATTGTTGTTGTTGGTGTTGCCGAGTGATGTTTGCCGTGACTCCTCGTGCGGCTGATTTGAGCCGGTCGCCTGGCGTCGTGCTGATACGGACGAGATTGCCGCTGGAGAACCCGACCGATTGGTCGGTAGAAGTGTGTCACCCGACTGCTGGTGCTACTGACATGCAGCAGCTGTGATCATGGCTTTAATTTTGGCGATAGTCGGGGTGGCCTGATGATCAGGCCCGAGCTGGAGTGTGCCCAGCAGGGTTGCAGTGGCCACGACTTCTGTTGAGGCGTGACGAAGACGTCGTGGTCGCCGACTTTAGTCTGGAGGATCTGTTGTTGAGCAGTTCGCCCAGCCCTGCGTAGCTCGTCGTTGCGAGCCTCACGTTCGGCCTCCTCCTGTTGCTGTAGTCGGCGAGCCTCCTCTTGTAGTCGGCGTACCTCTGGCGGAGGGGTTGAAGCCATGAAGATTTCTCGAGGCAGAAGGAAACTCACCAGACTGGTCTCCGAACTGGTGTTCGAACCGTTGTCCGACTTGGAGTCGGAATCCGAGTAATTGATTGGAGTAAGGACGACTCCGATCTCCCTAGATCCAATCTAGAACAGCTCTGGGCCATGTCCAAACAGAAGCATAGAGGATCAGGTCTGCCGCGTGGAACGTAGATCAGCGGCGTTGCCGGGTCTGTGTGGGAGATTAACGATCTCTCCCCTTCCTAGCCCAACCCGGGCTGGCTCGAGGGCTAGCGCGAGTCGGACGCCGAAAGAGAGAGTTGTCCCGAGACCCGAGCAGGTGGTAGATCACCGCAGTAAGTTGACGAGGGTGGTTGCAGCGTCTAGTGGGTCGACTAGTGCGGAGTCGGCTGGTTCCTTAGCCGGTTGGATCAGGTCTGTATCGGCCAAAGTGAGATTGCCGATCTGGTCAGCGACGAAGTCGAGGTTTTCGAAGGTTATTGTATCTCCAGGAGAGAATTTGCCACCGTCGACTCCGATTGCTGGATCCATCGAGTTTGTAGGTATAGATCTCACTGGTTCTCCTACATGGCGCACCAACTATCGATGTTTTACACAGGCAATAAATATATGGGACTACTCGGCGGATGGAAACTCAGTAGATTGCAAAGAAACACAAGGAGATTTTATACTGATTCGGGCCCTCGAGGTGAGATAATACCCTACGTCCAATTGGGATGTATTCCTTTGAGGAATTGTGGTGGTAGTTCTGGTGAACTTGTATCGCTATGCCCTCATGGGGTGCCCTGCCTCCCCTTATATACTGGGGGACAGGGTTACAAGGTAGAAGTCCTAGCCAGATTACGGCCGAGGGATTTCCTTTTAGAGATATAACGTGTCCGACTAGAACTGTATATTCCTTATTACACAAGGCAAAGTTGGCCGGGTTATATCATATCTCTAATCACAAGACTAGGCTAATCCTCTATCCGAGTAGTCCATATGCTTTTCATAAGGTACCCGAGGCCCATAGCCTTCACATGAGTATACGGAAAAATTGTGTGTATAAGATACGTTCGCTCTAGTACGATAGGCTCTAACAAAATTAACGTTGGATACCTATTTCTTCTTGGATTCCAGTAAAACAAGATGTCTGTTTCTTCCTAACTGCTGAAATATACAAATGTTTCATGAGAAATCAATTATTTACCCCCACTTAAGATGCATCTTTAGGATGTGGCCCTGCTTGTGTCACCGACTTGTGGAGCCCGGGTCCATCATCTTCAGTTTCATATGATGAGTTTGCATGTACAACCTTCTGTTATAAATATTTCAAGCTCAAAACAAGATTTGGTAAAACTTTGACCATAGAGTATATAGCAAACCAAAAGACATCCGTGGAAAAACAAACCAGAGGCTTTGTAACAGCGAAAATAAAGTAAATCGCCGGCGGTCACCGGTGCTTCCATCGGAACCGTGAAGACGGCGAGTGGACCGCGCCGGCGCCATGCTGCTTCTTCTTGTATCCACCTAGCACCAGTGCGGAGCCATGACCGCAGGCGTCCCTTGGCATAGCTCTCCACCTCCGACGACGACAAGGGACAGTCTCCTCTAGCAGCTCCAGCGAGTCGAACAACAGGAATGGTTCAAATGAATCATTAGGTAGCTGATGATCATTCCACAAACAAGTGAGCATCCATGGAGCCGGCCATGAGGCAACAATTCCTCGCCGACGAATCTTATAGGTCGCCGGCTCGACGCCGCCATGTGCATCTCCAGGGGCGGAGCTCTCAATATGGCAAGGTATGGCGCTCGCCATACCTTAAATTCCCAAAAAAATTTACCCCCAAATCATACTGTACCATGAGCACATCAAAGAAAATGAAGTTTCGCTGGAAAGAACTCACCATCGGCAGTGGCGGTTCTAGAGGTGGTAGGCCCACCCTAGAATTTGGCCCAGAAGTACCCCACCCCAAAAAATCGGTCCACTAACTCAAAGCCTGATACTGTAATACTGTAGCGTTAGAAGGAAGGGAAGCTGCAGAGAAGCATAAACCAGATCGGGAGGCAGCCGCGCTGCTCGTGCCCGCCGCGCCGCCGCCCGCGCCCGCCTATCGCCGCGCCGCGCCGCCGCCCGTGCCCGCCGGTCGCCGCGCCGCGCCGCCCGTGCCAAACCAGATCGGGAGGCAGCCGCGCTACCCGTGCTCGCCGCGCCGCCGCCCGCGCCCGCCTGTCGCCGCGCCGCCGCCCGTGCCCGCCGGTCGCCGCGGCGCGCCGCCGCCCGAGCCCGCTGGTCACCGCGCCGCGCCGCCGCCCGGCCGTCGCCGCCGCCTCCCAACTCGGCCGCCTTTTCTGGATCCCCTCGAGCGGCGCCTCCTGTATTGCAGGTCTGGACATATATATATATATATATATATATATATATAAATACACAGAGAGCTGTGTACTGCAGTACATATATATAAATATAACCAGAGAGAAGTGCCTCCTGACTTAATTTGTTTGATTAATTTATGATAAAGCGCAGTGGCCATAAATTATTTAAGGATCAAGGATGTATCCAAAAGGAAAAGACAAGGGCAATGCCAAAACAAGAGGTACATATTGTAATTTTGTAGATGAAAATTTTAATTTGTTATAAATTAATTGGCATGTCCGCTTTAATAGTTTAATATACTTTGGTAATTTTGCAGATTTGAAGACCTTTTGGTCCGGTGGTGGCACCTCCAATCTTTTTGCTGGTGATAGTGGAGCTACAAATTTACCAGATGTTGAAGTAGAGATTGAAGAACATGAAGAAGATGAAGATGACTTTGACTCAGACGAGTTTGAACAGGCTGTTGCCGCGGTTGAAGAGGAGATGGAAAATGAAATGGCGGCTGAACAAGTAGCAGGCGAGGTTGAAGGTACTATTATAACTCAGTTCAACCCGGATCACATTATCACTGATCCTGGACTTCGAATACCAATTGATCAATTTTCGGTGGAGATTAGAAGTGAGGTAAGGAGGGCTTTCATAGCTAAGGGTCCAACTCAACCAATTGATTATAATTTTCCTAAAACAAATGGTAATAGATGCTTTCATGCAAGATGGTTCAAGAAACATCCTTGGCTTGAATACAGTGTGGAGAAGAATAGGGCATATTGCTTCTATTGTTATCTTTTTAAGCATGATCGCATGGATGAAAAATTTAGTCATGATGTCTTTACAACCATAGGGTTTGACACTTGGAAGAATGCATACAAGGCACTTCCAAAACATGATGGAAAAACCAATAATCAATGTAGAACAGCATATGAAGATTTTGATAATCAAAAAACAAGTGTCAAACATAAGGTTACAAAATATACGAAGGATGCAGCAATGAAGTATGAAACTCGTTTGGATACATCATTGGGTATTGTGAGTTTTCTTACATTGCAAGGTGAACCATTCCGTGGACACGATGAATCCCTTACTTCTTTGAATAGGGGCAATTTTCTAGAGTTTCTTGATTGGTATAAAGAAAGGAATGAACAAGTCAAACTTGCATTTGATGAAACATGTCCCAAGAATGCCAAGATGACTTCCCCAACAATTCAAAAAGAACTTGCAGAATGTTGTGCAGCAGAGGTAACCAAAGAAATAAAGCAAGAGATGCAGGGTTGTCTCTTTTCCATTCTTATAGATGAATCTCGTGATATATCTATCAAAGAACAAATGGCCGTGGTTGTGAGGTAAGCGATTTATTATATATGGTTGACTGGTTATCACATTTTTGTTAAAAATAGATAATCATATTATACTTTCATATGTGTTGTAGGTTTGTGAACAAGAAAGGAAAAGTAATTGAAAGATTTTTGGGTATTAAGCATGTCAAGGAGACAACCTCAGAAGCATTGAAGACAGCAGTTGTTGAAGTACTTGGTGAGCATAGGCTACACATTTCCAATCTGCGAGGGCAAGGGTATGATGATGCTTCTAATATGAGAGGAGAATTTAATGGGCTTCAAAAATTAATTCGTGATGAGAACCCATATGCCTTCTATGTCCATTGCTTTGCTCATCAATTGCAATTGGTAGTTGTTTCCATCTCAAGATGTTGCTCATCTATTGAGGATTTCTTTGAATATGTTCACTTGATTGTGAACACCACTAGTTCATCTTGCAAGAGGAAGGATTTATTACTAGATAAGCAACAAAAAATTCTTTTGGGTAAGTTGATTAGTGGAGAGATTTCCTCCGGCAGAGGGAAAAATCAGGCAACATCCTTGGCTAGACCTAGAGATACAAGATAGGGTTCTCATTACAAGACATTACTTCGTATTGAGTCAATGTGGGATGCAGTGATTGAAGTTCTAGAAATTGTGCATCAAGACGTGCGTAATCCATGTAGGGCAGGAGGTTTGGTGGAAATCATGGAGTCCTTTAGCTTTGTGTTCATTATGAAGATGATGTTGCAAATCCTACGCATCACAAATGAGCTATCACTTATCTTGCAAAGGAATGATCAAAATGTTGTTGAAGCCATGTCTTTAGTTATTGATGTGAAAACACGTTTGATGAATTTGAGAAATGATGGTTGGGAGCCACTATTTCAAGAAGCCACAAAATTTTGCAGTGAAAATGATATTCCAATACCAAATATGAATGGATCAATACCGAGATTTGGTAGATCAAAAAAAGGAGGGAGAAACAACATCACTTCAGACCATCATTTCCGTGTTGATACCTTCTATGCTGCTATAGATGCTATAATTACAGAGTTGGATCATCGGTTTAATGAGGTATCTTCAGAATTGCTTGTTTGTTTTTCTTGTTTAGACCCAAGAGATTCATTCTCTAAATTTGATGTGGACAAACTTGCTCGACTTACTGAGATATATTCTGATGATTTCTCCTATTCCGATAAGAAGGATATAAAAGAAGAACTTCAACTGTTTATTATTCATGTGAGAAGACTTGATGAGTTTAGAGATTGTCATGATCTTGCAAGTCTAGCTGCAAAATTAGTTAAACTTAAAAGACATATTTTATTCCCCTTGGTTTATCAACTGATTGAGTTGGCATTCATACTACCGGTGGCGGCGGCATCGGTTGAAAGGGTCTTTTCTGCTATGAAAATTATCAAAACAAAATTGCGTAACAAGATGTCAGATGCTTGGCTTAATGACTTAATGGTGTGCTACATTGAGCGAGAGATATTCAAAGGAATTGATCTTGAAAGGATTAAGAAATCATTTCAGAAAAAGAAAGATAGGCAAGTGCAATTGCCTATATCGCCTAGACGCAATTGATATTCATCGTCACTTGATTAGTCTATTGACTTTACTTATATCTTTCTATTTATTCTAAATATTTTTACTTATATAATAGATGACGATCATGATATATTATATGTGTATAAACCAATATATTGAGAAATCTTTGATATCTATGTTATCGATTTCGCCACACCTTTTTTTTTTTTCGTCCTCCGCCACTGTGCATCTCCTTCCAGCCATCTCCGGCGTCGTTTCGTCCCAGCCGACTCCGGCGACAAGCAGCTTCTCGTACCTGGGCTTCCAGAGCGTGGCGTCTCGCTCGGTGACGAGGCACCGCAGCCCGGTGCAGGTGCACTCGACCCTGGCGAGGTCCTCGTCGCCGGCGAGCCTCGCCAGGATCGCGGCCTTGACGTCGCCGGGGAGCGAAATGAACGTGGGCTCCAGCGTCACGCCGTTCCTGGCGCACAGGTCGACGAGGACGCGCCGGCACAACCTGTCGTCCAGCCCGCCGGAGAGGAGCGCCGCGGCGGCGAGCGCGTCCAGGCAGATCCAGTACGTGTCCAACCACGGATCCCTGAACATGCTGGTTCTGGTTATGGACACGTAGAAGACGAGGTTGCGCCCGTGCACCAACAGCCTCAGCTGCACGGCGGCGGCGTCCGGCCGGTGCAGCAGCTGCGGCACGGCGTACCGGAGCGGGAGCGAGGAGGCCGTCCTGCCCACCTTGCTCGGTAGCCGGATGGAGTTTTCATCGTCGTGGTTGCCGGCGGGGACGAAACCCGCGTCGAGGAAGGCAGTGTGGGCGAGGATTACGAGGCAGCCAAGGAGGCGCTCGCCTTCCCATCGGGCGGCGCCGATGACCCTGTGGAGAGGAGAGATCTTGGCCATGGCGACCAAATGGGAGGACTATGCGATACTGGAAGGTTGGAGTTGTGGCACAGTTTCTTGTGAATTTCGTGGTTACTTCAAATTGGGTTCTTTCGTAAAAAAATTGAGTTGGATTAGTTTAATAATCCTAGGACATACAAGAACACAATCGCTTGCGTTCGTGTGCATTTGTGCATGACATGCTAGCCTAGGAATTTTTATATTATACGGTTCAATCCTCTAAAATTCCTCGTATTTCAGATGAACTGAGTTTATAAGAGTTTGCGTGGTTTACTCAAAAGAGGAAGGGCAACAACATATTGTGATGGTGAAATGTGAACCTTTTATCGTCTCAAAGGAAGATATAATCCATTGGCTGGTGATGGCCAAGTTTCCATCGCTATGGAAATATAATATGAAAGCCACAAGGTCAAATTAAGGAATTAGTTGGAGAATGCCAGATAAGAACAAAATCGCTTATGTTCTTTCGTCAAAAGACGATAGAAAATTAGTATGGAATCAGATTGCGTGTTGCATCATCTTTAATTTGTGGTCATAAGCTTTTCCATGCATGGTTACTGGATGTATCTGACTGAAGTAAAGCCCTTGATATATGATACAGCACTGTTTATCCCTAGACAGCATGTCAATGAACATCACCAGATAGCTAAAAAAAGCAATCCAACATTAATTTTGTTAAGAACATGTTATTAAGGACTTTTTTCTGCGCTGTTTTAGTCTGAGCAATTGGTTTCCAGATATAGATATTGGAACCTGTTTATCACAGTTAATGCTACAAAGAAATCCCCATGTTAAGCTACATGATTGCAGAGTATTTCACACCGGACTTCTGGCAATATGGAGGGCAAAGTTATTTTAGGCAGCTAATTTTAGATTAAGGAATTAATGATGATGTGAGGTTTCTAATTATTAAGCTCATCCTCGGAAAAAGAAATTATTAAGCTCATCTATAGTATTCGGTCGGGAGTCCAGGCACAAGTGGGCAACAGTAGCAGCAATGCATTCACATCTAGTATGTTTAGGCCTAACCATTTTCAGTTTCAGACATTCAGATGATGATGTTACATATTCAGGCGTACAGCCTTCTCTTGTATAATAGAGTATAATAGAGGTTTCTCTCTTTTACTTTTGTTTCTTTGGCGGAGAAAGTATATATTGGAGTTAAATGCAGAGAGAGTACATATAATGTATTAGAGTTTAATCCAAAAACAAACTAGCACTAGGAACGAATCCAAAAACAAACCAGCTAAATCCTCGTAGAGAACAAGCGGGGAGAGGAAAAGAGAAGAGCAAAAAGAGTAGGGCCTAAAAGAAGAACAAGGCAATATACAGAGCAAAACAAAAGCTCTGTAATAGCGAAAGCAAAATGCATCCCTCGCTACCTAAAAAAAAAGCACCGGCGGTCACCGGTGCTTCCATCGGAACCGGGAAGACGGCGAATGAAACGCGCCGGCGCCATGCCGCTGCTTCTTGTGGCCGCCATGTACCTGCGCATGGCCATGGTGGCAGGCCTCCCTTGGCATTGCTCTCCACTTCCTCCGACGAGGGACAGTGATCTTCTTCGGCAGCGGCTCCGGCGGATCGAACAGCCGAAACCGGACACTAAAATTCATGCGCGCCCATGCTGATGCTGCAAATATCGGAAATCTTTCTCTCCTGGACAGAAAGAGCGCCCTAAATTTATTAGGCCACCAGCCCATCGCCGCCACGTACCTCTTCTTCCAGCTCACCTCCCTCCGCTCGTCATCGCCGCCGATTCCGAGTCCGAGGAACCACAGCCTCTCGTATCTGGGCCTCCAGAGCACGGCGTCGCGCTCTGCGACGAGGCGCCGAAGCCCGGTGCAGGTGCACTCGACCCTCGCAAGGTCCTCGCCGCCGGCGAGCCTCGCCAGGATCGCAGCCTTGAGGTCACAGGGGAGCGAGACGAAGCTGGGGTCGGGATCCACCGCCACGCCGTTCTTGGCGCACAGATCGACGAGGACTCGCCGGCACAGCCCGTCGGTGAGCGCGCTCCAGAGCGCGGCCAGCCGCGCGTCGCGCACCAGCGCGCGCGCCGTGCCGTCCAGCCCGCCGGTGAGGAGCCGCGCGGCGGCGAGCGCGTCCAGGCAGATCCAGTACGTGTCCAACCACAGGTTCCCAAACTTTACGCACACGTAGAAGACGAGGTTGCGCCCGTGCGCGCGCACCCTCAGCGCGACGGTGGCGGCGTCCGGCCGGTGCAGCAGCTGCGGTGCGGTGTATCGGAGGGGGAGCGCGGAGGCCGTCCTACCCACCTGCGTCGGAAGCCGGACGGAGTTTTCTTCGTCGGCTCCGGCGGCCAAGAAACCTGCCTCGAGAAAGGCGGCGTGGGCGAGGAGAACGAGACGGCCAAGGCGGCGCTCGGCGGCCCACCGGCCGGCGTCGATGACCGTGAGGAGAGGAGAGATCTTGGCCATGGCGACGAAACGGTCGTTGATGCGATACTGCAGACACTTGGAGTTGTTGCACGGTTTGGCGTGAATTCGGTGCTTACGTTAGAATAGGTTCTTTTTTTACGGAAACTGAGTTGGATCGAGCGGTAACAATCCTGTTAAGTCGGGTCACTTAATTTTAGGATTTCAGGTCTCTAAAGAGCACTATGTCTATTTTGTTTATAGAAATATCGAGTAGCAACCAGATGCAGCGCATATCTATATTATTGCCGTTCATCGTATATCTAAGACCTGGGTGACCTAAAAAGCACAAAACCTACAAAATATAATATACTATGGGTCTTATCGTATGTGTACGCACTAAGTCAAATAAATATTAGTACTTTCTTTCCTTCCTCATTTTTCTCCCTCTCCCTCTCACCTTCCTCCTCTCTCCGGAGATCTAGATCCAGGTGGAGCCAGTGCCGGAGCGAGCAGCAATGCGGGCTCCTAAAGCGGAGAGAAGAGGTCTTGGCCTTGGCAATGAAATGTTCGCTAATGCGATACTGTAGAGACTTTGAGTTATTGCACAGTTTGGTGTGAATTTCGTAGTTACTTTAGAATGGGTTCTTTTTTGACGAAACTGAGTTGAACTAAGTGATAACGATCCTGATAAGTCAGGTCACATAATTTTAGGGCTTCACGTCTTCAAACAACACTATGCCTACTTTGTTTATTGAAATATAGAGTAGCAACTAGTTGTAACGCACACCTATGTTTTTGCCGTCCATCACACGTCGAGATCTGGATGGCCCATAAAGCACAAAACCTGAAAAAAATGCTAATATGCTATGGGTCCCACCGTATGTGTACGCACTAAGTCCAATAAAGATCAGTACTCTCTCTCCTTCCTCATTTTTCTCCATCTTTCTCCTTCCTCCTCTCTTCGGAGATCTAGATCCGGATAGAGCCGGTGTCTGAGCGAGTAGAGGCACAGGCTCCTACAACGGAGAGGAGATATCCTGGCCACGACGACGAAATGGTCGTTGATGCGATACTGCAGAGACTTGGAGTTATTGCATGGTTTGATATAAATTTCGGGGTTACTTTAGAATGGGTTCTTTTTTTTTACAAAACTAAATTGGACTGAGCGATAACGATTCTGATTAGTCGGGTTATGTAATTTTAGGGCTTCACGTCTTCAAACAGCATTATGCCCAATTTGTTTAGTAAATTGAGCAAATTTATGATTCACTCTATTACAGCTTTAACATTGTGTCGAAATATCACCTCTGACAACAATTTCATGGATGCCTTTGTTATGAAGACATGGCCACCATCTTGATCTTTCTACAACCACCCTAACAAATCACCTTTCTTTCTATACCAGTGTCACATCTGTGCATTGAAATGGGATCTATAAGAATACGGACAGATGGTTTTAGTTTTTTCCCAATTTTTCCGGTGAGTTGATTTTCATGTGAAAACATTTTTTGGGGTGGGTGGGTTTTACGTTGGGGAAGTACCATAGCAAGGAGAAGGAGGACAACTCTCTTTTTACGATAGTAAAGATAAGAGATACTTACAACTCAGTAAGAGACATTGATTCCTATAAAACTGATCATACAAAAGGTCACATTACCTAAAAATATGGACACTTAGATCAACATGTTTTATCTAATTTGAGCTATCCCGATTGTTTGATAGGTATTACTGCATTTGGCTGAGAAGCCGCTAATAGTTTGATGGACCTAAGAAGCGCATGCCAATTATTTTTATTCATCTCTATTTTTTTATGTTTTTATTTCTCCAAATCTATTATAACCATAAAGTTGTACGGTTTGTTTATAACCATAGAGTCATGCAGCAATGCACAGAGAATCAACAACTAGTAATCACAAATATCGATATCACGGCCACTAATAGAGGTTTGTATAAAACAAAACGTGTCATATAGTCCCCCAACATTAGCAAAATTGCACTAAATTCCTTTTAATTTTACTTCTTTAGTATCAACCAGATGAGAAGAAAATCACTTACGTGATTATGCATGACATTCATTCTTGCTCTCTTTTAAGTAAAAAGGTAGTTCTACAGGATTTTCATAGGAGGTAATCTATCTTTCTATAAAGATCTTTTGTAGTATGAAATGTGCCCATTCCAAATGAAGCTTATTATTTGAACTGTTCTGTGAAATTTACTGAAAAGAGAAAGGGCAACAGGAGAACCTTATCATCTCCGATGAAGGCATGTTTAATATTTAAATGGAAGCAGTGGTACGGTCCGTTCCTCTAATTCATCCACCACTTATAAGTTGTTTAATTAACTCTGTCACTATCGGTATAATACACAAGATATACCTTTGGTTTCTCGTAACAATACTAATAAAAAAAGATACAAGAAAAACGCCCTGTGAAGTTTGAACAACTCCATCGACCTCCCCAACAAAAAGAAGTATCACGCGTGGCGAACAAAGCAGGGGAATTAAGACATAGCAATCAAGATTCCATCGGTATCCTGTCTTTTTCTTATATTATAAGCTCCTGAAATTTCTACCAATCTTTTTATGCCTCTGAGTTTCTTTTATTCTTTCACGTACTTTTCAATAGTTGACCGTTGGTGGACCAATTAATGGCCTTAAAAAGTCCATTTTACCCTTGAACATAGAAAAAAAGTAGAAATTGAAGTGTATCTCTAGAAATATAGGACTTGTGTGACTAATATTATAACTTTGTTATGTGAGGCCATGTTTCACAAATAAATTTTAATACATATTTTAAATAACATGTATATTTAAAAAAAAAGATGTTATACATAACAGTGAGATCAGTATTGCATTTCTTTTTCATAAGTATACCGTAGACGCCAAATCTATTATAGCATTGAAATTATGTTATATATACTTTTTTAGATAAATAGTATTAAACTTTATTAGACATTATTCAATAAATAAACTTTGTCGTGAATAATACTTCACACAACAAACTCATGAATATAAAAGTCTTATACATCAAACTCAAACACTTCAAACAATATACTCCATAAATTTATGCATTTCTTCTTTCCTAAAGGCAAAATAGACTTTTTTATAGCTATTAAACGGTCAATTAATGGAATGGATATGGAAGGATCAACATCAAAATTCAGAGGTATAGAGAAAAACTCAAAGACATAAAAGGGATTGGATAGAATTTTAGGGACATATAAAAATTTGTTCTCTTCTATATAAGTACAACCATAAGCAGCCACCGTGTTTAGCCACGTCATCAAAATAGTTTCAACTGTTGGGTGGACAAGTCTACAGGGTATTAGCCGTTAGATGAAAGTCCTCTCCACTTCTCCATCAATTAAAACGTCACTAATCCCTCCTCTATCCATATAAAGATTCTCTATATTTAATCTGGTAATCAATTGGCACATCAATTAATGTACTGAGCAGCACTTGATACTTTGGCTTTGATGCCAACATTTCTGTTTTTTATGCAACCATAGCTTTAAGTTTGTCTTTAGGACCTCTGGTTGTATCAAAAAAATATATATATAAACATTGTCTGACATTAGTTCATAAATGAACTTTTGCTGCATCTAGTTCTGATTGTGGCCATTAAAAATTTAGAATCTACTTCCAACTAGAGTTGATGCTACTCCTGTCTGAGGTGCGATGAACATATTTGAATGGGTAATTTGCTTAACCTAAGCTGGGCCATATGATAAATTTTAATGTTACGCTAAAGTACAACTACTATATAAAAGTGATTAGTTAGAAAATTTCTCTGGCTGGCTGTGCCAGGAGTCTTACGAGATGGCAGGCCAAGATGGTGATGAGCTTGGGCTTTGGATATGGGCTCAACGTTGGAAGAGGAATCCATTTCCGTGTGGGACCAGAATTTCTCACTGCGTTGTAAACTAATGGCAGAGGTGCAACGTAACCAAGTTGTTTCTCAAGAAAGGGGTAAAGCTGTTTCCTCAAAGAACAGACAAAGTGCTACTAGTGCACTTGGTGACTTGTATATAATGCTTAACTAAATGATTATATATCATGAAGTAAAACTAGCAGAAAGTTTAGTGATAGCTTCTGCTTACACATCAGAAATAACATAGACAAATTAACTAACATGACATGAAATTCTGAAAATTACAGGAAAAGAGATAGCCTTCACTTCCTCAAAGAATTGGGGAAGTACCACTGATGGATGAGCAAATGTGCAGAGTTCATGCTGCATTGGGTTAGGGGCTTAGGTATCAGCAAGCAAGATCAAGATCAAATGACACTTGTATGAATGACTCCACAAGGCATAGTAGTACATATTATCACAGGGTCATGTTGTTAGTTGATCTAACGGCCACCGAGCCATGGTATGGCGTGTGGGCTCGGCCCACCCACTCCCATACGTCGGTAACAAACGTGGAGCGAGTTCCACGCATGTGCGTGATGATCGGTAGCGTCGTTTTCTCTCTAACGGAATCGTCCCCGATCTTCTCTAGCGCAAAAATAAAAGGGGCTACGGCACGTGAATAGTGATTGATCTATCCCACGCTAAGCCAACCTTAAAAACCCTAGCCGATCTTAAACCCGCTGGAAGAAGACCGAAGATCGATCTTCTTCTCCATCGTCGGCCAGTGCAGGTGGCGACCAAAGGGACGACGCCACCCACAAGTAGATTGACGGCCTACTCTACCGCTGTCAACCTCAACCACGGTATCGATGGGTTCTACTTTAACCGGTCAGTAACATCACCTAAATTCCACAATAATTTAGGGTGATTATATGTAAGCTAAGGATTAGAGTAATCTCAAGAACTAAGACATGTCCAATGCTTTATCTAACACATGAACTCTTATGTGATATGATCAATGTGATTTCAATGGATTAGTTTTGGAGCATTTCTTAATCACTACTATCTCCTTATTTTAATATATGACGTTTAAGATAAGCTAATTAGACAAACAAATAGCTTAATTAGCTTGTCTTAAACACCATATATTAAAATATGGAGGTAATATTATCCAAGAAACGCTGATAAACTAGTCCAAAATACGTAAAAAGGTTACAACTGCCATTGCTCGATTCCTAACAGTATGATATCTAGTTTACATAATTAACAGAAACAGACATAACTCAATGAAAATTTAAATTACTTACGTTTCACATGGCACAAAATGAGATGGATCAATCAGAATTATTTCTTCGTTCATCTCTCGAAAAACGCATGCTGAATAAGGCTTTCCTTGATCCCATGAGGACTGATTGCTGGCAAGTCATCACTGTACTGGAATTTGGACACCAAATTACCCTTCTTGTCACAGTGCAACAACCAGCCAAAACAACTGACAAGAATATCTCCCTCCTCAGACACCACCTCTGCCCACCAATCACCCTGATCTTGGAAGCACCTGATGTCCATCGCTGGCAGTTTAATCTTGTACCGGAATGCCCAGAACTCATGATCATAGTCTTCCAGCATGAAGATGCTCATGTCCATCATGCGTTCTTTGCTAGTGGACATGGCAAGCATGCCATCCATGGCAACTAACCGTGTATAATTACGAGGATTCAGAGCTGGTGGGCGCAATTGCCTGAATGACTCAGCCACCGTATGAAAAGCTAGGATCCTATTGTAGCGCGTGCCCTCCTCTTTAATCCAGTGTCCAGTACAGCACGCGGTGCTCTCCTGAAGGTTCGTGTCCGACGGGACGGCTAGCAGCTACTATCCTGCCGAGGGGCAATTCGAATAGAAGCAATGGCCAGTGGCTCTAATCCATCTTCAACTTGTGTTTAACTAGCTTTATATTCGTACGTTATAACGAGCGAAGATAATAGATGGTTTAAATTATTTTTCAATGATACATGCTTCCTTTCACAAGAGAATGGATGATTTATAATTGGACACGCTGTCTCGTATCGTGCTTGGATAGATTAACACTTCTGTAAATCTATAGTGTTAAAATAAAGACACCACACTCAGATCAATAGTACTGCAAATTGAACAGAAATTCCAAACTCGATGGCAATCATGTACCTTAATGACGATTCTAACCCTTTGTCTAGTGATTAGAAATTCAGAACCAAGCAGCTGCTGTCAAACCAAGTCGCGTGCCATAGGTAAAAGAGAAAAAAAAAATCCAAAGTAAGCATGTTGTAACTGGAAAATTGCAATGGCTAGAATCATCATAAGTTAGAATTACTCCACATTAGCATATAAAGTTATCAGAATATATAGTGTCCGAGTTAAGATGGAGATCAATACGTTACAATAGCATACAAATTCAAATCTCCATCTTCCACCCCTAGAATTAGGACGATTTTCCTAATTACATACATTAATTAATCATATGACTCGTGCCCACCGTTTGAGTTCCACACCAAATCATCTCATCCACACGGAAAATGACATCATCCTCACATCATGATGATGTCATCCACATAGAAAAGTAAATCCTATTCTGTTCAACAATAGAGAAACAGTCCTGGTTCAACAACAAATTACACACATTGTAACGCCCCGGTTTCCGGGCCGTTAAAAACTATTTCCGTAAAAACCCTAATTTCAAAAATCTTGGATTCTTTGTGTGTACTTAAGGACTAAGTACTATATATCTCAGATCGAAACCCCTTGACACCTTGAATCTTCAATCCTAAATTCCCTCCTAAAGTCCGAGACTCGAATTTTGCAATTCGACCGTCTCTCTCTTTTCGGAAAAATTCAAAATCAAGTTCCCATCGAAAACCTTGATCAAAATACTCTTATTTCATACCTCACAAAAATTCTCTGTACTTGGGTTTGAATTTTGCAATTCGAAGCCTTCCGTTTAAATCTCCTTATTTTGTTCCTCTCGAAAAACCCTAAATTCCATCAAGAACTTCCTTCCCGAAATCTGCCAAATATATATTCCAAAATCCTCAAATCCCAAGAATTAAATTCAAGTTCTAATATTCCCTCGAGGTTCTCCTATCCCTTGCAAAATTCTCCAAAAATCCCCACACATTCCTTCCATATATATATATATATATATATCCAAACCCAGACAAAAACCTCAAAAGTGCTCTCCAGAAATTTTGATTTAATCCCATTAGAAGTCCTCCAATATTCCTTTTAAAACCCCGTTTTGAAATCCTCCAAATATCCTCTAAAAACAATCCTCTGGAAAATATCAAAGTCCACTGTGTCTTTGGGCCGTCCCTCTCTCCTCGGCCTGAACCAGCTCGGCCTTTCCTCCCTCTTCCTTCCTTTCCCCGCTCGGCCACGCAGCCCAAACTGGCCCACTCGGCCTCTGGCGCAACCAGCCGAAGCCACCCCCGCCGGCCGCCGGGACCCACCAGCCAGGCCTCACGCCCGCGCCCTCGCTCTCGCCCGCGCCCGTGCCCGCGCCCCCGCCCGCGCCCGCGCCCGCGGCATCCCTCGGCCCGCCAGTCCGCGCCTCCAGCCGAGCCCCAGGCGCCGACATGTGGACCCCGCACGTCGGACCCGTCCCCTACCTCCGCTCTCTCTCTTTTCTCTCTCTTCTCTCGAATCCTCTCGCCCGTTCCCGAGCCGACCGTCTCCTCGCGCCCCACGCCGGCAGCTCTGGGCCCCGCGTGTCAGCCGCCCTCGCCCCGCTCGCTGTCTCAGCCATCCGATACAGCCGCGTGGACGGCCGAGATCAACGCTGCCGCCCGACCCCGCTTGTCAGTCCCGTCGCCGACCTCGCCTTCCTCTTCCTCCAGCCGTTCGCGCTTCCTCTGGAAATCTCCCGAACCCGCTCCCTGTGCTCTCTCTGTTCAGCGCCTTACCGCCCGGTCGGCCTTTAAAACCGCGCAGACAACATCATCCACCCCGCCGCCCACCGCTCAGCGCGAAACACGCTCCGCCGTTGCCGCTGCGAGCTCGCGGTCAAAAAGCTAGCCGCAACCGCTATCTCTCTCCCCTCTCTCGGTGCCGAACCTCGGAGACGATGCGCACGCACGGGTGTCTCGTCCTAGCCCTTCACCATCATTTTCCCGTCCCATTTTTGCCGCCGCCGCCCATGACGCGAGCCACAGTAGGCCGGCGCCATTGATGCGCCTTGCCAATCGAGCTCAAGCTTATCCCTTCCGGCCTCCGCCCTTTGTCCGCTAGCGCCGGAGCTCTTCTATAAATGGAGCAGCCCTCCCCCTTCTTTCAGACACCAAGCAACAAGCCCCAGCAAGCCAAACACCGACAACCTCTCTCCGCCGCCGCCATTAGAGCCTCTCTTTACCCCTCCAATTCCGTCGCTCCTGAACCCAATCGACCAAACCGCCGCCGCCTTTGTGTTCCCCGGCGTGCGGCGACCTCCTCCCATCCCTCGCCGGCGCCCAATTGGCACCGAGCGAGAAAGCCCCAATTCGGCCGCCGCCGCCCGCCATTGCCGAAGCTTCGGAGTTCACCGTCGCACAAGGTAGAGACCATCTTTCTCCCTCCGTTCTCCTCCCCGCAGAGCACCGCCCCAACCGTGTCCATCCCCAAGCTCCCGACCTCTCTCCGCCACCACCGGCATTCCGCCGCCGCCCTCATCCTCTCTTTTCTCCGTTGTTCCTGTTGCTCGTCGCCGGCAGCCGTCGACCGCCAATAGGCCAATCCGATCCGGACCTCTTCTTCCTCGTCTCCTCCTCGTTCCATCCCCGTTGTCCGCCCTTCCTCCCTCGCCGCCATTCGCCGGCGCCCTCTCCGGCCGCCATGCACCGTCGATCTTCCCGGCCATCACCTGTGCCTCGTCCGGCACAGACTCTCTCTCTCTCTTGGCCTCTGACCTGCGGGCTCGCGCACCAATTCCACTGACCCCCAGGCCCCGCTCAATTAACCCCCGTACACTGACAAGTGGGCCCGTCCCTTAAGTGCACAGTGACTACTACCCTCTATCACACTTACAGATGGACCCCACATGTCATCCCTCTCCATTTACTCTGACCAGTGGACCACCCCCTCTCTCAGCTCCTTTCTCTCACTGACACTGGGTCCCCTCTGTCAGCCCAAGAATATTCCAAGGAATATTCCTTTCTAAATTCAAATAATTCCATTTCTTTTCCTAGAAAAATCCTCAAAACTTCGAAAAACCATATCTTCCAAACCGTAACTCCGATTGAGCCCGTTCAAGTCTCTAAATTTTTCTAAAAAAATGAGATCTACCTCATGGCACTATTAGTTATTAATAATAGTATATTATTTCTAGGGTTTTGTATGTTTTTCTCTCGTTAGGTGCATAGTCGCCGCTTCAGAAAATCGTCGGACGCCGGATTTTCGCAAAGACTCGAAGACGAAGTCTAAGGCAAGTCACTCCTTGACCATATTGCTCCTAAATTTGAAATGCTTTGTTTGCAAAATTGCATTGCTAGTGTGCACGATAAATTGATCGGCCTCGGTTTGCGTGTCGAACCGACGGACCTGCCCGGTAGTTGCTTAAATCCTGTAGGACTTTGATATCCTATCCCTTGTCGCTCCACCTCGTGGTACCTCGGTGACCGTGCTCTCTGAGCATGGATTCCGATGTTTCCACTCACATCACAATTGTTTGCCGATTGGGAAAAATCTGGGTTTTAAAAGGTTTTCAAAACCCGGCATGCGATGTCGGCGGGATTGCGAAACAAAATTTATTTGCGAAAGTTTCCGCGGTGCAAAGTGATCGCCTGTGTGGTGGCACTTCGTATTCGCATATAAGGACCGATTCCTTGAGGAATTGCACTGAGCATGTCACAGTGCGACCACACGGGTGGTATGGGACACCCCTGGCTGAGTAATTAGTGTTCCCAGAATGGTTTTCAGTTGCTAATAGATGTGGGACTGGCTGGGTGCCAAGAGGGCGATATACCCCCGTCCTTGAGTACAGGAAAGTGAGTTCCTGGTACTTGGTTGAGTGTGAGCACCTATTTATAGGGCAGCGTGCTATCCTAGGAAGGCTTTCGAAAGGCTTTGTCGCGAACCTCCCCGCTTGGCCAGCGTGGGAGTAAGCTCGCGTCGTGTGGGTAAAGCGTGCAATCTTTGCAAAGATCAAATGAACTGTTCGAACAGCCGTGCCCACGGTTATGGGCAATGTGAGGTGATTCCTCCAGCGTAGATTTGTTTGCAAGTGTTTGCGAAAAAGATTTGTGGTATGGGAATCGTTACCAGAATCAGCCTTTGTGGCTGATGGCTGACCTGAGTGGTCTGAAACGGGCCTGTGTAACCCGGGATGTCATGTGACATCATAGCTTAGGCTTCCCGAGTGGAAGTAGTTTGAGTTGAGATTAAGGATGGCCTGGAAAGCCATCGAGATGAGTTATGAGATGAGTTATGGCTCGAGGAGCCGCTGAGATGAGATGAGATTTCGTCCTGAGTGGGCGAAAGTGAAAGGAAAATAGTGATGGAAAATGAGATTACGTCCTAGTATGGACGAAATTAAAAATAAAGTAATAGATGTTGATACCGTGGAAAGTTGCTTGTAGGCAGATCCACTAAGCCGCTGTCGTGATCTGACAGGCGGTATAAGAATACATGAGATCAATTAAAATTTGCTTCGTCCGCTTGAGTTGTTGAAAAGCAATTCGCGGACAGGATCGAGGCGAGAGCCTCCTTCCAGTCTTCTTGTGACAACCCACACTTAGGTTTTCGAAAATATTTTCAAATGAAAATGTTTGCGAAATAAACCCTAGCCTATCTTTGATAGCCTGCATATTTCACGTATTCCGTGACTTGCTGAGTACGCAAGTACTCAATCCATTTCTTTTCCCCTCCTTCAGGAAGAGTGAAGTTGAAGTGAAGATTAGGGTTTCCTTCCTAGTCCCAAGCCATTGCTTGTGGATTGGGTTCTCGCTGCGCTGTCGTTCCGCTGCTGCTGTTCTGTTTGCAGGTTGTTGCTCAGGGCTTGCCCGAAGTTGCAACTTATAAAGGTATAATACATATTTATTTATTTAGCTATTTGCTATGGTACATCTCCGTTGACCGCAGGTACCAGCAAGGTTTCCTAGGACTGGTATCGGCATCGCGGTTCCGTGGGAGTTGGTTCACGCCAATCTCCTGCGGGGCGCTTCCTCTCCGGTGTCACCGTACGGGGGTACAGGGAGGGAGGCGCTACACACATATTGTTGAAAATATAAGCACATGTAGATTTAATTTATTCCATAAATAAATCATGACATTAATACTATAAGTAAACAGAATCATGTAATCTGATCTAAACATGTATATGACAGCAATTAACATGAATAGATCAAACACAGGAGACATAGTGTACGCGTACCTACAACCCTGTTGTGAGGGCTGTTGTGGAGCAGACACGGGCGCAGCACGTACCGCACGAACGACGCGCGGCACCGGGTGATACGACGACACGCAGTGCCCGAACGTGAAGGAAGACGAGCCGTGATGGGCGCACAGCGAGCAGTCACGCGTAGCGCTTCCCAAAAACCTTATTCGCTCTCTCCTAGTGCAGGACGTCGAAGACGAGGGTTTCGGAGACCTAAGAAGCTGCATCTGCGCAAGCATGAGAAGCCAATTTTGGCGGACCATTCACGGCGCATGTCGCGTACACGCCGCCTGGCCTGGCCTGGTGAGGCAAGCGAGCGCGCGCGTGTGTTCCTCTAGTTCTCTCCACTATGCATGTCTCAAGTGGCTAGGAGAGAGCTCACCCTTATAAGGAAGTCTCCCTCTCCTAGAACTAGCAAGATGGTACTAAACTTCCCATGCCACTCCCCATGAGATGGGCTTTTGAGATTTTTCTAAGAATTATTCTCCACATGGGCCTTAGCCCATTTAGCAATTACAACAATCCCCCACCAAATCTCAAAGTCCCAAAGAGATTTGCCATTCTCCAAGTTACTGTTTATATACCAGCGTTTCGATGGAGACCGGTTAAGATTAAACATCCATCTAGAACTCCAAGCTACACTTACTCACAACTTGAACAATGGACTACGCCTTAAATTGCAAATTTTATGTAAGCAAGTTTCACTCAAAGCCTTGACTGATACTAGGCCGTCAGTAGCCTACCCCTCGGTTGGAGCTTATAAGTCATACTCCTTGGTCTTTCATGAGCTTCCTAGGATATTCACCCAAAATCTCCATAGACCGCGACTAACAGTCGAGCTCATATATGTGTGTTCTTTCAAGAATGCTCTGTAGAACAGCATCTTCGCTATTTAAAGCCAATAAAACACATTAAGACAAAGGCCAACCTGCCTTACAGCTTGTGAGAGTATATACATCTTCACTTAGAGACAGTTAAAAGTACTCTCCTCCCGTTAACTAATGGCTTGTTCTTCCCAAGTCCTAATTCACGGGATCGCCGATCACATAGGTTGGGTTACCACCATAGTGTAACTCACATGGGTCTCATTCCCATCTCCCTCGATGCATTATCTATCACATTTCGTGATAGTCCCTTCGTAAAGGGATCTGCCAGGTTGCTAGCTGTTTGGACATAATCCAAACTTATAATTCCGAAATTTCTCAATTTCCTGACAGACTTTAATCATCTCTTCACATGCCTAGACGATTTCATGTTATCCTTAGAACTATTCACCTTAGCAATAACAATTTGATTGTCATAGTTCATAAAGATAGCCGGCACTGGTTTTTCAACCACAGGTAAATCCATTAATAGATCACGTAGCCATTCTGCCTCAACAGTAGCAGTATCTAATGCCGTAAACTCTACTTCCATGGTTGATCTTGTCAAAATGGTCTGTTTGTATGACCTCTATGAAACAGCACCACCACCTAGTGTAAAAAAATATCCACTAGTGCTTGATCTCATCAATATCAGATATCCAGTTGGAATCACAAATATCCCTCCAATACTGACGGGTACCCAGTATAGTGAAGTCCAAAAGATCATAGTACCCTCAGATAGTGCATAACTCGCTCAACGCGCGCGCCAATGATCATCTCCCGGATTAGAGGTAAACCAGCACAATTTGTTCACGGCAAAGGAGATGTCTAGCCTAGTTGCACTAGCTAGATACATAAGTGAGCCAATTATTTGGGAGTACTCCAGCTGATTCCTAGTAATTCTTCTATTTTTGCGAAACAAAATACTAGGATCATAAGGAGTTGGAGAAGGCTTGCTATCAATATAGCCAAAGCGGCTTAAAGACTTTTCCACATAATGAGATTGCAGAAGTGTAAATCCCATCATCATCTCTGATTAGCTTAATGTTTAAGATAACATCAGCTACTCCCAGATCTTCATACAAAGTTTTGAGACAAGAATGATTAACCTCATGATCACCTCAAGGTTTGTCCCAAAGATTAATATGTCATCAACATACAAGCACAGAATAACTCCCTCACCCCCCCATAGCAATAGTATACCACACTTATCTGCCTCGTTGACTGCATAAGCCCTGCAGAAGTTAGTGTTCTATCAAATTTTTATGCCACTGCTTAGAAGCTTGTTTCAGACCATACAAAATTTTAACAACCTTAGCACCTGCCTTCTTGACCTTTACTATAAATCCCATCAGGCTGCTCCATATAAATTTTCTCATCCAGCTCTCCATTAGAAGAAAAGCTGTCTTAACTGTCCATCTGAGATGAACGAGAAGACCATGTGAAGCAGCCAAGGAGAAAGTACGCGAATTGTAGGCAAATCTAGCAACAGGGATAAGTGTCAAAGAAATCTTCGCCTTCTTTCTGAGTATAGCTCTTGGCCACAAAGTCGAGCCTTGTACTTATTCAAATAAAGTACCGTCAAGCCTTAGCTTCTTCTTGAACACCCACTTGCACAAACTACGGCTTTGCACCCAGAGGATCGCTCTGTCACCTCCAAGTCGTTAGCGATAATGTAAGTCCATTTTCGCTACGAACAGCCTCTTTCCAGAGTCAGCATCAGGGGATGCATAAGCTTTGAAATTGACTTAGAAAATATCATCACAAAGGTATGCAGTGAAGTCGTCACCAAAGTACTTAGCTATCCTTTGTCTCTTGCTCCTTCTAGGAGCTTTCACGTCATCCTCCTCAGCGAGAATGTTCAAATGTATGTTCAGTTTGTTCTGTGGTGGTTATTAACTTGGATTGAATCAGATGATTGAATCGAAGTGCTATGTTTATCCTTCATTGGAAAGTTTCCTCAAAAAACGTAGCATCACGAGACTCTAAAATTGTACCCGTGTTCATGTCAGTACCTCAGATGTTAACTACTATAAAATATCTATAAGAAACAATGATATGATGAGCATATCCCAGAAAAGACACAGTCCACAATCTTATCTAGGTCCTGCTTGCGCTTTTAGTTATTGGTACATGACTTTTGCCAAAGTACCCCTATATACGCAAGTAAGAAGTGATGTTTTCTCCCTAATCCATACTCGTATGGTGTTTTATCCATATTTCTGTTAGAAATTCTATTTAATATATGATTCGAGGTTTACAAAGCCTCCCCCACCATGCCTTAGGCAATCCCGCAGTGTCTAACATGGCATTCACCAAGTCAGTTAGCGTACGGTTCTTCCTTTCGGCAATCCCATTAGATTCAAGAGAATAGGGAGGCGATCGCTCATGTATAATGCCATGTTCCTCATAGAATAAATCAAAAATATTAGAGAAAAACTCTCCACCACGATCTGACCTTAGTCTTTTTATCTTTCTGTCAAGTTGATTTTCAACTTCTGCCTTATAAATTTTAAAATAGTTTAGGGCATCATCCTTCGTTTGTAATAAATACACATAACAGAATCTAGTTGCATCATCAATCAAAGTCATGACATATCGTTTTCCATTCTTCGTCAACACCCCATTCATTTCACAAAGATCTAAATGTAGGAGTTCTAATGGTGCCAAGTTTCTTTCCTCGGCAGCCTTGTGGGGCTTGTAAGGTTGTTTTGATTGCACACAACTATGGCACTTAGAACCTTTGACAATGGAAAAACTTGGAATTAAATTCAAACTGGAAAGCCAAGACATCAAACCAAAATTGACATGACATAAACGTGAATGCCAGATACTGGCCTCATTATCCACACTGCCACAAATATGGTTCATAGGCTTATTGCAGAAATCAGAAAGGAAAAAACGAAACAAGCCTCCGCACTCATAGTCTTTACCAATAAAGTATCCATGTTTAGACACGACTACTTTATTAGACTCAAATACCAATTTAAACCCGTCTCTACATAGACGAAAACCACTAACGAGATTCTTGTCGATAGTGGGGACATGCTGCACGTTCTTCAGTTGTACGATCTTTTCTGAAGTAAACTTCAGATTTACCGTGCCAACACCATGAACAGAAGCATGCGACTCATTCCCCATTAGGACGAAGGAATCCTGGCTGACCTGATAAGAGGAAAACAAAGATATGTCAGCACAAACATAAACATTGGCCCACGTATCAACCCACCAATTAGTAGACTGATTAACTTAGAGAACAGTAGGTGAATTACCATACTCGGTTCCATCTCCAGTATTGCCAATGGTCACATTAACAGACTTAGAAGTCTGTTCTGCAGGTGCCTTCATGCCCTTACATTGTGGACACTTCCTAGCGAGATGACCAGACAAGCCACATACAAAGCAAGTTCTGGCATCTTCCTCCTTGTTGTTGTTCCTTCTTTTCTTGAAGTTGGTGTTTTGTTGGGTTTTGACAAATTTCCCTTTATTGTTCTTGTTAGCAGTCTTTTGTACCACATTGGCACTAGACTACCCACTATCGCCTTTTAACACAGCGTTCTTAGCCCGAGCTTTCTCCTCAACATCAAGAGATGCAATTAACCCCTCAACGGAGTACTCCTGTCTCTTGTGTTTGAGTGCAGTACCAAAACTTCTCCATGAAGAAGGTAGTTTTGCAATAATGCATGTAGCCACAAATTTATCGGGAAGGGCACACTTAAGGAGTTCGAGTTTCATAGCAATGATTTATAGTTCATGAATTTGTTCGACCACAGAACAGTTGTCAACCATGCTGAAATCGTGAAACTGCTCTATGACGTACAAATCGTTGCTAGTATCAGTAGCACCGAATTTGGTATTCAGTGCATCCCATAACTCCTTAGCGTCGGTTATATGCATGTACACCTCGACCAGACGATCACCAAGAATGCTAAGAATGCATCCCACAAAGAGAGTAGTGGCTTCCTCAAATTCTTTCTGCTGTTCAGCAGAGAGAACTCCTTTAGATTTGCCAGTACTCACCCAGAAGCACTTCATAGCTGTCAGCCATAGAGTGACTCTAATCTGCCATCTCTTAAAGTGCACGCCAGTAAATTTATCCGGCCTCAGTGTATCGGTAAAACCAGTCATCGTAAAATTACAGTGCCTATAATAAGGTTTTGGATTATTAAAAATATAAACCTGCTCTTTCAATCCGCCGGTACACGCCGACGATCGGGAAGGAGTAGACGATGAACGACGGCTCAGAACAGAAGAGATGGCAAACCCTAGACTGTTTTCGCATATATTGCGCGGAAACAGTAGCTCGGTATTTATAGAAATATTAGGACGCGTGATCAAGACGCCCGCACGATCTCTATCTCGTAACCGAACCGGATAGGCTGCGCGTGATAGGACTCTAATTTGCAGCAAAACAAAAACTGCAAAAAGAAGCTGCATCTACGCAAGTATGAGAAGCCAATTTTGGCGGACCATTCAAGCGCATATCGCGTACGCGCGCCGCCTGGCCTGGCCTGGCGAGGCGAGCACGTATTCCTCTAGTTCTCTCCACTATGCATGTCTCAAGTGGCTAGGAGAGAGTTTACCCTTATTAGGAGGTCTCCCTCTTCTAGAACTAGTAAGGCGGTACTAAACTTCCCATACCACTCCCCATGAGGTGGGTTTTTGATATTTTTATAGAAATTATTCTCCACATGGATCTTAGTCCATTTAGCAATTCCAACATATATACGAACTCATATTCATATACAAAGCAACCAAACAAAAGCATATATATTCAGGTTCTTTCTGTGTTTCCGATTGGCCTAGTACGCCACCAAGCAAAAGCAGCCCAGTATTCCTTCTGTGTTTTGGATTCCAGTCAGATCGACAAGCCATACAGACTCATATACATGCTACATACATGCATACACAAACCAATCAAGCAAAAGCATGCATATATATATATATATATATATATAATATTATATATATATATATATATATATATATATACAGACTCATATACATATACAAAGCAACCAAGCAAAAGCATATATATACATGCATATACAAAGAAACCACGAGGAAGTGATTATGGAAATAATATAATTGCATCATCTCTAACTGGAAGGACTTATCAACCTTGTCGATGCCTCCACACTCCTGTCAATTCCAGGTCTCCTGTCAATTCAGGTAACCATATATAAATAGTCATCCTTTATAGTCATCAAAAATCTCTTGCAGTCAGTTCCCACACTGGCATACAATGTTGTGTTTAATTACATTCCAAAAATTCAACTATGGATCGATAAACCGATAGAAGTGTATATTGGTAAGGCAAAAATCAGCTTATAACCTTAAATCCGGACACTCAGCTTCCAAAACGTTCTAAATTAGAGGAAGACGATCCTGACATCTGGATCCTGACCCCACATGTCAGCGGCTAGGGCGAGCGGCGCAGCTAGCGGGCAGGGCCCATATGGCAGCGAGGGAGACGGGGAGAGACAGGGGCGTGCGGGCTGCGGGAGCAGGACGGCACAGGAGCGGGCCACGGCCCAGGAAAAGAAAAAAAAGAGGAAAAAGAGAAAAGGAAAAAGGAAAAAAAATTCCCATAAGGTTTTTAATTCCGATAACACATTTTGATTTATTAAAAATACTTTCAGTGCTCTAAAAACTCCAATAAAAATCCTGTTAGTGTATTTTGGCAAGAGGAATACAAGAAAAATACTTCTAACCATGATGGATTGTTATTTTATATTTTCACCATTAATTAATTTTCATAGCCTTAATTAAATAATTTCTTTGAGCATTTTCTTTGGTATATTTTTGTGTAGCTCTATTAAGAGAAAAACTCAGGATGTGACAACTAGGTACTTAGCTAAAGAAGAAACGGGCATCCACGTTTATTGTGTTAGAGCATTCCTTATTAAAAGTATTTTTTGACAGTACACTGTTTTTGTTGTAAAATAGGATAGTACAAATTAAAAAATATATTTTGGACAGAGGAAGTATATTTTTATGGCTATGTTCACTAGTTTATTTTGTCAGTTAGCAACTTAATGTTGCATTATTGTAATAAGTTTGGTCGCATATATCTTGGATGTAGAGGTTGGATTAAATTTTTCTTGAATTAAATTTGAAAATATATCTTTCTCTAATCTTTTTTATCAATATGCTCTTTTTGACACTTTTTTACGACAATATACCGGTGTCGGAGAGCCAGCGGGTGCGCAACACCGCGCGTGGGCCGACGAAGCTACACAAGCATGCATATAACACTGCCACACCATCGCGACCTCTCCATGCGACACCGGTATATTTTTGTACCTCTCCATGCGACACCGGTATATTTTTGTAAATCTTTCGAAATACAGTATATTCATTGAAAAAGATTACGGAAACAATATATTTTCAATTTATTTTCTAGTTTTCTTACTCTTGATATTAAAATTATATCTCGGTTGATCATTTTCTCTCCTCTAGGTCAATTCCTCTGCTTGTTCTTTTTTTTTTCCCTTTCTTCTTCTTCTTCTAGTTGATCTTTCTTTCTTTTCAAGTTTCAGACTTAAAAGATTGCACTTTATTTAATTTTCTTTCAACAAAACCAGGAGATATCTCTTTGTTAAGTAAAAAAAATGTGCTCCTTGAACTCATAAAGTCAAAATTCATTTTTTTTGTATTACGTTATCTTAGTAGGCAGTGACCTACTTTACGCTTCTTTGGAATTATACATTTGGCAACATTCGAAATGTGAAATGGACAGGAACGATAGGAAGATGGATGATGAACCAGGGAATTTGAAAGGTCAATTTCTGTGCAAGTATCTGTATAACCTCTCAAATCCCAGTTATTATGACAAATTAAACAAACCACTTCCGATGTGGACCCCTTAATATACCGAATAAAAACAAAGCACAATGCGACGCCGACTTCCTTTATACAAAAAAAAAAACTATTTCTTAAAAAAACAAAAAAAAGAGACGGCTGGAGTTAATCTTGCAGCATATAGCTCTCGTATGTTACCATTTTTTCAGTTTCAGATCATATATGCTCTCCACAGTCCACACACCACATCTAGCTAAGACCGCCTTCTTGTTGTATTTACTCCGTTCTTTAATTATGTAACGTTGCTAAGTTTTAGATATATCGTTGAGCATTCGTTTTACACTCAAAAGTTTAGTATAAATATAAAAAATACAAGTAATTTTTAACTTACGTTTAATGATAAAATAAGTTATAGTAAAATAAACGATGTATTCGAATAGGATGAATTATTAAACTAATGTGTAAAAGTAAACAGCGTTGTATATTTAAAAACGGAGCTAGTAACACAGTTCAGATGAGTGGATTAAATTTAGTTTAGTTGAAAGATAAAACATCACATGTACCCGTAAAACTTATACATAAACATATCTATAACTGCTCCCTGTTGTTTCGTAACTTTACAAGATGATGATTAATTATCCATCTAATCCCTTCTAAAAATATGAGGCACATGTTGCAGCTTTTTGCTAGCTACATGAGGACCCAGAAAATTTCCACATGCATGTAACGGTGGGCACAGTTCTTCATTACATTTTGACAGCCTTAGAAATATCAAATATCCAAATTTTTACAATGGATCATGCTAACACAACACAAAACCCAGACTCGTTCTCCTCGTTTCTTTTGCACAAAGGTGCTATTTTTTCCCCTCCACGTTTTCCCATCCCGTTCACACTGGATAAAATAGAAAGAAAGGCACTAAACACGCCTATGTTTCACTTTTACCCCTCGTTTCCAAATTAATCCGCGCAGATTCAAAATTTAAAGAGGTTAAATTAACACGCCTTTCCTTAATTAAACTCCATACTGGTAAATTCCCAGCCAGCCATTAACCCTGTCGGCCCCACATGTCAATCCAATTACCACACGCCACTCTCGCTTCACTTGTGCATTTCACACTGCATGCGCGAAGACGTTGGCCCCACATGCCAGCCTCACGCACTAAATACCCTCCTCGACTCGAGCAGTAGCATTCGCCAAAATTCACAACCCTAATCCAACTCCAACAACTCAGCCGAGCTCGCGTTCCGTTCCCCCATGGCCGCGGCGATCATCAGCGCCGGCGGCTGGACGCGCCTCCGCGGCATCGGCCGGGGCGCGTCCGGCGCCGTGGTGTCTCTGGCGGCGGACGACGCCTCCGGGGAGCTCTTCGTTGTTAAGTCGGCCGGGGAGGGCGCCGCGAGGCAGCAGCTCCGGCGAGAGTGGAGCGTCATGTCCGGGCTGTCGTCGCAGCACGTGCTCAAGTGCCTCGGGTTCGTCCGCTCCGACGCCGGTGGCGAGCACCAGCTGTTCCTCGAGTTCGCGCCCGGTGGGTCGCTCGCCGACGTGGTGGCGAGGAATGGGGGTCGCGTCGACGAGGGCGCCGTCAGGGCGTACACGGCGGACGTGCTGAGGGGAATAGATTACCTGCACGGGAAGCTCGTCGTGCACGGTGATGTCAAGGGGAGTAATGTGGTCGTCGGCGCGGACGGCCGCGCCAAGCTCGCCGACTTCGGGTGTGCGAGGGTGGTAATGCCCGGTGGTTCGAAGCAGCCGGTGCTCGGTGGTACGCCGGCGTTCATGGCGCCGGAGGTGGCGCGCGGCGAGGAGCAAGGGCCGGCAGCCGACGTGTGGGCGCTGGGCTGCACCGTCGTCGAGATAGCCACCGGCCGCGCCCCGTGGAGTGACACGGACAACGTCCTCGCCGCGCTCCGCAAGATCGGGTACACGGACGCCGTGCCTGAGGTGCCGCCATGGCTGTCACCTGAGGCGAAGGACTTCTTGCACCGGTGCCTTCAACGGCGCGCCGGTGACCGCCCCACGGCTGCGTGGTTGCTGCAGCACCCGTTCGTCTCAACTTCATGCGGACTCAACAAAGAAGTCGTCATCAAGGCGACATGGGTGTCTCCGACAAGCGCGCTCGACGCGGCGATGTGGGAGTCTGAGTCATCCTCGACCGACGACGAGGAAGACGAAATGTCGAACAGCCCCACCGGCAGAATCAGAGCAATGGCATGCTCCAGCCAGACATTGCCAGACTGGGACTCCGACCACCGTGGCTGGGTCGAAGTCCGCAGCAGCGTCGTCTCCATTAACGTAGCAAATAAAACAACAGGAACAGCAGCAGATAACGAATCTTCAGAGCGTCCAGCAGCCATGAGGGTGAGAGCAATGGCGTGCTCGCCGTCGTCGGTGCCGGACTGGGACTCTGATCAAGGATGGATCGATGTCCTCAGCGCATCGCCAGCCGACGACAATGGCGGTGCGGTTGCGCCTGAAGAATTCGATGTAGCGGCAGTCGCTGATCAGATTTTTGGCGAAGCTGTGAGTAGCATTGTTGTAGGAGTTAGGTAGTGAGCAATCTGTAATTGCTGAGAACCAGGAGGATGTGTTTGTCTCCTCGAGTTCTTGCAGCGAGCGAGTTTTGCTTCTAGCTGTTCATGCTGCTGATAATGCGGCCTCTCGAAAGGGATTTTTTTAGAGTATCTCTGGTGAACGGAAGCCATTTATTTTAGTAGATCCAACAGACCAGGTGTATTTGTACTGGTCCTGATAAATTGTGTAGTAGTATAGTAGTAGGATATTTCACGAAAAAAATATGTGGCAATGATAGAAATATGTACAGATGAAGGGTTTAGTATGTAATCTGTATGTCAAAGTTTATATTGCCTTCCTGTGGGACCCCAAAACAAGACCCTCTGTGTGCACGTACTAGCCCAGGATCACGCTAGCACATACAGTCACAAGAGTAATATCACAGCCAACATCACAAAGGAAAACAAGCTATTTATTAATAAATTGACTATGACAAAGTCTTATGGCTAAAGTTTACATTTATTATGCTATGATGAGTCTAAAGAAAACAAGATAGCAGTGAAAATAAAACAAATACGTGGAAGCTCCATTTAACATACAACAGACAGTCAACTGGGGCACACGACCTATTCCTCGTCTTTAGTAGCAAACTCCTCCGGAAACAACGGAAACATTTCTTCTGGAATTGGGGAAAATTGCAAGGTGAGTATATGGAATACTCAACAAGTGCACGAAAATATGTATATGCACAGCTAACAAATAAAGGCTAAGACTATTTTGCATAACACAGCAGTTGCATTTATAAAAAATTTATAAACAGAGTTAAAAACAACACTTTAAATAACGGGTGTTACCATCCAACCATCCACACAGGACCACATAGCTAAATTTATTTTCCTGCACACAGCATCATTACCATCCCTTGTTTTCGCAAACTACCCCTCATTTAAATTCACCGAGCATGTCCATGACTGTGGACACAGCTATTCGAATAGATTAGTTAAACACTCTACAGATGTTGTACAGCTTTACCCACAAGATACATCATCCTCTTAATGGCCATGTGCAAATGCCACACCTCTCATTGTGTGCGACCAAAAAATCTGTAACAAGGCTTTTTAGAAACTCCGCCTCAACACTGCCTTCCCCCATGAGATACCTTTCTCTCACACAGACAAGAAAGTACCCATGGCTAACCATAACACCTATCATCTAACCACCTGAGCCGGCAGTGTGTAACGACCCGTTCTTCATCTCCTTGTTGGAATTCACTTTCTGAATTCAGACTCCTCTCCTATCCCGTTCAGCTGTGCCCCAGTTTGTCTCTCCCCGGCCAGCCGACTGCCTTTCTCCCTTGTGCCGAGTAGATTCCTACTCAGTTTCAAAGCCTTGCCCTCTACCCTTGCCCACTTGGTCGTCTTTGCAGCCGAGTAACCCTTGAGCTTGCCGACTACCTTATCAACCAGTTTTGTTTCGCCGCCCCGTCTTGCCCCGGTCCGATCAAGCTCACGACACCTTGCCTTGTCACCCGTCGTGCTGTCTCATCGCCTCACCAAGTTGCACCACAGCCATGTTCTCAATGCTCCTCCCGTTGGACGCCGACTGCTGAAGTGGTGACATAATCTAGCCTTCACCTACCCACAGCCCCGATCGGACCAGCGGACAATAACCGCTGCACCTCAAGAACCCGCTTGGACCAACGGATAGTCAGAGGCTCTGTCAGCAAAGCACCACCAACCCATTCTTGCCACGACCAGAGTGTCCCATCATCGCTACAGTGTATACCAACTCCACCAGCCGCACCTAATCCCTAAGTCAAATTCTGCCTTGACATCGCATCGCCCGGATAGCTCGCTGTGACCTTGTCAACTTATCGTGACTCCTTTTCTCTCCATCGCCCCTGCACCGCCATGTCCCAGCTTCGCGCCGGCTATATAAAGCCATCCATGCCTCCTCTTTCTTCTGTTTTGCAACCCAGCCGCCTCTATCAAACCGCCATCACCAGCTTCATAGCTAAGCCGTCATCTTCCTTCTCCCCAGCCCCCCCTTAGCCGTTTCTGCTCCTCGAGCTCCATCGCCGAGCCTACCATCCGGAGTTCCTAACCAGTGAGCTTTGTCGCCCTGTCCACAAGTTTAACTCAACCGTCTACGATAAACCTTCATCCATCTGCCATCCATCCTCAGCCGACTGCTACCTTTCTGCAGCCGACTGCCGCGATGTTCTTTTCCTACTGTTTTACCTCTTTTCAGCTTGTCAGTAATTATCTTTTCTGCTTGTTTAGATCCTGAACCGGTCGACGACCCAGAAGCCGTCTTACCCGAGGAAGATCTTCCGCTGGAGCAAGGCAAGCCTCTTTGATCATATTGTCTCCTATATATGCAAAAGTATGTTATTTGCAAAATATGCATTCTTAGTTTACACTTTAAATTGATCGGCCTCGGTTTGCAAGCGCAACCGACGGACCCTCCCAGTAGTCGCACTTCTTTTGGTAGGATATTGATGTGTTTCTCCTTTGATAGCCCCACAAATGGCACGTTGGCATTATATCCTTTGGGTATGAATGCCGAGTAGAAAAGCTTAGCCCTACAACGATTGTATTGTCATTTGGGAAACAGTGGTATTACTCAACTGTTTGAAAACCCGGTACTCTGCGTATCGGCGTGTTTGAGAAGAAGATGAAAGTTTGTGAAAACCTTGCTGTACAGAGACAGTGCCTGTGTGGCCTGGCTATGTATTATCGATAAGGACCATTTCCTTTGGGAATTGCATCCGAGTATTTTACAGTGCAACCAAACGGGTAGTGTGGGCTGCCCCTGGCCGAGTAAATTGTAGGTTTAGGGAAGTCTGGTGCCGACTGGAGTGGACTCATCTGAGTTGTGGCTCGTGAGCCCTGGTGCTGACGGTGGTTGGAGCCGACCTGAAGCATTGATCCTATGTGGATCCTTCGGCTGGCTTTGGATAACCCTAGACTGGCTTTGGAAATGGCCTTGTCACAAACTTCCGGTACAGGCCAGTACTCGGTGTCAGTTTTGTGTCGTTTGGGTAAAGCGTGCAACCTCTGCAGAGTTTAGCTGAACTGTTCGAACAGCCGTACCCACGGTTAAGGGCGATGTAAGGTGATTCCCATAGCGTAGATTTGATTGCCAGTGATTTGTGAAATGGATTGTTGGGAAGAGAATCGTGACCAGAGTTTGCCGAGTAAGCAAACGGAAGGCCTGTGTAGCCTGAAACGGGTCTGTGTGACCCGGGGTGTTGAAGCACCATAAACAAGTGTGTGAAAAGTTAACAAGAGTAAGTCTTCGGGTTGTAGCCAGAAGACGGTAAAGAGCAGGCTCCCGGGTTGTAGCCAGGGCAGCAAAGTTTGAGCTAACTGGTTGTAGCCAGTGTAGCGTATATAACCGGTTGTAGCCGGAAAATGCTAAAAGGGACAGCTGAGATTTGGTTGTAGCCGAGTCTCAAGGTCAACGGGTGGTCGGAGCCACTCGGACAAACAGCAGACCTAAGGAGTGGTCGAAGCCACTCGGGTGACCGCCGAGTTCTGTTGTCACTCGGATAATCACCAGAAGATGAAAATAGAAATACATGGTTCGGTAACTATATGTGGTGAGTTGTTGAAAAGCAACTTGCGGAATGGATCGAAGCGTGAGCTTCCGGCAACTAAAAATTTGACACACTAGTCTTTGGACAGAGCAAAGTGTTTCTAAAGGCTGTTTTTGCAAATAAGACTCATAGCCCCCTTTTGTCTGACCGACATGGCACTTTTTCCCGGCTTGCTGAGTACAAAAGTACTCACCCTTGTCCCTATATATATATATTAGGTTTAGAAGAAGAAGACGAAAACCCGACTGCTGCCGAGTTCTTTTAGGACCAAGCCGACTACGAGGACTTCTGAGGTTTCGGACCTAGCTCCCAACCAAGCCTGTGGTATCGTCCTGTTCCATCGCCGAGTAGTTTTTCCTCCCCTGCTTCCGCCCTGTCTGTGTTGTATCTCGCTAGTTTGCCCTGTTTTTGTTGTTGTCCATCTGGGGCCTGTCCTGGATGAAAACCTTTGTATGTATTATATGTACTCTATTATGTATCTAATGTTTAGTGTACTCTGAGTTTGTATCACCGATGACTATGTGCGTATCCGACTACTGATCCAGGGATCGGGTACTGTTTGCACATGGTGGGCTTCCGCCTTGGTGGAGGCGCCACACAGTGCCAAGACTCGAAATCCTACTGGGCCAGGTCCTTCCTATTAGGGCATGTGGTTGTACGTTAGGCTCAGATCATTGACTTATAAAGTGAAGTCCTTAATTGACCCGGGCAACTTGCCAAAATTATAATAGCACACAACTTCACATTAGACTCACACAGAGGCCTAACCTAATAAGGATCACACAGATACCTTACCCCCTTACTAGGTTCACACAGAACCATCCATCACCCCAGTCCAAAACATTTTATCCACCCGTTATTTACTACACGGTGCAACACATGCTACCGAAAAAGTAGCACACAGCCACACAATTCAAATAAAACAGTGATAAGTATATCATTAATCATGATTATATTTTGCTTGTAAAAAACGACTTAAGCGGGGCTAAGCATTTACTACTCTATTCTGAGTTGACCCCTATGTTCAACTCACAAAGGCTAGGGTGACAAGGTATCATAGGGTATTCAATAATCAAAGTCGTGGAATAACAACAATTAGGTCATACTACCCATCGATAATTTATAAATAAAATAATGCATGTTTCACAACAAAACAGTTTATAAATTGGGTCCAATATGTTCAAAGGGTGCACTTGCCTTGCTCCAGGTACTGTCCTTGCTCTGCGTCTTCTGCAACGAGCTGCTCCTTGGCTCCCATGTCTATACGTTCGCAACGGGAAACAAATAAATAACAAGAAAACAGCATAAATAACATCAATTAAAAATAACCAACTACACCAGGAGGTAGAGCTCGGTTTTAGAAAAATTTAGGAAAAAGAACGGGTCGAATCGGAGTCCGGACAGATGAGATATGAACTCCGGAAGTTTGAGAACAGGGAAAAACCTAGGAGAAAAGAAAAAGGAATATTCTGAGAATATTCTTTGGAAATTAAATTCGGAAATTGAATTATTTTTGTTAGGGAAAAGGAGCGGGGCCCACTGGTCAGTGAGATGGTTCATGATGGACAAGATGACGTGGACGCCACGTGGCGACACGTGTACCGATTGGATGATGTGACGATGATGAGGCGATGACAGGGCGAGACCTAGGGCTGACGTGGCGAGGTGATGTGGCAAGATTGGACTAAGAAATCCTATGGCTGAGATTAAAACTAGGAATCCATCGGTGTAGATCAATAGGAGACTTTTCAGCCGTGGGACCCGCATGTCACTGTCGTCAAGGGACAACAGGGCTCTGCCTGCCAAACGGCTGCTTCGGCCATCAGCCGGGCAGCGGCGTAGGAACGGCGCAGGGGTGGCGACGACGTCGGCGAGCGGCAGCGGACCGGCGTTAGTGGTGGCGGCGGACTGGCGGTGGCGGTGCTGGGGCAAGGAAGAGGAGGCAAGCTCGATGGCTAGGTCGGCGTCAGCCGAGGAACAGGAGGCGGCGGGTTCGGCTAGGGAAGCAGGACGCAGGCGAGGGTAAGGAAGGAAGATGGCGCAGGTTAGCGGTGCTCACCAGCGGCGTCGGCAGCTAGGGCGGGCGGAGGCGGCACGTCAGCTCGGCGTGGGTGGAGAAAGATGGCGGCGGCGTCGGCTTCGAGAGAAGAGGAAAAAGGGGCGCCGGCTATGTATATATATTGGGCGGCTCGCGGCTAGGGCGGCGCGGCGGTTAGGGCGGTGCAGAAGCGGTGCGGCGCGGGCCAGGCCACGGCACGGCGCAGGCCGATGGCAGCTGGGCCGGCCGCGAAGCAGGAGAGAAGGCCTTCGGCCTCCCTGCCAAAGGTAGGAGAAGGGAGAAAAAGAGAAAAAGAAAGAAAGGCAGGGGGCTGAGTGGGAAAAACAGAAAAGAAGAGGAAGGAAGGGAAAAAAATTGCAGGGTTTTGCGGAAAATTGCCGAATTCGGACCCTTTGAAATTGTTGGGATTATTTGCAAAGTTAGGGAATGAAATTGAATCTCCGGGGAATTAGAAATTGGTACGGATGCGAAATTAAAGTTTGTGAATCCGGGGAAAAATAAATAGGGAAACGAGCTCCACTTCCGAAATCCAAATAACTCGATAATAAAATGGAAACAAATCACACCGTAGTTAATTATTTAATCATATTAAATCTTTTTTATTACGAAATTTTTCATTAAGCTGTTTGAGGCGAATAAACCAAAGGTGGATTTTCGCAATTGGACAAAAGAACGGAAAACGAAAAATCCGGACGTGGCAAACCTACCCCCCTTAAACGGAATCTCGATCCCGAGATTCGGATAGGCTTGGGAACAACTCGGGAAACTCTGCCCTCAGATCATCTTCACGCTCCCAGGTGGCTTCTACTTCAGTGTGATGACTCCACTAAACCTTACAGAACCGGACGATCTTACTCCTCGTGGTCCACTCTGCAGTTTCGAGGATCTTGATTGGATGTTCATGATATGTCAGGTCTGGTTGCAAATCCACTACCTGCAACGGGGTTTCTTCTTCTAGCACCCGAAGACACTTCTTCAACTGCAAGATGTGGAACACATCGTGGATCCCCAACATTGATGGCGGCAGCTCCAACTGATACGCAACTTCTCCTCGACGAGCAACGATCCGGAATGGACCTACATACCTAGGGGCAAGCTTTCCTTTCACTTGAAACCTCTTGGTTCCTCTCAATGGGGTTACCTTCAAATAGACATAGTCTTCCTTTTCGAAAGTTAAATCCATGTGACAGTTGTCTGCGTAACTCTTCTATCGAGACTGAGCTACCTTTAATCTATCCCTGATCAAAGCAACTTTCTCTTTGGCTTAGCGGATCACATCGGGTCCAAAAACCATTCTTTCTCCTATCTCATTCCAATTCAAAGGTGTTCTACATGACCGCCCATATAAAGCTTCAAACGGTGACATCTGTAGACTCGCCTAATAGCTATTGTTGTAGGAGAACTCGGCATAGGGTAAATTCTTATCCCAACTAGAAGCATAGACTAAAGCACAAGCTCGGAGCATATCCTCCAAAATCTGATTAACTCTCTCTGTCTGCCCATCAGTCTAGGGGTGATATGCAGTGCTGAAATTAAGACGAGTACCCATAACCTCATGCAAAGCATGCCAGAAGCGAGAGGTTAACTGAGTCCCTCGATCTGAGACTATCTTCCTGGGCACCCCATGCAAGCACACTATCCAATTCACATATAGTTTTGCCAACTTGTCACCTAAATAGGTTACTTTGACTAGAATAAAGTGAGCAACTTTGGTGAGATGATCCACAACAACCCAAATGGAATCATATCCTGACTGAGTCTTGGACAAACCTGTGATAAAATCCATGCCAATCTCATCCCACTTCCATTCTGGTACCTTCAACGGTTGTAAAAGTCCAGCGGGTCGTTGATGTTCTACCTTGACTCGCTGGCAGACATCACAAAGTGCTACATACTCTACAATCTCTCGTCTCATGCTGAGCCACCATAATTTGCCCTTGAGGTCTTGATACATCTTGGTACTACCGGGATAGATGGAATAACGGGACTCATGTGCCTCTGACAAGATAAGCTTCTTGAGTTCTGGCTGATCCGGCACAACTAACTTCTCCTGCAGCCATATAGCACCATTCTCATCTTCAACAAATCCTATGGTTTTTCCTTTCTTCATGTTGAGTTTGATTTCTTTGACATTTGCATCATCCTTCTGAGCTTCCTTGATCTGGTCTTCCAAGGTGGGCCTGACCTCTAGGTTAGCCACATATCCTTCTGGCACTATCTCCAAACTCAACCTTTCAAACTCCTGAAAGAGTAATATTTGGCTCTCTTGAATTTCCAGGTTGCTATAGTAGACCTTCTTGCTTAGGGCATCGGCAACAATATTTGCCTTGCCTGGGTGGTAGTGGATTCCCACATCGTAATCCTTGATCAGCTCTAACCATCTTCTCTGTCTCAGATTCAGGTCATACTGAGTGAAGATATACTTTAGACTCTTGTGATCTGTATACACCTCACATCGGTTGCCTATCAGGTAATGCCTCCATATTTTCAGTGCGTGTACCACTGTGGCAAGCTCCAAATCATGGGTCGGATAATTCTCCTCATGTGGGCATAGTTGTCTTGAGGCATAGGCAACCACTTTGCCTTCCTGCATTAGAACACAACCAAGTCCTGTACGAGATGCATCACAGTAGATGTGAAACCCTTTGTGGATATCGGGCAAAACCAACACTGGTGCTGATGTCAAACTCTTCTTCAGGGCTTCAAAGCTGCGTTAACACTCTGGTGTCTACATAAACTTCTTCTCTTTCTTCAACAATTGCGTTAATGGATGAGCAACATTTGAGAAGCCTTCTATGAATCTTCTGTAGTAGCCAGCCATACCAAGAAAACTGCAAACCTGTGTCACGGTCTTGGGCGGCCGTCAGTTGATAACCGTACTCACTTTCTTTGGATCAACTGCAACTCCAGCGGAGGTCACAACATGTGCAAGGAATTCAACTTCTTTCATCCATAACTCACACTTACTGAACTTGGTATGCAACTGGTGTTCTCTTAGTTTTTTTCAAAACAAACCTCAGATGATGCTCGTGCTCTTTCTCATTCTTGGAGTAGACTAGAATATCATCAATGAAAACAACAACAAGCTTGTCCAAATATTCCATGAATACCTTGTTTATCATGTTCATGAAGTAGGCAGGGACATTTGTCAACCCAAAAGACATAACTGTGTACTCATAGAGCCCATATCTAGTGGAAAATGCCGCCTTAGGGATATCCTCGGGTCTGATCCTAAGCTGATGATACCCTGATCTAAGATCAATCTTGGAGAATACACCTGCTCCTTTCATCTGATCACAGAGATCATCAATCCAGGGAAAAGGATACTTGCTCTTGATGGTTATATCATTCAAGCAACGATAATCAACACACATTCTCTTCGTCCCATCTTTCTTTTCAACAAAAATAACTGGGACTCCCCATGGCGATGAACTAGGCCTCACAAAACCTTTCTCTTGCAACTCTTGTATCTGCTTCTTCATCTCTGCTAACTCATTAGCTGCCATACGGTACGGCCTCTTGGATATGGGCGATGTCCCTGGAACTAGATTGATGACAAACTCAATATCTCTATGTGGTGGCATGCCTGGTAGTTCTTCAGGAAAAACATCTGGATATTCTCCAACAACCGGTACTTCCTGTAGCTCAGAGATCTCCATGTAGTGCACTACGGCTCCTTTCTAAGGGGGATTAGCTAAGGCTTTGAAATTCACTTTCTCTCCTTTAGAGTTTTCTAAAGTGATTGATCGACTTCCACAATCTAACACTGCCTTGTGGGTCTACAACCAGTCCATCCCTAGGATGACATCAAGCTAGGGTGTATCTAACATAATCAGATTGGCAAAGAACTCTACACCCTCTATTTCAATTTTCACTCTTGGACAACCGGTTTGGGTTCTCATTTCTGACCCTGGGGTTTGGATAAGCAAGGAGCACTTAAGAGGTATGGTGGGAAACTGATGTTGAGAAGCAAAAACCCGAGAAACAAACAAATGCGAAGCTTCGGAATCCAATAAAACTATTGCAGGTATAGAGTTAACTGGGAACTTACGCATGACAATGTCCGTAGAGGTCTAAGCTTCCTCCGCAGTGACATGGTTGACACGTCCTCTGACCATGGTCTGCGGTGTTGCTGGTGTAGCTTGTTGGCCGGCTCCTGATGCTGGCGTCTTGGCTGGGGTATTTCCTAGATTGAACTTCACGGGAGTAATGTTCATGGGAAGAGGACAGTTGTTGGCAAGATGGCCTAGGTCCTTGCAGTTGTAACAACAACGTGTAGTTGCTTGACTTCCGACTCCCTACACTGACTGAACCGGAGTAGACGGGCGAGGTGTCTGAGTGTTTGGAGGTAGCATCTGTGGAACAGTCCTAGAGTGTGGGGTAACTGTCTGACGACTGTACTACGGAAATGTTCCACGTTGTCGCTGGCTTGGGCCACCGACGTTTTGGCTCATCTTATGCTTGCGATCCTCACCAAACTTCCTGCGCTCTTCCTCTAAAAGGAGAGTCTTGTTCACCAAACTTTGGAAGCAGCTGAAATCATGGGCAACTAGTCCAACCTTAAGTCTAGAATTGAGACCTTTTAGGAAGTGCCTCCAACGATCTACATCTCTAGCAACGTCGTCTGGCGCATAGCGGGCCAGAGTAGTGAACTGGGTCAGGTACTGTTGAACCGTCTTGTTGTCCTGTTGAAGAGTACGAAACTCTTCCTTCTTCATCTCTTTGATGCCAGCAGGGACATAATAATCACGAAAAGCTACACGAAACTCCTCAAAAGTTAGGGCTTCAGGTTCATCCAAACCTCCCATAAGATTCTCATACTAGTCTAAGGCAGCTCCTTCTAACTGCTGGACAGCGAAACGAACTTTCTCTCCATCAGAACACTGAGTGATCTCCAACTTGCGTTCCATGGTACGCATCCAGTCTTCCGCATCAAGTGGAGTACCCAATCCCTTGAAAACCGGCGGCTTGGTACGCAGAAATTTAAACATCTTACTCTGTGAAGGGGGAGCATGAACAGGGCCCTGTGGTTGCTGTTGCGGCTGCTGCTGTTATTGGTTCTGAAGTTGTTGCATCATCATCCTCATGAGCTCGGTCTGGGCCTGCATGAAGGCTTGAAAATTTTGTTGGTTTACTTGAGGTGCTTGGGGTTGTTGTTGACCATCAGGCCGAGCATCATTGTTCTGGTTACCTCCACTGTGACCCCTAGTCCTGGTGTTCACCATCTATTCAACATGTGGCCCGTTAGAGAGGTACTAGGAAGGAGAGAACGCCTCTAAGAAGAAGGGCAACTAATGGGGTAGAACAGCACATCCAGACCAAAACAAACGCACGACAAACCAGAAAAACCAAAAACTAAAAAAAAACAAACAATGCCTCTAACACACAACCTTAACGACTTACTAACGTGAACTACTAACTACAGGCAAAGCGACCCAAAACAAGAGCCACTTCTACAGCTAAACCCTAGTCCACGACGAAGCTTCACGAGACCCAAAGCATCACTGGTGTAGATCCTCCTTCCATGGATGACGGTAGAAATCAAAGCAGGTAAGGGGAAGATTTCCATAAAAGGGAAGAGTCAAGCAAGAATAAGTAAAGAAGGAACAAATTATATTGTTTTGTGATTCTTTTAAAATGGTTTTGAAATACGATCAAGCTAACTAAGATTGCAACCTACAGTCGACGTGGCTATGATACCAACCCTGTGGGACCCCAAAACAGGACTCTCTTTGTACATGTACTAGCCAGGATCACGCTAGCACACACACAGTCACAAGAGTAATATCACAGCCAACATCACGAAGGAAAACAAGCTATTTATTAATAAATTGACTGTGACAAAGCCTTATGGCTAAAGTTTATATTTATTACGCCACGAAGGGCCTAAAGAAAATAAGATAGCAACGGAAATAAAACAAATACGTGAAAGCTCCATTTAACATTCCACAGGCAGTCAACTGGGGCACACGGCCTATTCCTCATCTTCAGCAGCAAACTCCTCCAGAAACAGCGGAAACCTTTCTTCTGGAATTGGGGGAAAATGCAAGGTGAGTACATGGAATACTCAACAAGTGCACGGAAATATGCATATGCACGACTGACAAATAAAGGCTAAGACTATTTTGCATAACAAAGCAATTGCGTTTATAAATAATTTATAAACAGAGTTAAAAATAACACTTTAAATAACGGGTTTTACCATCCAACCATCCACACAGGACCACATAGATAAATTCATTTTCCGGCACACAGCATCATTACCATCCCTTGTTTTCGCAAACTACCCCTCATTTGAATTCACCGAGCATGTCCATAACCGCGGACGCGGCTATTCGAATAGATTAGTTAAACACTTTGCAGAGGTTGTACAGCTTTACCCACAAGATACATCATCCTCTTAACGGCCATGCGCAAATGTCACACTTCTCATTGTGTGCGGTCAAGGAATCTATAACAAGGCTTTTTAGAAACTCCGCCTCAACACTGCCTTCCCCCATGAGACACCTTTCCCTCACACGACAAGAAAGTACCCATGGCTAACCATAACACCTATCATCTAACCACCTGAGCCGGCAATGCCAAGACTCGGAATCCTACTGGGCCAGGTCCTTCCCATTAGGGCATGTGGTTATACGTTAGGCTCAGATCATTGGCTTATAAAGTGAAGTCCTTAATTGACCAGGGCAATTTGCCAAAATTACAATAGCACACAGCTTCCCATTAGGCTCACACAGAGGCCTAACCTAGTAAGGATCACACAGATACCTTACCCCCTTACTAGGTTCACACATAACCACCCATCACCCCAGTCCAAAACATTTTATCCGCCCGTTGTTTACTACATGGTGCAACACATGCTACCGAAAAGATAGCACACAGCCACACAGTTCAAATAAAACAGTGATAAATATATCATTAATCATGATTATATTTTGCTTGTAAAACGACTTGAGCGGGGCTAAGCATTTACTACTCTATCCTGAGTTGACCCCTATGTTCAACTCACAAAGGCTAGGGTGACAAGGTATCACAAGATATTCAATAATCTAAGGCATGGAATAAGAACAATTAGGTCATACTACCCATCGATAATTTATAAATAAAATAATGCATATTTTACAACAAAACAGTTTATAAATTGGGTCCAATATGTTCAAAGGGTGCACTTGCCTTACTCTAGGTACTGTCCTTGCTCTGCGTCTTCTGCAGCGAGCTGATCCTTGGCTCCTGCGTCTATACGTTCGCAACGAAAACAAATAAATAACAAGAAAACAGCCTAAATAACATCAATTGAAAATAACCAACTGAACCAGGAGGTAGAGCTCGGTTTTAGAAGAATTTAGGAAAAAGAACGGGTCGAATCGGAGTCCGGATGGATGAGATATGAACTCCGGAAGTTTGAGAACAGGGAAAAACCTAGGAGAAAAGAAAAAGAAATGTTCCGAGAATATTCTTTGGAAATTAAATTTGGAAATTGAATTATTTTTGTTAGGGAAAAGGAGCGGGGCCCACTGGTCAGTGAGATGGTTCATGATGGACAAGATGACGTGGACGCCACGTGGCGACACGTGTACCGATTGGATGATGTGACGATGATGAGGCGATGACAGGGCGAGACCTAGGGCTGACGTGGCGAGGTGATGTGGCAAGATTGGACTAAGAAATCCTATGGCTGAGATTAAAACTAGGAATCCATCAGTGTAGATCAATAGGAGACTTTTCAGCCGTGGGACCCGCATGTCATTGTCATCAAGGGGGAACAGAGCTCTGCCTGCCAAGCAGCTGCTTCGGCCATCGGTCGGGCGACGGCATGGGAGCAACGCAGGGGTGGCAACGGCGTCGGCGAGCGGTATCGAACCGGCGGCGGTGGCGCTGGGGCAAGGAAGAGGAGACGAGCTCGGCGGCTAGGGGGGCGTCGGCCAGGGAACAGGAGGCAGTGGGTTCGGCTGGTGAAGCAGGACGCAGGCGAGGGCGAGGAAGGAAGACGGCGCAGGTCAGCGGTGCTCACCAGCGGCGTCGGCGGCTAGGGCGGGCAGAGGCGGCGTGTCAGCTCGGCGCGGGTGGAGGAAGATGGCGGCGGCGTCGGCTTGGGAGAAGAGGAAAAAGCGATGCTGGCTATGTATATATATAGGGCAGCTCGCGGCTAGGGTGGTGTGGCGGTTCGGGCGGCGCGGGCCAGGCTATGGCAAGACGGCTCGGCATAGGCTAGGCCATGGCGCGGCGCAGGCCGGTGGCAGCTGGGCCGGCCATGGAGCAGGAGAGAAGGCCTTCGGCCTCCGTGCCGAAGGTAGGAGAAGGGAGAAAAAGAAAAAAGAAAGAAAGGCAGGGGGCTGAGTGGGAAAAAGAGAAAACAAGAGGAAGGAAGGGAAAAAATTGCAGGGGTTTTGCGGAAAATTGCTAAATTCGGACCCTTTGAAATTGTTGGGATTATTTGCAGAATTAGGGAATGAAATTGAATCTACGGGGAATTAGAAATTGGTACGGATGCGAAATTAAAGTCTGTGAATCCGGGGAAAAATAAATGGAGAAACGAGCTCCACTTCCGAAATCCAAATAACACGATAGAAAAAAGGAAACAAATCACACTATAATTAATTATTTAATCATATTAAATCCTTTTTATTACGAATTTTTTTCTGTTTTCTTGCAAGTCTAAAACAAAACTGAACCAAATGTCTATCCTTACCACAATGAGAGCAATTGTACTTTACATGTGTTTTTTCCTTAGAAGAAGAAGAAACAATTGCACAAATTGTAGAAAGGTTCGACAAAATTCCAGCAGATTTAAAAATCGTTTTCTTTGGTTTGGGTTTTGTCAAAATCTCACCGCTTTTAGAAAAATCAAGAATACTCGATGAATGATTAGTAAAATAAGCATGTGCATCAAAACCTATTCCTCTGTTGTCTATGCTCACTTTTGATTAATCCAAAATCATATTTAGTTTCTTATTTCCATCGGAAAATCTTTGTAAGGAACTTTTTAAATAAGCAACCTTATTTGTCAAAGAAACATAATTTTCACAAGATTTTGCAATCTCTTTTTGTTTGCAACAATTTGAGCAAGAAAGTACTTCGTGAGTTTTCATGTCGTTTTGCAAAAACTCAACACGACCAAGAGCATCTTTTAATTTCACCTCATTTAAAAAACACTTTGAGCAAGCTTTAAAACTTGAAACATACTTGTGTTGTTTAATCCTTTTAGCACATAAAAAATTGAACAAGGAATTGGCACCAAAAGCAACTTTATACTTTTTCAAAAGATTCTTTGTTAATAACAACTCATCAACAATACGAGAATGCAAAGTAAAACCAAGAGCAAAAGATAACTCAAGCTTTTTAGTTTTCTCAATTTCAGCTTTCAATCTTAGAGAAGTGTTAGTATTGACATTTCTTAAAGCGGTAATTTCAGAATATAACACTTCACAAGATTTGCAATCATTATCATCTGGAATTAGAGATTTTAATCTTGCAATTTCAGAATTTAGAACATTAACAGTATGATCATATTTTCCAAGCTTTTTAGTGCATTTATCAAGTTTATCAGCGAGATTAAAAGCAACATGTTCTAATTGATCATAAGTAAAATTTACCTTGTCATCGTCTTTGTCAGATTCATCTTTATCGGAGTTTGACACACTACGAGCAATGAGAGCTAAACTTGTAAAATGCTTACCTTTGCCTGTGCTTTCGCTATCACTTTCATATTCTTCATCGCTCAACTCAACTTGCTTGAAGGCTTCTAGCAATTGACATACTAGTTTGTGTTTGCAGTTTTTTCTTTTCTCTTTAAAAGTTGAGCGCTTGTTATCCTTCTTGTTCTTCTCTTCCTCATCTTCGTTGTTGGATCTTTCAAGCTTAGGACACTTGGAACGAATGTGGTTTAACTCTCCACATTTAAAGCACCGGACTAGGCCTCCTTTTTTTCTATTCTTAACATTATTCAAAACTCGAGAAAACTTATTAATAAGCAAAGCCAAGTCCTCCTCAGAGACTTGCTCGAGTTGTTCATCGGAAGTGGCTTTCAAAGCAGTAAGAGAAAATAATGAAGAAGCATCCATAGAAGAAGCCGAAGAAGATACCAAAGCAGTGGATTTAGAATCTATCTTGCGAGAAAGAATGTTCATCTCATGTGTCTTTAATTAAGTGTAAAGAGAATCCAAGGTTAAAGTATTCATATTAACAGATTCTTGAATTGATGTAACATTCATCTCCCAGACAGACATATCAAGACCATTCAAAAGATGTGTAGCAATTTCAGACTGTGCATAAGTAGTATTAAAAGAATCATCCACAGAACGAAAGTTGCTAAGAACTTTATTGAAACGTGCAAAATAATCATCCAAAACTTCGCCAGGTTTCATCTCAAATTTCATATAGTCCTTTTAAAACACATCTTTGCGTTTTTCTTTGATGTTAGAAGAACCTTGATGAAAATCACATAGGGCCTTCCACATCTCATACACAGTTTCAAAATGAGAAATCCGATCAAAATCTGAGTGAGAAACACCACTTAAAATTATATTTCTAGCTTTACAATTATTTTCAAATTTAACTTTGTTTCGTGCAGTTATAGTCTCAGGAATATCATAAGGATTAGAAATTTTTTGCCAAATATTATAACCCTAAAACATAATAAATGATTGTATCTTTTGTTTCCAAAATTGAAAATCAACTCCATAAAAAATATGCGGCTTGGTTGAAAACCGATCAGCCATGACTAAATCGCAAGATCGGTGAAGATCAAAAAAGAGAAAACAAAGCTCTATACCACTTGTAGAATCAACACAAGAACCAAGCCTACCAGAGGGGGGTGAATGGTAGGAACACCAAAAACTAAATTTTTTTTACGGAATAAAAGAAACCCTCAAACCTGGATGGAGTGCACCGGTCAAACCGTCTCTGTTGCGCCGGTCTGACCTCCGTATGTCCGTTGGTAGAACCGTCACCTCGCCACCATGCTCTTGTCGGATGAACCGTCGGAATTCAGAAGGATGCACACCGAAAATGCTCTTCAAAGTAGATTAACTTTATTGCATCAAGATGTATTTATAAAGCGCATACAAAGCACTCCTCTATCTTAAAACTAAACTCTAGCTTTTTTCTCTTCTCAAAGTTATTGCTCTAGGGATTCAACCACTCATCTATTTATACCTAAAACCTCATACACAAAGTAGGAGTAGAACTTCTAGTCCCACTAGGACTCAAACCCTCAATTACCAAATCTATTTACAATTTACCAAATCAAATTCTCCTTTTCATAGTCAACTTGGATTCAACTCCTAGTCCTACTAGGACTCCACTCCTAGTCCAAGTAGGACTCAACTCCTAATCCGAGTAGGACTCAACTCCTCTTTCCATACGCACACAATTCTTCTTGTATGCCATATAGAATCTTTAATTTCACGTGTATTGATCTCTAGCCTTTAGTATCCCGTGTGATCTCCCGATCATCCGGACATCAACTTCTCCCAAGTCGACTCCCGATCCATCACCGGCAATACTCCCGAGGCCTCAAGACTCACCTACATATGCAAAAACAAAGGAACCATATCCGAGCACGTGACTTATCTGTCGACTTTTCCACTATCAACCCCAAAAAACCCAACTCAAGTTCTTTCCCAACTTGACTCGCATTAGCCACACACACTCACACCAACATTGACTGATATTTTCAAACCAATCTCTTATTAAATAAATTATTTGTAAAACCAATTGTTCATCATAAAATATTAATCATGAAAATGATTTTACAGTTATCTGGGAGTGGTTCAGGAAGCATCTTTCTTTTTTGTGGCAATGGTTATGCTTTTGACATTGATTTTACATATATGTGACTCTAATTGGTATTGGTGACAACATATGTATCCGATGGGAGAAAATAACATTAGTTTTAATCATGCAAAATGTGGTTAAGTATTATTACAGGTTTATTTGTAATCTACATTGTGCAGCAGCTCTTGTATCTTGCTAAACACTGGACGGACGGACTGCCGGTTTACATTGCCAGGTCGTGTGCATTTTTTTTCAAGATGTACTCAATCGGAATATTGTTTTCATTTGTTATTTTGGATCATGTTTTGTAGCTGAAGTTTCTAGAGTGTGAAGGTCACATGGTAAACAGATACAGATGCAACAATTCCAGGGTCAGATAATTGCCGAGAGATAACTTTCTTCGTTTTGGTAGACACATTTTATTGATCATCTTGTCATGGATTCATTTTCTTCTTGTGTTTCTGTTTGTAATTATCTTCCTGAGTACTTCTTATATAGTAGTAGTTCCGATTGCTGGGCTGAACTGTTATGTTGCACAATTGCTACAGGAGATCCGTATAACCATATGCTAACATCTTTATCTTTTCACTTGGTAGACTGAGTCGATCAAGTGAAAAGATTCGTTGGTTGAAGAACAGTTGTGAAAGTGTCCCAGATAATCTCTGTGCTTAAACAGTCCTTGCCTCCCTTCAAGGAAGGTTAGATCTGTGAGCAATTGGAGTTGCAGTTGTTTCCACAGGTTCTTCAGAGATTTCTTCCGTTTGCACCTTCAGATTTAAGCTCCATCTGCTACTTGCAGTGAACCTCTTCATGTTATCCTAGACATGGAGCCTCTTCAGGAGATTAACTTGTGTTTTTGAACATTCTGCATGTCATTGACACTGGTGTAATGGTGTCTCCGACTATGCTGGCGCGGCGAAGAGCTCGGCAAAATGCAAGAAGGCCTTTTGGATTCAAAGAAAGCAGCAGACATACCTCCTGAGTGGCCTACTGCACACTAGAAACTAAACTGTATAGCCCTCAAACATTGGAAGAGTACTTAGATCGCCTGCATTTTGGATGTCGTCCTGTGCGTTGCCACCAATAGGGTGACTGAAATAGCAAACTGTGGATGTGAGATTGTAAAGCTTTAATGTTGAAACTTGCAGACTTACTTGTAGATTTTTCTCAGTTACCAATAGTTGAAACTTTTTTGAGTAATGAAGCATTTATCCTGTGTGCTCTTAAAATATAAAGAATGCCCCATGATCATTAATTTATAGTGCATGGGAACTTCCACTTGGGAATAGCTATTCTTACAATAGAATATCTGAGATGGTGTGAAACTTTACCGTCAGACTTTACTAGTGACAAAACTGTAAGACTATGGGACAGTGAACTGAAAATATTTATCATGTTCAAGTTTATTTGTTCATTTATTTTTATTAATCAAAATGATTGCTATGAAACTTTGCTATTTTCGTTTCCTTCATTCATTCTGAGGATGTGGCGCACTGTTAGAGCAAGGAGGATAATTAGGGGAAGTGAAGTCTGTGTACCCTGCATTGTGTGTTGCAACATGCCCTCTGTGGCAGGGTTATTTTTCAGTAATCCTGAACTTAGCTGAACAACCTTGCAAACTCTTAGCTGAGCAAAGTTGTGCAAAGGCTTGAACAACCTTTAACTTCCCCTGCATCAACTTAGCTGAGCTGCAAAGCTTCAGTCATGAAAGGCCACATCTTGCAAAATCTCAAGGCCAAAGTACACAGCTTAAATGCAGATCCATGCATGCACCAATGACCTATGTAAAGCAAAGGACCATAGCTTAGGAAAGAGAAAAAAAGCCAGGGTTGAGTAGGGCCACATCACATGATTGATTATGTACAATTACTCAGAGCATTTGCTGTGTAATTCTGTACAACAATATATAACTGCAAACTAATACACAATTGTGGAGTTTTAATCCAATGCATTTATTAATTCTGTTAATCTAAAATGCAGGAGCAGCACTCCTTGCTTAAAATAAAACCAGCTTATATAACTTTCTGCCACTTAGAAATTTGGAATCCATTATCATGCCATCGTACGTGAAATTCATAAATTGACTATTATAAATAAGTTGCCTAGCAGCTCCACGTGAAAAAAATATATTCTTCAAAGGCTCATTTCACGGAAATTAAACTCCCGTTGCGCTATTTTGTCGCCTTTCCGGCACCTGTCAGTTTTTTGTATTTTGGGATTGCAGTATTCTCGTTCAGTGTGGAACAGCCCAAAATTGCTGCTAGCTTGCGCCAGAAGACGTCTATGTCAACCTGTATAGTAGGTAGATGCAGTTTTTAAAGCCATTAAATTTTGATATAATGATATTACAGTCATGCTTTGAAAGTATATTGCGTACCTATGTGAGTCTTCAAGACATCCTTGATCCATCCCAATACTCCATGAACTTCAGTAAGTAAAGACCACACGAAGAGTTATAGTAAAAATAGATGATGGTCAATATCCTAACAATTTATGAGAAAGAAAATACATTTCAATCCATAAACAAAACTATACCCATCTTTCTGTCTTGGTGCTCGTGGCACATTGAACACATGCCAAGTAGACAAATTGAAATCCGGCCAAATTGTGTCGTTAGTTTTTTCGTTGTATCCAGATAAATCAAAATATCTCTCCATTCCTTTAAGGTTTACACACAAAGGATGTTGAATTAACAACGAAGAATGGAAATGGCAGTAAGTAATAGAAATCAGCATGGGTGGTAAGGAGCTCAGCACTAATGTGAGTTCTGTGTCTTGTTTACCGGTGCTAGGCAACGAGTCTAGTAGCTGAATCTGGCGTTGCTTTACGTGGACCACAACCAAGTACCAATGATTTTTATTTCTATTAATTGGGATAAAGATCTACATGCTCAAATGTTTGATTTAGCTGTCTTTGATGTTCAGAAAATTGTAATTAAATTAATTAAAAAGAATTACCAGTTCGTTCTGGCTAATTTGATTTGCAATTCTTCCAATGAACCCTATTTCCAACTGTCGCACAGTGATCTCCCTTACGCTATCAGTGGATATTTTTGCGGTGATAAATGTTTTCATCATATACACTTTTTTGTGAGATGGCTCTTCATGGTATTTGTACTCCAAATGCATGATGTATGTGTCGATGATCTACATTTCCAACAAATTAGTATGTAGAACAAAGAGAATCTCATGGTACCAGAAAGGTTCAGTGGGACCTTACCTCGTCAATGACGTATTTTGATTCGCCATCGGACAAGAACCGATTCGTCAGCGTTTGCAAGTGTTCCCTTGTTAGGTGTAAACCTTCCATCCTCACCAAAACACTGTCTGCCGATGAGGTGTTGACATAGTGAATGAGGAATTGATCCTCTTCAGTGCATGAAAACTCTGCACTAATTATGCCATTAAGCAAATAGCTGCAAATAGAAACGGTTTGGTTAGGAAAAAGTGAAATCATTTGTACGAGGCATACCTTTAGAGTCTTTTGTGAGGGATCAAGTCTCCTTTTGTTTTTTTTTGGGTTTGGTGAGTACAAAAAGTCGCTATTCAACTGAACCGTTGATGCACGGACCCTTCCTGTTGTACGCACCGGTTTTGCAATCGGCGAGTTATCATGAACCCAAAATTGTAATATACTAAAAGTGATTATAATAAAATTTGTCAATAAATATCCTCTGTGCAAAAATCTTAATTTTATTGTTTTTGGATCTTCCTTGCATATCATATTGCATTTGCATTGGTAATTCTAAATGTGTGTGTGTATATATATATATATATAGTTGAGTAAAATCTTGGAAATAGTTGGAAAAGTTGAAAAAACAATTTGAATATTGTTTTGTAAAAATCTCACAAGTTTGTTTCCGAATTTTTGAATATCTTTAAAAAATGAAAATGTCAAAATTTTCAAAATAATTTCGAACTCAAATAAAACGTTGAATTTATCTGAATTTTCAAACAAAATCTACACATGAGAAAAATCCCAAAAATTCACCAAATACCAACAATGTCCACATATACCTCCTGTAAAATTTGCATAAAATAACAAGCACAAGAGCACCCAAAATAAAATTGGCAAATCTCAACTCTTTTCAAAAACAATCCAGAAATCTCTCTCTCTCTTCCTCTCCCTTTTTCTCTCTGACCAGTGGGGCCAGAAGCAACCCAACCCCACCTGCAGCCACCACCCATCTCCTGCTTCTCACTCCTTCTCCTTCTGTCTCTCTCTCTCGGCATGTCATCGAGCACTTGGCATGCGAGCCCGGAGCACCGTGACACGCCAAGCCGCTGACCTCGCACCGGCCGTGCCAGCAAAAGTCGAGCCACGTTGACGCAAAGCCGAGCCCACTGCCCTCCGTGTTCCCGGCCAACGCCATGCCTGGCAAAGTCGAGCTCGCCGCACGCCACGGCCAATCCAATGACGCCCCTCTGCCTCCGTCCGACGCGACGCGATGCCGCTGCGCCCGACCGCCTCTGCCTCCCCCTCTGCAAAGCTGCCTCGCCAGCCTTCCCGTATTCCCGCTACCGCCTTGCTTCCCGCCGGCCAAAGCCTGCCGCGACGCGACGCAACGGCTACCGCCACCGCCGCCCGAGCTCGCCAGCCGACTCCTTACACCTCCGTCTTGCTCCCCCAGCCAAATCCGAAGGCCGAGCCCCTCTGCTCCACCGAGAACGGCCACGCCGCCGCCGTCTCTGCCCCTCGGCCAGACAGAGCTGCCAAACACCGCGAGCCATCCATCTTCCACCTCGGTGAGTCCCGGATCAAATCCCTTGGTCGGCGCCACCCCAAGAACCCCCTAAACACTTCCCCTCAATCAATTTCAGCCCATCACCGCCTGAGAGCCGCCGCCGCCATCGCCATTCACCGCCGCCTCGGGATCCCGTCGCCCCATCGCCTCGGACCTCCTCCACCCGAATCAACCACGGGGTAAGCTTCCTCGCCATCTCTTGAGCCTCTCCTAGCAAGGAATCGGTCCGCCGCCGCCCGTAGCTCCCCAGCCGCCACCATCCCGAACCACCACCGCCGCCATCCTTTCGCCGCCGGCCGTCCCGGCCACTGCGCCGCTGCCACCGCCATGGAACAGGACCGCCAGGACCACCTCTAGCCTCCCCTAGCCTCGCCCTAGCCCGCCGCCGGCGAGCTCAACAGAGCCGCCTAGCCGCTCTCTCCTTCCCTCTCTCGCCGATAGGCGGGCCCCGCTTGTCGGGTGGACGGGAGGAAGAAGATAGCGACCTCATCGCGATTTGCTAACAACCTAGGGCTCGAGTTGTAAGAACCCAGTCGCTGACATGCAGGCCCTAGAAGTTTTAAATACGAGAAATACGCTTTCCTTTATCGTTTTTACGCTTTCCCGAAAGGAAAACGTATTCGCATAGGCCTATAAAAGAAAGTACGTCTTCTCTACAAGAAAGCACAATCTCATAGTACGCAGACCTTCTCTGAATAATAAAACCCGAGAAATGATTTCCAAGGATTATTTTTGTACAGAAAAATGCTAAAATTTAGAAAATCATAGAAAATTCATTTTAACTCCGATTGAGGTGAACCAAATTTTGTTAGATTCATAATAATTTTCTATATAATATTTTACACTCAAACTTGACACCATCATTCTGAAAAAATCACAAAATTCAAATTTTGAATGCTAACTTTTCTTTATCACATGTAAATTTTTAAAATGCTATAACTCGCTCATACGACATCAGATTCAGGTGATTCTTTCTCCTAAGTTCATCTAAAATCAACCTCTACACACTGTGTATGTTCATGGACCATGTTGCATATTTTATTTTGGAGTTTTATTGGATGTTCATTTGAATATACGTTTAAATTTAATTATTTAGAGAACGACTCAGTTGTTACCGTCGACGAGAGTATCCCTGACCAGGAATTATTTGAGGAACCTCCTGAGCAAGGCAAGTCCTATTCAATCCTCCATCGATCATGTTGAATCATATACTTTCGCAAATGCTTTATTATTTATAAATTGCATGTGATTAGGGATGGCAACGGGTCGGGTGAGGTGCGGGTGGAGCAAAAACCCGCCCTCGACGGCGCCCGCGACACTTGGCCACACCCGCCCTCAATGAGACCCGCGGGTGGAATATCACACCCGCACCCGCACCCGCGGGTCACCCGCGGGTGTCGGGTCACCCGCAGGTGCGTTCATTGCACAAACAAATCAGAAAAAGAGATTAAGAATTTAAGAGCAGTACTACATGCTATATCCTGAAATGGACTAACATATCAAGCATTTGAGACTCAACCAGCACCTGCACTAGGCGTCGGGTCAAGAGGAGACGAGGAGAGACTGAGAGATAGGAGGCGCCGGGGAGGCACGGGGGCCTGGGCGAGTGGGCGGCGGCGGCGGTGGGGAGGCGCGGGAGTGGGCGGCAGCGGCGGCGGGGAGGCGTGGGGGCCTGGGCGAGTGGGCGGCGGCTGCAGTGGGGAGGCGCGGGAGTGGGCGGCGGCGGCGGGGAGGCGCGGGGGCCTGGGCGGCGGCGGCGCCGGCGGTGGGGAGGCGCGGGAGTAGGCGGCGGCGGCGGTGGGGAGGCGCGGGAGTGGGTGACCAGACGAGAGACGGAGAGAATGAGAGAAGCAGGCAGTGGCTTGGGAGATGGCACAGGCACACCTAGGTTTTTTTGGGTTGGGCCGATTGTAGACATGGGCCTTTGTTTACGGGGCCCGATAGGCGCCCGCGGGTGAACTTTGTCACCCGCGCCCGACCCGCGTCTATCGCGGGCCCCGACCCGATGACACCCGCGGGCACGATTTTGCACCCGCGCCCGCGCCCGTCGGGTGAAGCGCCCGCGGGCGCCCGCGCCCGCGAGTGTGATTGCCATTCCTACATGTGATGATTTATAAAATGTGGGTATTGGTAGAGATGTCCTAATTGCTGTAATACTGTAGCGCCCCCTTCCCGGTACCCCCGTACGGTGATACCAGAGAGGAAGCGCCCCGTAGGAGATTGGCGTGAACCAAACTCCCACGGAACCGCGATGCCGGTACCAGTCCCAGGAAACCTTGCTGGTACCCACGGTCAACGGAGATGTACCACAGCCATTAGCTAAATAATTATATATATATTATACCTTCATAAGTTGTGACTTCGGGCAAGCCCTGAGCAGCAACCTGCAAATAGAACAGCAGCAACGGAGCGACAGCGCAGCGAGAACCTATCCACAAGCAACGGCTTGGGATAGGAAAGAAACCCTAATCTTCACTTGAATCTTCACTCTTCCTGAATGAGGGGAGAAAAGAAATGGATTGAGTACTTACGTACTCAGAAAGTCACGGAAAACATGAGTATGTAGGCTATCAAAGAGAGGCTAGGGTTTATTTCGCAAGCCCTTTTTCATTCGAAAACATTTTTGAAAGCCTAAGTGTGGGTTGTCTCATTGTGACTGGAAGGAGGCTCACGCCTTGATCCTATCCGCGAATTGCTTTTCAACAACTCAGGCGGACAAAACAAATTTTAATTAATTTCAAGTATTCTTATACCGCATGTCAACTCGCGACAGCGGTTCAGTGGATCTGCCCTCAAACAGCTTCCACTGCATACTAATCTTATTAATTTGTTTTCAATTTCGTCCACTCAGGACGTATTCTCATTTTTCACTTTCATCCTATCCAGGACTTCATCTCATATCTCATCTCAGAGGCTCCTCGAGCCATTCATAACTCATCTCGATGGCTCTCCAAGCCATCCATATTCTCAACTCATTCACAAACTGCCCCCACACAGGAAGCTTAGTCTATGATGCCACACGACATCCCGGGTCACACAGTCCCGTTTCAGACCACTCAGGTCATCCATCAGCCACTAAGGCAAATTCTGGTAACGATTTCCAAACCACAAATCAATTTCACAAAATATTTGCAAACAAATCTACGCTAGAGGAATCACCTCACATTGCCCGTAACCGTGGGTGCGGCCGTTCGAATGTCCGCCTGAGTTGTTGAAAAGCAATTCACGGACAGGATCGAGGCGTGAGCCTCCTTCCAGTCACAATGAGACAACCCACACTTAGGCTTTCAAAAATGTTTTCGAATGAAAAAGGGCTTGCGAAATAAACCCTAGCCTCTCTTTGATAGCCTGCATACTCACGTTTTCCGTGACTTGCTGAGTACGTAAGTACTCAATCCATTTTTTTTCTCCCCTCATTCAGGAAGAGTGAAGATTGAAGTGAAGATTAGGGTTTCTTTCCTATCCCAAGCCGTTGCTTGTGGATGGGTTCTCGCTGCGCTGTCGCTCCGCTGCTGCTATTCTGTTTGCAGGTTGCTGCTCAGGGCTTGCCCGAAGTCGCAACTTATGAAGGAATAATATATATATAATTATTTAGCTAATGGCTGTGGTACATCTCCGTTGACCGCAGGTACCAGCAAGGTTTCCTTGGACTGGTACCGGCATCGCGGTTCCGTGGGAGTTTGGTTCACGCCAATCTCCTGCGGGGCGCTTCCTCTCTGGTATCACCGTACAGGGGTACTGGGAAGGGGGCGCTACAAATACCTACCTTGTTAAATTGATTTTCCTCATTATTGGTAACCATAGGTTATGGACATGTACTCGCTAAGTACAAAATGGGTATATCCGAGCTACTATTATAGCTACTACCTAGCCATACTTACAGAAATTACGATGGCCACAAAATGACATGATATTCATATTTTAAAATTAGGATATTTGAAAATGTTGTACAAAGCGGTTATCTTTGTTATTTGTGGAAAATAGAAAATGAAAATGATGATTTTCAGACTTGGGCGGCAAGTGGTGCGCATATGGTGATAGTTGCATACCGATAGGGGAGTGTTCGCCTGAGTCGATTAAGGACCGAACTATGTGTCATCAACTAAGACTACAGTGCAACCACATGTGTTAGTTATAGGATGACCTTAGCTTATTCCTTTCCACGGTGTTAGGAGTGGCTGGCCAACCACCCTAAGCACACTAGGGATTAAGACTAGTGGGATTTGCACTCTCTGTGCTCATCCAAGGTTAGGCATTAGACAATGTAATGACTTCGTTATGACTTCTAGACCGTACTTAGTGTGTAGAGTGTGGAGGTACCGACGGGTATCGGACAAAACTAGAATGTTCATATCATGTGGGTAAAGTTGCACAAACTCTACAGAGTCTAAACTAATCGATTAGCTGTGCTTATGATCACGAGCGACTTGGTGATGTGATACAAGTATAGTGTTGGTGATTTGCTAAAAGATTTATGGAAATTATGGTATGATGATGATTTTGCCTAGTGTGGGCTGAGGATGAAATGCTTACTTGTTGCCATGGAAGGCACAAGGATGATGTTATGATTATGATTATGTATTACTACTATTATTTACTTATTGTTTTATAAATTCCGTTGCAATCTATTACTATTTACTATTGTGAATTTAAATTTGCTTTATGCTAAAAATGAGTCTACAAATATAGCCCTCCTTGATCTAAGCTTGGAATAGTTCTAGTTTTCCCAAGGCCTTGGATAGGGCTTGCCAATACCTTGTGTATTGATCCACCTCTTGTTGTTGTTTTAGACATAGATGTAGGTGACGAGATGCCTAGTGACGAGTACTTTGCACTGGGTCCCGAAAGTTTCGAGGATGGTTCTTTCAGGGTAATTCCTAGTCGGTTGCCTATGAGGTTTGGTAGATAGGCACACCGAAGAACTTATATATCTTGTATCTTTTCCACTGCGTTTAAACTCCTTTATTTGGCCAATTGGCCCTATCTATGTTGTAAGACTTTTCATCCGCTAAGTTATGAGAACCTCTTCATCTACTACTATGTCATATATGTATGGATGTGATAACAATATTGTGGATACGTGTACTAGCCACTGATCATGGGACTAGTAAAGTGTACGCTCCAAGTATTCGGGAATTCAACTCTCCGGGTGCCGACATGAGTTATCTGTTTGTGGATGCTTCTTGGTCTGCTCTCGCAAGTTATCAAGATTTTTTATCACAAAAAATGTATAATCAAGGCAAATATTAAAATTCAGTTAGCTGGTACCTTTAGATAGGGGGGAGGATGCCTGTGGCACACCATGATTTTTGTTGGACTTCAGCTTTGGGCTTTGGCTGCTGGTCTGTAGTACGGACGGAGTTCATATAGGTGCAAAATGTGGTGTGTCTAACAATTTATATGATTTACCTTAGACTCGTCATATGAGACGACTTGTGCCAACCTCTTGTGGTTTGATTTTCATGTCTTCAGATACTATGGATCGATGAGCATACACAATTGATAATAAGTGAAATAGTTATTTTATAATTAATGATAGCTATATTTTCACAAGTCATACCCGAATTTCTTTTGTTAAATTTAACATTTCAGCACTCATTGTTTTAAGTTGCAACTGAACCTCGGCCCATTGTGTCACACATGCTTCTGTATGTTCCTGCGTGGAAATCATAATACAAAGATGTCATCTATAAATTTTTGAAATAACAACTTTAGCGAACAAATTCGTATGTACCATGTTACAAGTGTTACGCGATTTATTGGCATGGGTTTCATAGCCATGTCCATCAGTGAACTGTATGTAGGCACCTATCGGAAGTTTCATATCATCGACAATCTATTTATGAAACATATTAACCAAATGTTAATAGTGGTCATTATAGAAATTATGTGTACAAAAACTACAAGAGTTACCTGTCCTACTCCATACTTGATCTTTTCACGCTTTCTCGCCTTTTCTCATTCCAATATTATAGTAGTGGTCTTTCACGTCTAGTGTAATCTATGGTAGAATCTATGTGACTAACCCGAACCTTCTCCCAGGGCCATAGCTGCAAGAAATTTAAGAAAGAAAATTGTCAAATCACATATTGCAAAAATAAAAAGCAAACCATAACTTCATAGGAATTTTAGGCTGACCTGTAACAGAATTAGATTCCCTTGAAGATTGGCTTTTCCACACCTGTAAGTAGCTATAGACCTTTCCAGATGGTTTAGGGTTAAGCTAGCCTAGTTGGTTGTCTTTATGTCTTCTACATTGAGGAGTAGGTTGAGGTAATCTGCTTTGATGTATCTTTCAGTAGTAGGGCATAGGATCAGACCAATTGTGTAGAGCACAAACTGCCTTTTAAAGTGGTCATCGCAAGCTTTGTTTGCGTCTAACACTTCCCGCAAGGCTGAAAGGGTTATCCTAGTCCCTTTTTTGTCTTTATATAGTGCAAATGGATCTGCCTGTTTTACTTATGGGACTGCAACATCACTTTGTTTTTCGTCTGAATCATTCTATTTTCCCTGTTGGGCTTCAAGATCACTTTGTATTTCCTTTGGATCATTCTGTTTTTCCTTTCGGCCTTGAATATCATTCTGTTTTCCCTGTAGGGCTTGTAGATCAGTCTTAGTGTATTGTGGGGCTTCAAATAATTCGATACCGGGCCAAGTAGATGGTTGACATCTTCGATTATTATCTTCTCCATGGTTCCATTTATGTTGAAAGATTCCTTTTGCAGGTCATAGTGTTCGGCAATGTGCTTGCATAAAATTCGGCGAACTAGGAATTGTTTCATTGTTAATAAGCCCCAAAAGCCTATATCTCCAATGGTTTGTCTCTGATTTTTGTTCAAAGTCTTAATAAATTTCAAGTATGCGACCGGCCAGCACACTTGCGTATCCTGTCATAACAAACATGAAAATTAGCTTATTATTGCGTAGTGGATTATGACTAACAAGCCATCCATCATTACTTACCGGGTTGTTGGCTCGAGCCATCGGCTTACTCAATCTTGGCGGCGGCTCATAGTGGGTGTTCATTCTATAAATATTGTTCTATATCACAAAATAAAACGTATTTTACTGAGATGAATTAATGTATACAGAATAAAGCGATGGATATCAGAACACTCACAGGATGATTAGCGGCGGCATGTAGGATTTCTCAGTGGCGTCGTGTGAATCGCGGCAGCGTCGTCTGATTTGTTGGCGGCGGCGGCGGCGGCGGTGGCGTGTGATTAGCGGCGGCGGCGGCCTGTGATTAGCGGTGTCGTCGTCTCATTGGTTGGCAGCGGCCTGTGATTAGCGGAGGCTTCTGATTGGTTGGCGGCGGTGACGTGCTGTAAGCGCCTCGAGGGTTTGGGAATACAGCAGCCTCGACGTGCTGTGATTACGACCTTTAGACCATGCATAATAGTTATATCCTTCTTCCTTACTTCTAAACTCATGAGTTATTACACTTTCATACTCTGCAAGCTCCTCCAAACTCATTTTCTTGTTAGCCATGTCGGAATTCTGCCATTCATAATTAAAAAAATTATGCAGTAAAATTAATTTTGTCACTCAAACCATAAAATAAATATGAAACAATCAATTAAAACGATCAAGTCATTTCAGAACACAGAGATGTTCACTATAAAGTGATCAATATTAAATAATATACTACATGTTTAGCTAAAAGGACAACAAATGATTTAATGTAATGCAAGTACTACGGCGAAAGGGAGAAACCCACGCTTCCTCCTCCTTCCCATTGCGCACTCCGACTAATCCCCTCACGATCCATCAACCACCGCCGTAGTGATGATGCACAAACCACAGACAGTTCTCTTTCACCACAACGACAAAATTGTTCCTTTTTTCAACAAATAGGTCAAAAGCTCCCTTTCTAGCTTCCCGCAACTGCAAATGCTCCCTTTGCAGCCAACCAACTTAGACTTGACTTCAGCATCAATTTTATATTGTTAACCAGGATAGATAGAAAGGATAATTGACCTCAATCTCCTGGACCAAAATTACGCACAAGCTCTATCACACAAACGTGAGAAACTAAGCAGTAGTATCAATTCCAATCCAATAATCAACTAATCGTTATTGAACTGTCTCATTCAAGGCAGCCAATACAGCTCCCAAATCAATGAACATTCTATCTCTGAACTCTCTCGTCTCAAAACACTGACCAAATCCGTAAACTCCCCAAACCTCATTTATCACAACAGAAAAAAATCCCAAAAAAACCAGACTTTCTCTAACAACAAACAATACAAGCAAACAAATTACCCCCAGAACCACTCCACACAGGAATTAAAAGAAGAAAAAAAAATATTCAAGAACCGGGATTTGGGCGGAGCCAAATGCGCAAGGTGCCTGCCTCCATGAATGAGCACAGCGTGTATGGCCATGAGATATCTATGGTCAACATGATGCTGAAAAACCGTACCTTGTTTCAGACAAGAAGCACTTTATCCAGTACTGTGAGACACCGGCAGAAAATACACAGGATTTTTGCTAATGTTTGCGCTGCGATGAGCCAAGGAAAGCTACTTTATTACGGAACATGTAGATAAAGCTGAAGTGTTAGTGTCATGAGACAACGCCAAAAGCATTTGGCCACTTGGTTGAAACCACAAATCAAAAGGTAGTAATCAAACTACTCTTATAGTCTTATTGCAAGACAAAACAAGATCGAACGGATGGTGAAAGTGGCACTCCAGGTACGATGAGATGCGGTGTCCACATATGGAAATCAATCAGAAAAAAAAGGTGGGCTAATATGAACTGAACTTAAGCGAAGTATGAGGTGAGGGCGGAGAGGGGAACCGATCGAAGGGCGGTTCTCAAGTCAGTTACCTCTGAATGGGTGGGGCAGTGAGATGCGAGGCTCCTGGGCGCCACCGGGCCGGGCGATCTGCGGCGGTGGGTGATGGATTGTGAGGGGATTAGCCGGCATGCACAATGGGAGTAGGGGAGAAGAGGAGGAGAGGAGAGAGTACCGCGTCGGCCGGGTGACGGACGTCAGCCATCGGTTCGGGCACTGGCGGTTGGAGTGGTCGCGTGTGGAGGGCCGGCGCTCGATAGCCGACAGTTGGAGGGTCGCCGGCTGGACGGGCGCTGCCACCGTGCCCGATCACGCGGGACGAAGGGGATGGCAACCGCGAGGATGGGGAGAGCGATGTCAGGGAGAGCAACGGTGACGGCGATGGCCACGAGCGCAAGCGGCGGCTGCGATAAAGGATAACGACCGAACAGTATTGGGCCGGCGGTGTAAAATCTCAATGAGCCTACACGATTACTAAATTGCTCTTCCACCTAATTAAACAAAATGACTAAATATACCCTCAAAACCAACGGTGAGATTTAACTCTACTGTACTACTACCACTTTCCAGTGGAAGGTACTGTAAAAGGGGCCCTCAAAAGGCCAGAATAAGATAATCTTCTGAATTTTCGTGCTAGATACGCAATCCCCATTCCATAATTTTTGGATCGATATATAATTTTGTTCCTGATATGAACTTAAGCTTAGCATGCATGGGGCGATAATTTATTTTATATAGAAGAAAAACTGATTAGTGAGACAGAAGACAAAACATTCGAAGCCAAAAGAAGACATGCATGTCTACTGTAGCAAATCTGACAACTGGCCAGGGGGTGCTATATTATGCCATGTCGAAAAATAGGTTTTTTTTTCCATACTGCTCTTGCTGACTAAATTAATCTATAATATCATGATAGTTAATTCTGAAATTACATATAAAGCTAGCTAGGCTGGTTCCTGGTCCCCTTCTGCTTCCAAAACAAATTACTCCCTCTGTTTTCTTTTAAATGACGTTGGTTAGTTCATTTTGAACTAACCAACATTATTTATAAAAATAACAGAGGGAGTAGTTCTTATGCTTAATAAGTCAGCATTCCACCAGCATTGTTCCCAAAACATCCAAATCAAATCAAATTTGTACCAGATATATATAAAAACATGTAGCGCTTGGTCTAAGACCCATCTAGTTCGCGATGAGCTACCATGGGCTTGTTTGTAAGGACTTTTTACAGCCATTTTTTCACATGCCTTGTCCATACAACAATTTTGGTTGATTGGAGTAACATCATGTCATGTAGGCAAACATGCACCCTTTGTAAATAAAGGTTAACCAATCTATACGAACACCCGTGCCTACCGTCATTTGAAATATGATTAGTATGGTTTCTCTAGCATAGATTTGGTTGCAAATTGTTATAAAGATGTTATGGAAAGGAAATCGTTTTTAGAATCGGACTACATGGCTAATAGATGACATGAATGGTCACAAATGTGTTCGTGTGACCTAGGGTTCTCTGATAGTATAATAGTTAAGACTTATTGAAGGAAGTGCTGTGATGCTGATTGCCTAGGGGAGTAGGCTCTAGGAGCCTGAGAGCACAGGGTTTCGGGAGCCCGGTAAATTTGGCAATGGCTCTAGTACTTGAGAAGTCAAAAAAAAATTGACTCTAGGAGCTGATGAAAGAGACTGGTTATAGGAGCCAATGTAGTCCTATTATGTTGTTGAAAAAAATATCCACAATGCATTGAGACACAAGTCTCTTTTCCAAACAACTTGAAGAGAATACATCAGTGTTTTGGCATAACATTTTTAAAGTGAAAAGCTTGGTTTTTAGCAAAATAAACTGAGCCACTCTCATTAAGCTATGGTATTTGTCATTCCCGTGACATGGGTGGGTAACCATTGATCTATTTCAACTAAAGTTAAGGAAGGTAAAGATGAGATTATGATTATGTCATAGTCCCTAATTCACTGCTAGTGGATTGGGACTCCGCTGCCATTGTTTCTATCATGTTGGTTGTATATTTGTCTCGACCCAAAAGTGCAACTAAAGTAAATGTTTGACTCTATCCTATTATTGAGTTAAAAATAGGAATGGTGCATCTTCGTTGCCGAGGATACCAACATCATGTCCTGGTACTAGTGCTGGTAATTAAAGTAGTATCTAAGGAGCAAGATCACCTCCTCTCACCCTCTCTTGCATAATTTTATCTGTTTTCGGGTGGAGTTCTGATATGGACTGACAAGGCTATAGCATGATGCCTTTAGAACCACGGACTTCGATGGAGATGGTGGGAGGTGGAGGTGGTTGAGAAGACCACAATAGGAGAGCTTACGAAATGATCAACATTAAAGATGGTTTCAATAGAGGCAACCGTCCAATATAGTGTAAGAAGCTGATAAAGAAGTGAGTGATCCCTTGAGTTTGACACGGCAGTGGCAATTATATGAGTAGTAGGAGGTATAATGGTCCACAAAGACATCTAGGGAGACACCATAGGTTGTGGCTATGAGGGCCAGCAGACGACAATGACGGATGTGGACGAGCTATTTCACCATTAGCATAAATATTGTTTCCATGGGACTATTTTTTAAAATAAATATTGTTTTAGACTTTTGAAAGTTAACAAAATAGTTAATCCCCTCGTCCCAAAATATAGCTACCTAGGAGCTTTTTGGAGGGATTAAGGATTGTACTGTAAGAACAAAAATGCCCTTATTATATTAAGTAGAGTGTAGGACCCACTCTGGTTATGGTTATATGGACCACTATGAGGTAACATGGGAAGTTTTGTGCCAAAATTTATCTTTTATATTTCCTAGTTAGTTATATTGAGACAAAGTCAAACTTTAAAGATGCTATATTTTTGAACAGAGAGAGTGCATAAGTATAATATTATGAAAGCTAACAACCGTTGTTATATAAATTCTTATATTATCAAAGCTAATAATAGCTATGATCAAAATTAAAATGTCATAATTAATATTGACTGAATTGTATTACGGCATTTTTTTAACCGGAGGGAGTATTATTATTTCATCGAAAGCAGACACGTTCATTCAACCTGAACCGTCCATCTTTCCATCGAGAGATCAGTAAACCACAGAAATACTCCTCCCATAGTCCCCCATTCCCCGGAGCGCTTGAGGCGCGATTACCGTTCGCGAATCGCGGTTTCGAGGTACAGCTCCATCCACCCTTCCATCTCTTCTTGCATCGATCCTTCTTCTCTAGATCTTCTTCACCGACCAATCGATTTCTGCTCGAGCGTCGTTTCTTGCTGCCACGATCTCAAATCTTGCTTGGAGTTGAGCTGCGGATTGACAGGTTTTTTTTTATTCTTGGTCTTCCTCTCCTGTGCAGTTTCCACGCGCACCACCTGTTCGACGAAATGCCTCTGCGCGCGTGCCCGGCCGCCATGGAGGAGTCGCCTGCCAAGAGGGTGAGGATCACGGCGCCGGCGCAGGGCGATGACGAGGACTGGTTCGGCGCCGTCCCCAATGACGTCATCCTCCACATCATGTCCTTCCTGACGACGCGCCAGGCCGTGCGGACGTGCGTGCTGTCGCGGAGGTGGCTCAACCTCTGGCGCTCGGTTCCCTGTATCCAGGCCGACATCAGCGAGTTCCAGCGGAGAGATTCCGAGTGGGAAGAGTATGATCGAGAGAGGGAGTCCGCGTTCAAGATGTTTATTGAGAGGGTGCTGGAGCTCCGTGACCCCGCCGCCTCGATACGCACGTTCCGGTTCAGGTGCTGCAGATTGGACGGATTCGAAGATACCTCGGACTCCGAAGATATAAACAGATGGATTAGCCACGCAGTGCAGAAGCAGGCCTGGGTTCTGGATATTGTCGTGCTGTACGACGCATTGAAGCTCGATCACTCTGCGTTTACTTCCAGCTACCTCACAAGAATTGAGTTCACCAATATTCTTATGATGCAAGGTTTCTTCAAGCAACTCGAGACAGGCTGTCCAGCATTGGAAAATCTCTTCTTAGATGAATGCAACGTTGTGGATGTTGAGATCTCCTCCCAGACACTGAAGGTTTTGACCATCATCGACACTCAGTTCTCCTATAACTCCAGGACTACTATTTCGACCCCGAGTGTTACTTGTCTAAAGTTGTGGAGGCCTTGTAACGGCATATATGTGTTTAATGACATGCCATTACTAGTAACTGCATTACTGGTACTTAATGATGTACAAGACTCTAGTGATTTCTGCCAAAATCTCGGGAGCCTTTCTGCTGCTAAAGATTTGGAATTCGATTATTTTGGGAGAAAGGTATGCTTATTGAACTTACACATCCCCCCCTTTCCTTATTACATCCATGCATCTTAATGTAGATATCGACATGATAAAGGAAAAACTCAAGCACGGTGTTTCTTCTTGACACTTCACAATTGCAATAGATTGGTAACCTGTATCTGCAAAACTAAGCTTTGCATAACTAATTCTTATGTCATGAAATCATGATGTGTTGGTAGGATGACTGATGCCGTCAACCATTCGATGCAATCTATTTCATGTACTCAGTTCATTTATACATAAACCAACCTGGTGGTCAAGCAGACCTGAACTATCTTAGTTGGCTGTTTGATTTCACAATGAAACTGGAGCATTTCCCATTTGGTAACTCGACATGTTCTTGTATGGCTGCAATATTGGGTTGGCAACTGAAAATTTATCTTTTCAGAAATCTAAGTGATTGTCTAACTTCAATTGACATTCCTACACATAAATTTGAAAATTAACAGATAATCAAGGTCAACATACAAATGAAAAATGCCTCAGCAATTGTTGGAAGTCTTTACTCCTGCTGCTACTTCACGATAGTTTTTCATTGTGTTTAGACTGATGTAGCTACCTAACTTGCGTCAAAAGCATCCTGACAATTAATTTTCATGTGCTCAAGAGACTGGTTAAAAGAAAACAAGTTAACATTATTTATTCTGTTTTTTTGTTGACATAATTTCTTTCTCTTGTAGTCTTTTACCATCCACTGTCTTGAATCTATAGTTGTACCTGCATTGCAAACATAATACTTATCTCATAATGTTAGTCCTCTGAACTTTGTTGGCAAGTTTTGTGACTTAGGAATTTTTTTTCTATAATATGGTATGGCTTTTCTGTTTTCACATAATCATTTCAATCTTGTGCAGCTGAGAATCGAAAATAATTTGCAATGGTACCCAAGATTCAACAATCTTGTCAGCCTGACTCTCGGTCAATGGTGTCTGGACGCAAACTTCTATGGATTAATTGTCTTCCTTAAGAACTCACCAAAACTGGAGAAGCTAACTCTAGAACTTGAAAAGGTAAATCTTTTCCTCCAAATGTTTACTGATCTTACTAGAAACATTTTTCGCAAGCACTCATGTCAATCCAGAATGTAGCTTATCTTACTTTCTTGCTATAATATCATCAGGAAACACCGCAAAGAATCATTGGTGAGCTTGAAGAAAGATCATTTACATGTGAGCACCTTACGAGTGTTGAAGTCGTATGCTCGGAGGATGATCCCCTTGTCAACGACGTGGTCGAGTTCTTTGTTAATAGTGGACTGACCTCTGCTCAGGTTCATATCATACACTGGAGCTAGATCGAGGATGCGTAACCTGCAATTTTCCGGTCTGACGAGATATGAAACCTCAAAAAGGATCAAGCATTCGCTTAACATTCCATTCAAAAATCGCTCTGTTTCAGCCACATTCATGATTCAAAAAGCACATAGACATGCATGTTTACTGATCTTGTTTGGTGCTATAATGTGAGTAGAAACAATCATGTTCTTCGATGATGATCTGTTGTACTGGAAGTCTAGAACCAAGACGTACTGTATGTACATGCTTGATTACTCTACTTGCCCTTTATGTTTTGCTGACGTGATGTTGCAATATATCCCATGACTCTGGCTCTACCCCATCTATATACTCGTTAGAAATTCTTTCGTATTGGAATGTTCACATGAAATCTTAGTTATGTGGTTACATGTATCAACGAGCTGCAACAATTTGATATTCCTGGCAAATAAGAAGCATGACAAAACTGTCAATTCTTTCATACAATTATATCTGTTATCAGACACAAAGATAACTGACTAAACTGTCAATTTTGTCATCTTTGTTATGAAACAGCACCATTACACACATGGTTATGGAATCTGCATCACACATTGTATTCTATGAAAGAAAACCTCATAAACATGGGCGCCATCATCGATTCAGTGTGATTCACAAGCATGGGGGTGTCATCTCATCGATTCAGTGTGATTGCGCCTGAAGAATTCGATGTAGCGGCAGCGGCTGATCAGATTTTCGGCGAAGCTAGCTGTGCGTAGAATTGTTGCAGGAGTAGTTAATGAGCAATCGATCTGTAATTGTTGAGAACCAGGAGGATGTGTGTTCTTGTAGCGAGCGAGTTTTGCTCTCAAAGGCTTGTAGCTGTTCATGCTGCTGATAATTTTCCGCCTTTCATGTTACTGGATGCACTTGCCAGGCTTGTAGCGATCGAGCGAGTTTTGCTCGAAGGCCGGAGTAAAACAATGTTGCAATTTTTCGTACTGGATGCACTTGCCAGGCCTTCCATAATTTTCGGTTAGATTCTTTTTACAGAAAAATATGGTTCCCATTAGAGAATTTTTGTAATTTTTTTATACAGAAATTTTTTGATGAGTTATAAGTTTCTTTCATGTAGGCAGGGTTCAGAAACTTCATAAATTAGCTGCCTGTAATAACGTTCCACGCATAATAAACTTCATCTTAACGTGCACGCCTTGAGTTGGCTCATCAGCTTTGTTGTCCACAGATCATTGACCATTAAGCAAACAGATCGATGTGGTGAAGAGCATCTGTCGTTGTTTTACTTGCTCTAGATACATGGGAAAAGTAATTTCATCACTTCTTGACCTCCCTTCGACTAAGTGACTATATACAACGGTATCCCGTTGGAACGGTACCTTCATTGGGTAGTCCTAGTTCACGAGTTCATATCACGTACCAAAATTTTCTATCACCGCAAATCCCATTATGTTCATCATCATCCTTGGCCGCATTATATTCAAGCCAATTGTACTCATTGTTCCAGAAGAGCTATCCAATATCCCTATTCGTCTTTATGTTTTACCAATCCTACAAACTATAACGGCAACAAATCAGCAACACATTCACTGATTCACAAACCACAAATTGGCAGTGGCAAATGCTTCATAGAAATATAGAATCATAGTTCACCTCACCTGAGCACAGGGCTTCATAGGGGCAGGGGCAGCCGGGTAGGTGGCGATGTGGCAACCGGCAGGAAGCCAATCAACCAAGGGTTCCGCTGTCCCGGGCTCCCAGCGCCGGCGGCCGGTGGCAGCGGTGCGGGGCCTCGGCACTCGTGGTGGTCTGTGGCTATGCGCCTGTACCGATGCGGCGCCGCGGTGGGGAGCGGTGGTCTGCGCCTCCGCGCTCCGTGACTCGAGCAGGCCAGACAACGGCTACGGCTCGACGGGCCAGTTCCTAGTGGCGACGGCCGACGGCGTCACGGGGAGAGGTGGAGAGAGGCTGCGAGGCGAGACGAGGAACGGCGGCGGCGCAGCGCAATCACGCGCGTGCGAAGAAAAGAGGCAGCCCCGAAGGTGATTCCCAGCCCTAGCGCCTACTACTGCTTCCACCGGACCTGCTTATTGGTCTTGCTCGGCCTGAAGTGGGAGTTGTGTCCATGACTCAAAATCGAGGGTAGTCCTGGTTATACTAGTACCAGCTACCTAGCTGATAGCTTTTGACAACCGGTGCTGTCACCTACTGTTTTGGGCCACGGACACAAGGTATACCTCTATTTGTTTCTACTTACTATTTTTTTTTCTTTTTGTAAAATTTTATTCTTCTTTTAGTTGAATCACTTTGAGATCTCTTTTCGGAGCATGGAGTCTATACGATGCATAGATAAGAATAGATTATACTTGTATAACATCCAAGATATCACATCTGATACCTACTATCTCTGCAATTAGAACAAACAACACAACAATCAAATCAAATTAAATAAAAATTATAGAACAAATACATAGATCTAAAGTCCAACCAAATCCTTTTCAATGTACTTTATTTTCTTCCGTCCCATAGTGTTCAGTGTTCACTCCTCAACATCAAGCTAACAAAAAGAAACATAAACAAGAAAAAGAAAACGGATACTCAGTTGGAAACCGAAAAACTGACGAGAAGAAAAGATTGGGGAAGAAATCCAAGCAGAGCAGTACACGGCAGGGTGTATCCAGATCGATTTGATCCCAAGAAGGGGAGGACGGCATCGTCGATGAGCACCAGATTCTTATGACAGCAGCAATTCTCCTTCCTCTCCTCCCTTCTGCCGCCACCCTCCCTTTCCTACACCGTCTCCCCCACCGACTCCTCCCCCCGAGATTGTGGCGTGCTTGGATGCTGACACACCTGTCTGCTGCACCGTGGCATGTAGCCTCTCAATACCGACAACGTCAGCCTATCATTTATTCGCAATGTCTCCCACACTCTTGACACTATTGTGTCCCGGCGGCGGTACCTCAGTCCCATCACCAAAAATCGACGTAACAAAATATAATAGATAAAAATTATACTCCATAATTTAGATATTCCGTTATAATGCACAGACATAATTGCTAGTGTGTGTGTATATATATATATATACATACTTGGTGGTACCTAGGTTTTAGACATAATACCCACTGGTATCAAATCTTGTACCCATATATACTAAAATCATAGGTATCAAACCTGATACCCATAAGTACTGGTCCTATTACTTAGCTACGTACCCAAGGTATCAATTCTTATAGTACTAGATCTATTATCGTGGAGGCACGAAGAGCACAAAGCATGTCCGAAACCGCGCGCATGGATATAGTGTGGTTGGACGATACCGTCCTCTGTGCATCCGCGCGGGATGACGTCCCATAGTTTTTCTCCACACACACACATATATATATATATAAACACACACTAGTATTTTCTACGGCATAACTAACTTGTTCGGCACCACTGAAGCCATTGGGCTTAAGTCCTCGTTTCGTGCGCGCACGTTTCCCAAAACGATCAACGGTGTGTTTTTTGTAAAAATTTTCTATATGAAAGTTGCTCTAAAAAAGCAAATAGATTCATTTTTCAACTTTTTAATAGTAAATACTTAATTAATCACGTGCTAATGATGTTCCTAGTTTGCGTACCACTTATCTAAGCTGGTTGCGTTTTGCACACCGTACTGTACCGATCAATCTGAACCGTCCGATTGTGCATCGACGGCTTCAAACCACCCACGAAGCCAATTATATACGCAACACAGCAAGCTTCTCTGCCTTGAAGCAGAGCAACGGTCACACACCCTCCTCCCTTTCTTCCCGATCGGTTCCGTACGGCAGCTGCTGTTACTGGCACTGACATGTAGGCCCTACAGGACATGGGGCTCACATGTCAGTGCCAGTCACTTTCTTCCGTGGTGACCTGCGTGGTGCGCGCGATTCCGAGGCGAGCACGAAACTGTTCAAGGTTTGCTTCTTCCTTTCTTCCGATCCTTGTTGCTTACATCCCTATTTCTCGATCTCTGAGCTTTCACCCATCGATTTCTGCTCAACTCTTGCGCTGCGATGACCAATCCTGCTTACGGTTGAGCTGCGGGTTCATGGCTTTTATTCGTTTCTTGCATCTTTCCTCTTCGATCGCTGGAGTTTACTTTGAATCCAACATTTTCTGATCGAATCTTGCACTACGACCTCAAATCGTGCTTACGGTTGAGCTGTGGATCGATGGCTTCTTGATTCTTGCTTTTCCCCATTCTGCAGTTTCCACGCACGCCACCTGTTCGACGAAAGGCCTCTGTGCTCTGCCACCATGGCGGGGACGCCTGGCAAGTGCGTGCGGTACACGGCCCCGGGGCACGCCCCAGGTTCTGACAGGCTCAACGACCTCCCAGAAGGAGTCCTCCACCGCATCATGTCCTTCCTGACCTCGCGCCAGGCAGTGCAGACGTGCGTGCTGTCCCGGAGGTGGCGCTACCTCTGGCGCTCCGTGCCCTGCATCAATGCCGACATAAATGAGTTCAAGGTGACCAAGTACGGGGCAGACGAGATGCTGCTCAGGATATTCGTTAACCGGCTGCTGAAAAGCCGCGACCCCGTCGCTTCTGTGGACACATTCTCTCTCACGCACAGCAGGTCCAACGGCAACTACAATGAGCGTTCCTCGGAAGACGCAGAGAGGTGGATCAGCCACGCTTTGCAGAAGAAGGCCCAGGTTGTGGTGGTTGCCATGCGGGAGCACACATTTGAGCCCGATCACTCGGTGTTTACTTCAAACTACCTGAGAAGACTTGACTTGAACAATGCTTATATGCGCAAAGGTTTCTTCAAGCAACTTGAGACAGGCTGTCCAGAGTTGCAAGATCTCTCCTTAGATGACTGCATCATTCTCGATTGTGAGATCTTCTCCCAGACACGGAAGATTTTGACCATCGTTGACACTCAGTTCTCCACGGAACACGAGACTTCTTTCTTCTCCGAGTGTTACTTCGCTGACTTTGCGTAATCCTATGTACGGCATAGTTGTACTAAAGGGCATGGAATCACTAGTGACTGCATCAGTTGAACTTTACGGTTGGTTAAGTGTTGATTTTGATGTTAGGGGTTTGCGTCATTATGTCTGGAGCCTTTCTGGTGTTGAAATTTTGAAGTTCTATGGTGTGGGGAGAAAGGTATGCTTACTGATCTTACATGTTCCCCTCTGTCTTAGTATATCCATGCATCTTCACTTAGGTATCGATTTGAAAAGGTGAAACTTAAGCGTGGTATTCTTCGTGACACTTCACAATTACACCATATTAGTTACCTCTCTGGTTCTACCGGAAAAAACTAAGCATTGCATGGCTAATTATTATGTCATGAAATCATGATTTGCCGAAATGATGACTGATGCAATCCACCACTCGATGCAATCTAGTTTATGTACCCAGGTCATTTGTAGATAAATAAACCTGTTGATCACTTGACCAGAATTATCTTAGTCGGCAGCTTTATTTCACAAGGAAATTGGAGCATTTCCTATTCGACAACTCTAACATGTTCTAATGTGGATACAATTTGCGGTTAGCAACTGAAATGCATTTTGTCTAATATTTCAGTGATTATTTAACTTCATTGACATTACTACATATAACTTTGAAAACTAAGACACATTCAAAGGCAATATACAAATGGAAAATGCTTCAGCAATTGTTGGAAGTCTGACTCCACTGCTACCTCGTGAATCATGACTTAGTCGAATTGTATTCACTAATGTAGCTACCTGAGTACCTGACTTTCTTGCAAATCATCCTGACAATTAATTCACATATGCTTCAGGCTATGGAATCTATTGATGGTAAAAAAAAGTATAGCATGGTTTAATGCTGGATTTTTGTTGCCATAAGTTCTTCTTTTTTCCCTCTCATGGTCCTTTAGCATTCATTGTCTTGAAATTGTTGTTATACCTGCACTGCAAACATAGTACTTATCACATAATGTTAATGCGCTCAATTTTGTCAGCAAGTTTGGTTTTTTATAGTCACATAATCACCTCAATCTTGTGCAGCTGACAATAGAAAACAATTTGCAATGGTGTCCAAAATTCTTCAATCTTGTCAGCCTGACTCTTGGTCACTGGTGTCTGCATGCAAACTTCTATGCATTGATTGTCTTCCTTCAGAACTCACCAAGACTGGAGAAGCTAACTCTGATACTCGAAAAGGTAAGTCTTTTCCTCCAAATGTATACTGAACCTAATTACTTGAATGCTGTTTTCACAAGTGCACATGTCATCAGAGGATACATCTTACCTGTTTCTCTTGCTATAGGACCATTGGAAAGCATCGGAAAGAATAATTGGCGAGCTTGAAGAAAGATCATTTACATGTGAGCACCTTATGCGTGTTGAAGTCAGATGCTCGGAGGATGATCCCATGGTCAACGACGTGATCGACTTCTTTGTTAATAGTGGAATGTCCTCTGATCAGATTCATATCAAATACAGGAGCTAGATAGAGGACAAGGATGAGTAATATGCACTTCTCTGGTTTGAGGACATACGAAACGCCAAAGGAGCATGGATTTGCTTATCGTTCCCTCCAAGAACCGCTGTCTTTCGACTTCATTCATTGATTCCAGTTGAGTTTGAAAGCATACATAGACATGTTTACTGATCTTGTTTGGAGCTATTACGTGAGTATAAACAATCATGTCTTTCGTTGCATATAAGTTCTGTCGCCTTGTACTTGTTTGCTTCTGTTGATATTCCAAGAACCAAGACTGTACGTTACATGTTTGGGTACTCTATTAATAAGCTTTTATGTTTTGCTGACGTGATGTTAAAATCTCATGAAGTGCTCTCACTTCCAGGTTCTACTTATTGGAGTACGCACAGGCTACGATAGCAGAAAAAAACAATTTCTACCGCGTACACCAGGACATCATGCGCGAGAGATCATGAATTGTTACCACTAGACGCGCAGTGCAGCGGAAGAAGGTTAGAGAAGCCGGTCCAACCACGCGGGCGTCGAGGTAGTAGTGGAAGTAGTCGATCTCCACAGATCTAATCAGCATCGATGTCGATCAACGCCGCAACGAGCAGCGCCTCCACCGGTATCCACACGTCCGGAGCTGGAACGCCGATTGCGAGTGTACTAGCACTCGTGAGCGGCTAGGGTTTGGCTCGGGAGGTGGCGGCTAGGGTTTAGCTCGAGGTCAACAAAGAAACGTGAATCTCCTCGGCCCCTCGCCTCCCTATATATAGACCTCCTCACTCGGGCCTCATGGACCGTGGCCCAGTAAGAGTCTACTCGGATCTCTTCGAATCGAGCCTATATTCGAATCATATTCGAATAAGTGTTCCAACCCGTTAAGCGTGCGACCCTGTAGGTTTACGTATATTTTGTCGTGACCCGAAAACGCATTTCTGGTCACCCTGTTAATAGCGGCCTCTAGCAAGGCATATTAACCCCAAAATATACGTAAAGATCATATCGGCTAAACCTGTAATGTCCTCATGTACAAATCTCTTTGCCTCACGATATCGATTGAGCTCAAGGCGAGACTTGTGTCATCCTCTTAATAGCTCAATCACTCTCTCAATTCTATGATGGATTACAAATTTATGATTGACACCTCAATTACCGTAGCATGGCCATGCACTTCCATAATCTATTACATTGAGGGGCCCAGAGATATCTCTCCCGTAAGGAGGAACAAATTCTATCTTGATCATTCATATCCCACTACATATTTCATAGCAAACCCAAAGACTACTTTATGGCTACCCAGTTACAGAGTAGTGTTTAGTAGTTCCAAAATAAGCTACTACGTATGTTGGAAACCATGATGATCTCAAATCTAAGGACTTTACATAAACACTACTTGAGACTAACTGATGACACATGAAATCTCTGCAGTATCTCATGGCGGGTCTATCCAACATATGTTCACCAACATATATCCATATTATCGATTTGGTATCTTCATACCATGATCCATAAGACATGATCATCAATCAATACATATGCTGATGTTAGAATCATATTTGTTCCTCATATGATATATGATTAGGGATCATTTAGAAATAGCAACATTTGATATTAAGAGTCTCATGAATAAGTCACGTACTCATTGATCAATAATGATAATGTCTATTTCAAGGAACCAATCAATATATTATAAACATAGCATGTGATATATATAACATCTCCATGTTGCCTCTAGGGCATATCACTAACACTACTAGGATGTGTTTGGTTTGAGGACGAAGTGGGATGGGTTAGATCCATTCTTGTTTTTTGGGATGGGTTGGTCCCAGTTTTTGTTTGGTTGGAGGGATGGAATGAACCCTGTTTTTTGTTTGGTTGGAGGAATAGAAGAGGATGGAATGATCCTATCACCTGTTTGGATAGAAGGATGATGCTAGGATGGACGCGGCCGGTCCAGGACCTTCCCGACGTGGAGGAGGAGCTCGTCCCTGCGCCGTCGCCCGAGCTCCCTGCGCCGTCGCTGTCGCCGCTCTCTTCGCCTCCTTGCGCCGTCGCCGCTCCCTACGCCATCGCCTGCGCCATCGCTGGTAGGAGCTCCCTGCGCCACCGCTGCTCCTCCATGCGTCGTCGCCGTCGCCGCTCCCTGCGCCGCCGCTGCTCCTCCCTGCGCCGTCGCCGTCGTCGCTCCCTGCACCACCGCCTGAGGCAGAGAAACCGCGTCGCCGCTGCCGCGAGTGGGTCAGTGCGGTCCGGCCGTTTTGGCCGGATCGATCCAACCCGAATATTAGCGGAATATTCCTTCCTGGGTCCATCCCATTCCATTCCATCCCCAAACCAAACAACTACGAAAATAGGACCAATCCAACCCAACCCACCAAAACCTTGGAACCAAACACACCCTTAGTGAGCGTGCACATGCAACGCATGTTTCAGTAATATATATCATCAGAAATATATAATCATATTTAAAATAGAAATAAAGATATAAAGGGAACCCATATTACCGAGAAAATAAAAATATAACACTATTCAGAGGGTGCATGTGAATCCACTTGAGTAACTTAAAAATAAAAAGAGGGACGTTCATCTTAAACACTATTCATTTGAAGCAATGCAGATAGATAACAATATGCGTCATTCAACCGTACAAAATCCAACCGTCGGAAGACTGCTTTTCCAGTAAACACAACTACTGTTATAGATGTCTAAATAGGCCGTGTCCTATTGGACCTATTCGGACATTCTGTGCTATAGTAACCATATTTTTTTTTTTTTTTCCCGAACCAATCCAGCACGGGGTTAAGTAGCCGTAGTCGTATTTGGCTTTGCGGCACGACGGATGGGCACGCACATCCTTGACTGTAGCAGGCCGACACGATACGCATTGGCACGGTCCAGCACGGCCGGCCTGATACAGTATTAGATACAGTACCGGGCCGGCCAGCAAGAAGCACATCAATTACCCACCAAGAATTACACCAAAACAACTAATTATGAACAAGTTACCGTAACCAGGGCTTAGGATGAGATGCGAAGCTAAATGCACACGGAAGAAACAGGGTACGGGGAGAGAAAAAATTCGTACCCAAAGAAGCACCACCTCAGCATCCTAAATAAGGAACGAAATGGGGAAATAGCCAACATGGGGAATAAAAATCCAAGAACCAGCTCAAGGAAACCAAGCCGCAAGCTCTCTTGAGATTAAACCAACATTTTTCACAACGAAGAGGCTCTCTCTGCGAATCTCGTATGCTCACTCCACAGGTCAACACTTTCAAGTGTCAAAGAACCCCCGCAAGAACGAGCAAAGATCGAATTTTTTAACCAAATTAGCGAAGGAAAGAGCGAGCAAGAAGCAAGGAGAGCGAGCGCACGCACTACGGCTTACCGGTCGTTGATGAGGCGGGATTCTCCTGCAGCTTCCTCGGACGCCGGCAGGTCGTCGGCGCGTGGGCGAGGCCGTGCATGGTCTCCGCCTCGGGCCGCCCGTTCTGGCTCCCCAGGCACCGGCATCTCCTGCCCCGTCCCTTCCCTTTCGGCCCTCCTGTGTGTGAGCGCTCGCTCAGAGCTTGCGCGTGTGAGGAGGAGAGCCGAGGAGGAAGAAAGGGGGGGCGAAGGGGACGACGGCCGGCGACGGGACTTCTACTGTGGCTACAGTACCGGGCCGGCCCAGGCACCATGGCCACCGACGGGCCGTGCCGGCACGACATGGCCCACGACCTCGACGTACCGTGTCTAGACTAAGGGAGGCACACGGGCCAACACGACACAACCCGCTACAGAGACCATGCCTAAACGAACCATACCATAGCGGACCGTGCTGGACCATGTCTCAGTCCGTGCCGGCCCAGTCCGCCTATTTAGACATCACTGACTGACTACTGTCCTACTTCTTCGTTCATTTTATAGCGTGAGGCTATGATTTCAAGCACCTAGTAGCAGCCAGAGCGCCTTGCATCTTCTCGTGTATTGCATACCCAAAAAAAATCAGGAGGAAAAAACAAATTAGCTAAAGATGAACCCAGGTGCTTCAAAAAGGAAAGAGTTACACCCAACACTGACTAATTCACAATGTTTCATTCGCAATATGATTTTTATCATGCAGTATGATCATAAAAAAGACATTTCTGAACCAGTTCAAGCAAGGCAAGCACAAGAATTATACATAAAATCGGCTCAGCCTTCACTGTGCAAATAACTACAAATACACTTCAGTCTTCACAAGCTTGGTAGAAGCACTAACCAACATATTCACTTGCCAGAAGCATGGTTTGATAAACTGAATTTCAGCTGCTCCACAAGCTTCCGTCTTCACTGTACAATGTTTCACGGGGAACTTTGGCTGGTGGCTTGGAATATATGGAAGCAGAGGAAACAGATGGTTTTTTTTTTTATCCCGCGACAAGCCTCCTTCCTTTTGTTCTTGGAGACACCTTTTCAAGGGGGATCTTCTGTTTTTGTTATTTAGATTAAATCAGAGAGATAAGGACATAGCAAAGAACTGGATTCAATTGTTGTAGTTTTCTTCTTTTAAGTATTAATAAAATTTATTAACAGCGGGGCCTCCCCTGCCGTTGTTCTGGTAAAAAAAAATGACGCTACCTATTATTAAGCTACCTGAATGGGAGAATGGTAACAATGATTAGTCCTCTACAAGGTCCCTGTGAACTTAAGAAACAGCTGAAATCCAGTAAAAAACTATGTCTTAAACAGATATACATCAAATTTTCAGAAAAAATAATTGCACCCAACTTAAGTAAAAAATGGGAATTAATTAGTAGCAAAACATGATAGGTAATAATGATAATTAAATTTCTGCAAACAATGCGCAACCAACTGAAGTACTATTTTCAACAAATACTTTTGATTACATCTTCACTCAAGAATGATTTCATCAGCAACCAAAAAAACTGAATTGTTCCAGAGCTCTATTTCATGAGCATACTTAACATGGGCACTGCCGGAGGTCAGAAGCACACCCTATTTTCATCGGAACACTGACCGTATTGGTTGTCGATACCCAATTACTGGCTCAGGCTCAGTTCTGTTCTTTTGATTTCCACTGAATTCCAAAAGTAAGCAGGGCTGCTAGACAATCTACCACTTATGATGTAAAGTTTTATCCAAATGAGATTTTTTCATAATGCAGTATAATACATGAGTTGAAAACTTGAAATTGATACACAATAAATCTGAAACACCTGTTCTTCTCCATAATGTTGGTGTGGAGCCCCGCACTTATATCCATTACGTAGAGCAGAGGTCATCACAAAGTAACATAGTGCAAGTGTGCCAAAAAGTCAGTTATGCTGAAAACACAATTACTATCAGCCTAAATGGTAGTAATTGAGGTGAGGATTGCCGCCGCTGCCTGGGCTGCTAAGAAGTTGTCAATCATGACCCAGTTGCCAAGAATTTACAATAGCTCATAAAAGAACATGACAGAGAAAATTGTGTATCCAGAATTCAGAAATGGTTATTGGGAAATCGAACAACATTTAATAAAAACGCAGAAAATGGCATGCATTTTTTATTATCATTGAGCAGAGGGAACAATCAAGAGTTAGATAACTCTAAATTAGCTAAATGAAGCTCAAACATTATAGCAGGGCATAAGACATACATAGTCTAGTCTCCTCCAAAAATAGCATAGTGTTGTACACCATTGCATTAACCCTCCTGACAGATGAATGGTTAACCATCTATTAGTAACATCAAGGCAAATGTCAGTTTTGCAGAAATAGATTAATCCAATTGCTACCATAAACAAAATTCTAACCCTGGCTTGATTATGCAGTAAAGGTTGTGTTGCTGTGTCAACATGTTGACAGTGTTAGATTTCATCTGAGTTTGGCAAAATCATTTTCCTCCTTATTAGATTTATTGCTTATTCTACTGATGGGAAGCAATAGGATCATATATCTAACATTCTGAGAATTCTCTCTAAAATTAGATTTATTGCATATTCCACTGGTGGGAAGAAGTAGGATCATATATTTAACATTCTGACAATTCCTCTAAAAAAATGTGGGAAAAAAATTGGTAGAGAATTCGTATAGGCACATCGACTTTATTTTGAACACAGTGTAGCTTGATCAGATTTAACAATTGCTGAGCCACTGAATAGTTAAGAAGTAACAGAATAGGCGACTGCATTCGTCAAAATGAAGGGGAAAGATTACCTTGTGCCATCCACTATTACATTCATAGTGCCATGTTGCTCCAGCAGATCGCCATGGACTTCCTTAGAGCTGCTCATGAAGTTTAGAGAACAGAATAATATGGCCAAGCTGAAAATGATAAAGAAAATCAAGCACTGAATCATTTTATCATGTAACTCTCGACAAATTGATGGAGATGTACCCGATTAACATGGACAATGGGCACATCAGAATACGGAATAATCCTGATCTTTACAGGGATCAAATTGCATGAGCTATGTGTTATGGAGCATCTTGGAAGGTAATCTGCATGTCTATTTCAACTGATATGATCTGTAGGGTCTCATACAATGCCTCCATGTATTCACCAAGATATAATTTTATTCCTTAATTAGTTCATTCTTTTACAATTTTTGATATTAATTGTATCAGCATTATTATCATTTATCTTTTCAATTCAAATATTGATTATGCATTTAATCCTACTCTGATCCCGTGCTCAAACTCAATTAGACACATTTTTCCAAACACAAAAAAGATCTAATTAAATTCGGTAGGAGTCAAATAATAGCAAAGGATTGGAGTAGACTACCTGATTGAGTGAAAGCAACTAAGGTGGATTTCTGCATTCCCCTATACCAACATGCCTGGCATTGCCCTTGTTCATCCACTGATTGAACGAAAAAAAAAATACTCAAATCAAGGTGTGATGTTCAGAGAACTAACATTGATACGAGGCCCCCATGTGTGCCCTGCATATCGGTCTCAACATCGATGGAGTAACATCACTCCACTCCTTGTCCTGCAACTTCAGGCACCGTCCATCTTATAGCTATTCACAGGAGAACACATGTATACATCAATATATAATAATCCGACAAGCGTTAAGCAATATATACCCCATGCAACATCATAAATCATCAAAATGACCCTTCAGAAAATCCGGGTCCTCTATTTCACCAAGATTCAGCAAATCCCTCGTAATAAAAATGGAGAGAATTTACTTTAAGCAATGTAGCAGGACGTACGCTAAATCTGTCGATGACATGGATTGCATGGATACATAAAGGTTACTTTCACCTGCTTTAGAATGTAGAAATAAAATATGGTGACTTCCAGCACTCTCAAAGCTCCAAATTATCAATTATAAATTAGTGCATGAATAAAGGTAAAAAGAAGAATCAATCGTTATAGGACAAATCCAACGACCCAGTATCAAACGAGTCAATTAGTAAAAATGTAATCAACAGATTAACAGTACCAGGAAGCTGCTAGTATTTGTTAAACCTTATCAGTAGACATTACACCAGTCATATCGAATCAAATGTTTACATGTGACACACTACGTGTTAATTAAGTTCCCACAGCCACAGAGCCCACAGCGATATGTAGCAATGTTCCGAACTTCATTACTAGCTACTTGTAAAAACTGTTCCACGCATAATAAAACTTCATCTTAATGCAAGCCTTGAATTGGCTCATCAGCTCATTGTCGATTGATCATTGACCATTAAGCAAACAGATCGATTCGGTGATTAGCATCTGCCGTTTGTTATTGCTCATCTTGAATAGATCAAAAATGGAAGGGAAACTGAAAATAGATTACGTTGAAGATTATTAGAAGGGACTGCGATGCAATCTGGTAGATCACGTATGATATATATGATGAATAATTGGCAAAAACAAGTATGTTTAGACTAAATGGATCAAGTTAGGAAAAACTTATTTTTCAGATTATGTTTTCTTTGTATTTAATGCACAGGTGAAATTAGGAGATGATCATGCTGAGTGACGACGGTACCAAAACTAGATAGGATTTTTTGATGTCAAAGTCGGTCAAGAAATATCATTGGATGGTCATGCTCTAGTTGGGTCGTATGAAGATGATGGAGGACGTAGAACGGGGAAGTTCTACGTCAACTGGGTCCGTGGTGTTCGGACATAATGAGATTGGGCTGACTAGTGGGCCGGCAATATACTTTGCAATAGATTATGGGCTTAAGAGTTGATATGGGTTAATTGGACCAATGTTGGGCCTAGTCATGGGTTATTGGGGTGTTTCTACTTTATGTAAAAAGGTAGAGGAGAGAACAAAGGATGATGGGAGAACAGAAGAGAAAAATGTTCTTTTTAGGGTTTGAAAGAATGAGAGTCAAGAGAGATTGGGTGTTTTTATAGGCACTTTTGAAACATGATTTGATTAATAAAGTTTAGCAAAATCATCCACAATTCCTTTTTCAATTCGGATTTCGCATATAGTGAGTTTTGATAGGTTTTTCTCTAATATTATATTGCTTTCAGATTTTGATCTAATCGTTTGATTTGAGTGCGGTTTTTTGTGTTGGATTTGCAATAAAGTTTAGTTTATACTTAGCAAATTTGGATTAGATCCATTGGCTAGTTTTTAATTAATCTAGATTTTAGTGCACGCATGTCAGGTTTTATTTAAATTTAAGTTTGCTCAGATCCCGTCAATTTTATCCGTTAGTTTTTGTATTTCTTGGCTAAAATTAAACCTAGTTTATTTTCACTGTGTGTTTTGCTTCCTTGGTTAGAGAAAGATACCTACGATCATTCACCCTTCTCTAATCGACACCAACCCGATCCTACAAAATCGTGGATAATTGTATGTTGCTTATACATGATGATGGATGGCGACTCGTAGTTCAAGCTGAATCAACTAGAGATAAGGAAATAAAACAATATATGAGCCTTCATGTTTTCCAGACGTGATGTTACAATCCCATATATATATAGCCCAGACTTGCTTTCATTTCTTGGTTTTGTCAAACGGTATTCTCCATTGCTTGCTTATGTCAGGGCAGACTGATACCTTCGTTCTGATTGTGGAAGAGATACAACATTATTTCTAATTTAATCACTGTTCACATGTTACTTTAGAGCAAGTTCAATAATAAAAAAGAGAGTTGCTGCTACCTCTAATTTTATCCATATAGGCTAGTACTCTTTTTTGAAAACTCATAACCATTTAATTATATAAGAAAGACAGAGTTTAGGGAAATAATCCCCGGTACATCGTCAAAATAAAAGACTGAAAGCATAGAACCATCCTTTCCAAAAGGAGAAAACCTACGTGTCCCTGAGAATTTTCACAATCTGTTCTATACCCTTGAATTTTACCTCATCCTCTATATGCCTCTGAGTTTTCATCTTAATGCCCTTTATGCCCATTCCGTTAATTGACCGTTAGACTATTCTAAAATGACTATATTATCCCTCTCGTATACTTATGTGTTACCTACTTCACAAAACTCAATGTGAAAAAAATTAATTTATAACAAAATTAAATGGGACATAATTATTTAATGCCAAATTTAAAAATAAAATTTAATTGAAAAAATTTAAAAATTATGATTAAGTCCATATATTAGTTTCAACAGGAAATTGAGAATAAAAATTGTTTGTCATTTAGGTGTAAATTTTGGTGAAAATGTTGTATGAATTTCATTAAATTTGATTTAAAATTTATTTAAATATTTTAAATATCTTTTTTCAAATTTATGATCAAATAATTTCATCCCTTTGTTTTTTACAAATGAATCTTTTTCACTGCACATTCGCTCAAAAAAAATACTTTTCAAATTTGATGCAAAGTTTGAAATTTCAATGAAATTACCTTTCAAAATTTTAAAACTCAAAACTGCATATTCAGTAATTTATCCCTTACCATTTTTTATAACCCAAATAATTCTTATGTGAGACATTTCTAACTTTTACTAATATACTAAGGGCAATAGGGTCATTTCCTTTGTTTCGACTTAAGCTTATTGGTTTTTAGACTTTTAAGCTAGCTTTTCGGCCTTTATGGTTTCATACATCGGTGGCTTTTAAACCCTTAGTTTGAACATAAAGCCTTACTCCAATTCACGTAAGCCAAAAAAACTTGTCAACTTCATAAATATAGCTTTTGGTTTAATAATGTAAGAGTAGGCTTATAGCTTTAAAAAACAAATAAAAATTTGTTTATTTTAATCTTGGCTTTTAGGTTTAACCCTTTTTTGTCGCTAATGGCGATCCAACAATATTGAATAATGCTATGCGTAGGATGTCCGTTGCCACAGTTTCTATTGGACACCCCCGCTCTATTAGCAAACTTAAAATGATTTTTTCTCCTAAATTATTTATCTGATTTACGATCCGATTACATCATTATAATTGTTGAAATTAAATCTTTACAATAAGATCTCATATAATTATATTATAATAAAGAATATATGTTTCAACCATTAAAATTCGATGTTTCATGTGCAAGAATTGAATGTTTCAACTAGAATTTGACTCTATTGTATATTTTAAGTTTTGATTTTATAATTTTTTCGATGTTTTAGTAATTGGGATCTAATGTTTCATGGAACGAGTTGTTGGTGTTGCAATCAGTACTTTTTAAATGTTGCATCTCTTTAAAATATTTGATCAAGTAAGTTAAAATATTTTTTTAAGTGTTGAAATATGGCCCTATTTTTTTTCTTCGGATCGGATGTCCGAGTTCGTAGTAGCGCCCATTTTTGGGTTGCGCTCAATGTTTTTTTTTAAGGCAGGCAGTTAGCTCCACATTAACTCCTTGGAGCGCACGTACTGTATCAATCAATCTGAGCCGTCCGTTTTTCCATCGACGGTCGAAAACTACCCACAAGCCCATTTATATGCGCAACCCAGCAGCTTCTCCGCCTCTCTGCCTTGGAAGGTTGGAGCAGCAGAGCAACGGATCCCTCCCCTTGCCTTCCGTGGTGAATGCGCTTGAGGCGATCACCAATTCGAGGTTTGCTTCTTCCTTTCTTCCAATCCATTCTCGCATCTCTCCTCCCTCGGTTGCCGGAGCTTTCACCCATCGATTCCTGCTCGAATCTTGCGCTGCGATGTCGAATCTTGCTCACGGTTGAGCAGTTGAGCTGTGGATTAATGGCTTCTTCTTGGTTTCTTGGTTTTCTCTGCCCACGTGCAGCTCCCCACGCGGGGCCACCTATTCGACGAAAAGCCGCGATGGTGGGGACGCCTCACAAGCGCATGCGGTGCATGGCCTCGGCGAACGCTCCTGGCGCCGACAGGCTCAGCTCCCTCCCTGACGATGTCATCGCCCGCATCTTGTCCTCCCTGAACGCACGCGAGGCCGCGCGGACGATCGTGCTGTCGCGGCGGCGGTGGCAAACGCTCTGGCGCGAACTGCCCCACATCAACGCCGAGTTCTACGAGTTCGGTCAGGAGGCGGGAAACGAGGCGCCGTTCAGGAGGTTCGTCAGCCGGATGCTGGAGCTCCGCGGCGCCGTCGTCTTGATGGACAGATTCTGGCTCAGGTACCCCAGCTCGGAGCAAGAAGGCATCCAGGCATCCTCCTCCTCCTCAGAGCCGAATCGGTGGATCGGCCATGCTGTATGCAACCATGCCCGATCTCTGGAGTTTATCTCATTGATTTCGCCATTGGAGATCGATCACGCGATCTTTGCTTCACGCTACTTGAGAAAGTTTGTCTTCTTCAATGTTACCCTGTCCCAAGGTTTCTTCAAGCAACTCGAGAATGGCTGTGCAAAATTGGAAGATCTCCACTTAGATGATTGCGTCATTAAAGATGATGAGATTTCCTCCCAGGCAATTAAGGTTCTGACCATCAATGACTCTGACTTCTCCTGCGAGTACCAGACTACAATTGCTACTCCGGCAGTCACTTCCCTGTCCTTGAGTTGTCATCTCGGAAGCGTGCCTTTACTGAATGACATGCCAGCACTGGTGACTGCATCAGTTGATCTGAATGGTAGACACATTAAGTTTGATGCTGCTGATATGCCCCCGCTTCTCAGGAGCCTTTCTGATGTTAAACAATTGGAGTTCGATTATAGTGGAAGACAGGTATGCTTCTTGATCCTGACATGTTTCCCAGTTGTCTTGCTATGTCTTCTGCATCTTCATTTATGTAAATCAAAATGAAAAATCTGAGACCTGAGCATGATGTTTTGTCTGGACATGTTGTGAATAAACTGGATTATTAGTTACCCACACCCACACATGCAAACTGTGCGTTGGATAACTGACTTATGTTGTGAAATCGTGATATGAAATCTTGTTATAGTACTCAGATCATTTCTAGATAAATCAACATGTTGACCACTTGACCTGAAGTATCTGAGTTGGCAGTTTGACTTCACATTGAAACTGGATCATTTCCGATTCGATCACTATACATGTTCTAACATTGATGCAATATTGGTTTAGCAACTGAAAATGCATCGTATCCAGTATCTTTGTGATTATTTAACTTCAATTGATGTCACTGCACATAATATGGAATTAAGAGACGTTCAAAGGCAGGTAGGAACATACAAACTGAAAATGGTTAAGTGAATGTCTCATGCCTACTGCTACCTGACAAGTAAGCATCCCATAGCCACGTTGTGTTTTCACTAGTGTAGATACCTGACTTGGCTGAGAAGCACCCTGACAATTGACTCACACATGATTCAGCTTATGAACTCCTGTTGGAAAAAAAAACAAGTATAGCATTGTTTAATGTGGATTTTTGCTGGCACAAGCATGGAGTACTTTTTTCCTCTTGTGATCTTTTAGCATCCATTGTCTTGAAGATACAGTTATGCATTCACTGCAAAAAAAAAACCAATAATGTCAGTGTTCTCAATTTTGATAACAAGTTTGGCTTCCTGTACTATTTGTAGATAAATCAAAATAATGACTGCCTGACCTGAAGTATCTGAATAGAAAACTTGATTGCACAATGAAACTGGAGCATTTGCCGTTCGATGACTTTACATGTTCTAAGGTGGATGCAATATTGGGGTTAGCAATTGAAAATGCATCGTGTCCAGTATCTGAGTGATTGTTTAACTTCAGTTGATGTTACTACACATAATTTGAAACTAAGAGATGTTCAAAGGCAATATACAAATGGAAAATGGTTGAGAAATTGGTGAAAGTCTCACTCTACCTCATGACGCATGAGATAGTTGCGTTGTTTTCAGTTTTCACTAGTGTAGTTACCTGAATTGGATGAAAAACATACTGATAATTGATTCACATATGCTCCAGGTTATGAACTCTCGTTGGAAAAAAAACAAGTATAACATTGTTTAATGTGAATTTTTGTTGGCACAAGTTCTTTGTTCTTCTCCATGGTCTATTAACATCCATTTTCTTGAAGATACAGTTATACCTTCACTGCAAAAGGTATAATTATCAATTATGTTGGTGCTCTTAACTTTGTTGACAAGTTGGGATTTTCTGTAGCCACCTAATCATTTGCATCTTGTGCAGCTGACAATTGACAATAATTTGCAATGGTGTCCAAAATTCAACAATCTTGTCAACCTGACTCTTGGTCGATGGTCTCTGGATGCGAACTTCTATGCATTAACTGTCTTCCTTCAGAACTCACCTACACTGGAGAAGCTAACTCTAAAACTCGGAGAGGTAAATGATTTCCTCCAAATGTATACTGATCCTACTTGCATGAAAATTTTGGGCATGTGATGTATATGTGTCATTGGGATATTGCTTGCTTGTTTTTTCTGCTATAGTTTGATCTGGAAACACCTGAAAGAATCATTGGGGAGCTTGAAGAAAGATCATTTACATGTGAGCACCTTAAGAGTGTTGAAGTCATATGCTTGGAGGATGATCTCCTGGCCAACCGCGTTGAAGGCTTCTTTGTTAACAATGACATGACCTCTGTTCAGATTGATATCAAGCACTTGAGTCAGTGACAGCGTCAATTACCTGCAATTTTCCGTTCTGACCACGTACGAAATATCAAAAGATCTCTATCCGTTTGTTGTCCAATTCAAAAAGCCCCCTCTTTCTGGGATGGATGTACATTGGTTGATTCCAGTTGAGTTCGAAGGCACGAAGACATGTTTTCTGCTCTTGTCTGGTGCTATAACTTGAGAACAAACAATTGTGTGTCTTGAGTTGCTTCATTGCTTGTAAGTTGTACAGACAAGTTTGTATGTTTGTTCTGCTGGAGAGGATACCTTGTTTGCTGTAAATGTGTACAGACATAGATCACAGGACTCTATGTTACATAAACTGAGACCACAGCAATGATAACCTGCTCTCACTTTTAGGTGCTATCAATCAGTTTTTCCATTGCCCACTTCTGTCACTCTTGAGACCAAGTTTCACATGTAATCTATTCTCATTGTGGAAGAGACCAGTGGCGGACGCAGGATTTCACAGCTGCGTATTAACAGTTACAAATAAACGTTTCATAAAAAACACAAAAATTCAGGACATTACAAATTAAAATGCAATAGTAACATAAATCAACCACAAACAGTCCATATTACAAAAATATCAAGAATTTGAGCACATTACAAAATAACTGGAGAAATATTAGGCCCAACTGAGTAATACATATGTAAAATACCTATTTATATCGATTTTTTCCAGATTTTTTGGGTATTCACATGAATACCCATGCACTACATGGGGTCTGCCACTGGAAGAGACACATCATTTTTTTTGAAATGATTATTCTTTTCTTGCTCTAGATTGGAAGGCAAGTAATGTGACCGGTACATATTATTCATGTTATCTCACTTCTGTTCTTTTTTCTTTTTTGTTGGGATCTCTCTTCTGTTGATAATATCAATCCAGGACGTGTTGTAGTGTCTTTACTTGAAATTTCTTTCTTTTTTACCATATATGTTGTAGTTTCGTTTTTTACCATTACCGTTAAAGCTGTACGTTTTGCCATCAGTTCGAACTTCCAACTATTTTGACCTGGCTAGTAACTTGAGTGGCTAGTAACTGGGTGTTAACACACAGAATTTGGAAGTCTGTATCAAGACATGGATGAATAGGAGATCTGTATGGGATTTTAGGTTGAATATTAGTTATATATAATGTTTTATATCATCATTGGAACTATAAATAAAATAAAATGCTTTTGTGTTCAGAACTTCAAAACAAAGTTTACATACTGTAATATGGATCAACAAAATTTAATAACCAACTTAATCAATATATGATTAAAATTTTAATATTTAAAATATCAATAATAGTCCATGAAATGTACAGGTTGGCAACTAGTATTTTTAATCATGCATGTGCTGGGTGTTAAACACAGAATTGGGAAACCCTGATCAAGATATTGATGAAGAGGAGTATGTACAGGTTTTTGGGTTAAATATTAGTCATATAATGTTTTATATCACCGCGTATCATAAATAAACCGTTGATGTTAAGTACAAATTTGAATGAAATAAAGCTTTAATTATAGTTACTGTGTTTTCCACCTATTTGAATAATTGTTCACAATTAGCTTTTAACATGGTTGTGAATTTAATCAACAATCGAGCCCACGTTCAGAGCTTAACACATTACTACCTCGGTGGATTTTGTAAAACCATTATATTTTTAAAATTTATTCAAGATTAAACTTTAACCCTTGTTTGTTCATAAAATATATTCTTAATATCTAAAACCAACATTTTTTAAAGCCACTTTCAAATATGATTCTGCTGATATGATACTTATCCCATAAACTCTTGGTAAAAGCAAAATCCATTTCACCAACATAAAAAATAAATAAATAATGTTTCCCACACGATATAACTATTGAACTAATTTATCAACCAATCCGAACCATCTACTTTTCCATCGATGACCTAAGGGCTTCTTTGGAACACATGAATCTAAAAACAGAGAAATAAGAAAAACGCATGATTAAAAATACCATGACTTTGAATCCTACAGAAAACAAAATAACATGAAATTGTACAAAGTGGTTGTTCGGATGTCCCAAAAAAAGTACAAGAAATTTAAGATTAATATGTTGATTTATTAGAGAGAATAGAGAGAGGAAGAGAGAGAGTGCATTGAAACTTTCGAAGGAATTGTAAAACATGAGGTTGGACCTATTGATGGAAATCCTCCAAAATGCAAAGAAAATTTTCCTATCCTATGAAATTCCTTTGAACCAATCCCACCATCCAAAGACTCAAAGAAATTCTTTCCTATGGATTTCATTCCTCCATATTTCCTACAAAATTCTTTTCAATCCAATGGAGCCGTGGGAGCACCCCAGAGGTCATTCAAAGACGCAACCCAGCTTCTTCTCCTCCGACTGAACTGCCAAGGAATTAAGCAGCAACCGATACGCTGTGGTGGTGCTCCGAATTGAGGTCTGCTTCTTCATTTCTTCCAATCCTTCTTGCATCTCCTCTGTGCGATCGATGGAGTTTTCACCCTCCTCATCATGTCCTTCATGAGCGCACGCCAGGCCGTGCAGACGTGCTGCTGTCTCCTCGATGGCGCAACCTCTGGCGCTTCATGCCCTGCATCAATGCCGACTTGTTCGACTTTAGTAGAGAGACAGAGAACTTGGAGAAGATAGTGAAGGCCGAGGTGATGCTCAAGAGGTTCGTCAACCGACTGCTGGAGCTCCAAGACCCAACCATGGTGGACACATTCTGGCTCAGGTACTCCAGGTCAGACGAACATGATATCCAGCCGGCCTCCGCAGAGGCGAGTCGGTGGATCAGCTACGCTATACAGAAGCACGCATGGTCTGTGGAGCTTGTCGCAATGCTATCATTGGAGGTCGACCACACGGTGAGAAAAGTTCGGTTATACAATGTTGAATTAGTGACCCAAGGTTTCTTCAAGCAACTCGAGACGGGCTGCCCTGTGTTGGAAGATCTCAACTTACGTTCCTGCTTCATCATTGATGATGAGATTTCCTCCCAAACAGTAAAGGTTTTGACCATCAAACACACTTCGTTCGCCAATGAGAACGGGGCTTCTATTTCTACTCCAGGAGTCACTTTCCTGTCAGTTGACATGCCATTACTAGTAACTGCATCAGTTGACCTAAATGATGAAGAGGCTCAGTTTGATGCTAATGATATGCAGCAGTTTCTCTGGAGCCTCTCTCATGCTAAACAACTGAAGTTCAGATATGACGGGGCAGAGGTATGCTTATTAATCTGATGTTTCCGCTTGTCTTACTATATCTTCGCATCTTCATTTATGTAAATCAATATGAAAAATTTGAGACCTGAGCGTGATGTTTTGTCTGGAGTCTGGACACTTCACAAATAAGCTGGATTAGTTACACACACACATGCAAAACTGAGTGTTGGATAATTGACTCTAATGTCGTGAAATCATGATGTACTGGTAGAATGACTGATGCTTTCAACCCGATGCCATCTTGTTTAAGTACTAATCATTTGTAGATAAATCAATCTGTTGATTGCTTGGCTTCACCATAAGTATCTTAGTTGGCAGCTTGATTTCACAAGGAACATGCTGAAAATGCATGCTGCCTGATATTTGAGTGACTATTTAACTTGAATTGACATTACTATACATAAATTCGAAAATTAAGAAACAACCAACGAAAACATAAAAATGGAAAATGGTTCAGTAATGTTGAGATTCTGCCTCCTACTGACATAGTTGTGTTGTGTTCTATGCTATAGCTACATGAAATGCACGGAAAGCGTCAAAGCATCCTGGCAATTAATGCGCATACATGTCCAAGTTATACGCATATTCTGTCATCGGGATATAGCTTACCTGCTTTTCTTGCTATAGTCTGCTCCAATAGCACCACGAAGAATCTTTAGTGAGCTTGAAGAAAGATCATTTTATTGTATCGGATTCTTAGCAATATTAGTAGCACTTGTATTATCACAAAATAGAGGAACTTTCCCAAAAGTAAGACCATAATCTTTCAAAGTTGAAATATGCCAAAGAATCTGAGAACAACAACTAGTAGTTGATTGAGCAACATTTGATTGTTTCCTAGAAGACCATGCAATCAAAGAAGTTCTAAGAAAATGATATGTTCCACTAGTACCTTTTCTATTAATTCTACAACCACCAAAATTCGCATCCGAATAACCACTTAAGCATATAGATGATGATGTAGAATACCAAATATTAAATTCAAGAGTGTGTTGTAAATATCTCAAAATCCGCTTAATGGCTTGACGATGTGAAACATGTGGAGAAGCTTGAAATCGAGCGCACAAACACACAGCAAACTGTATGTCCGGTCTTGAAGCAGTAAGATAAAGTAAAGAACCAATCATACTTCGGTATTCTTTTTGATTAACAGCTTCACCATTTTCATCCGGATCCAAAACAGCAGTAGATCCCATAGGTGTAGAGATATGCTTGCAATTCTTCATCTCGAATCGTCGTAAAAGATCTTTGGTGTATTTTGTTTGATGTATAAACGTACCTTGTGGTGTCTGTTTGATTTGTAGCCCCAAAAAGTACGTCAACTCACTCATCATACTCATCTCAAATTCCCTGCGCATTGTCTCAGAAAACTCCACAACCAAAGCGTGAGATGAACAACCAAAGATGATATCATCCACATAGATTTGAACAAAAGTTGATTATCACCATGCTTAAGAACAAAGAGAGCTTTATCCATTTTTTCCATTTGAAAACCTTTCGCAAGCAAAAAGTTTTTAAGTCTATCATACCATGCTCTAGGATCTTGTTTCAAACCATACAAAACTTTTGACAATCTAAAAACATGGTTAGAAAAATTAGGATTTTTAAAACCCTATGGTTGTTTTACACAAACTTCCTCCTATATAAAACCATTAAGAAAAGCACTTTTAATATTCATTTAATACAATTTAAAACCTTTTGAAGCAACAAAAGCTAACAAAAATCTAATTGCTTCAATTCTAGCAATAGGAACAAAAGTTTCATCAAAATCCAACCCTTCCACCTGAGTAAAACCTTGAGCAATAAGCCTAGCTTTGTTCCTCACAATTAAACCATCCTCATTTTGTTTATTTTGAAAAACCCATTTAGTTCCGATAATATTAGAACCAATAGGAGGTTCAACTAAAATTCAAACTTTGTTTCTTTCAAAATTCTGAAGTTCTTCATGCATGGCATTAATCCACGATTCATCAGTTAATGCATGAGTAACATCTTTGGGTTCAAAAGAAGCAACAAAAGCAGAATTCATATGATCATAAGTTACGTTAGACCTTGTAGTACGCTCAAAAATGTTACCTATTATGTGTTCCGGAGGATGCCGTCGTTGAATGTGCAAAGAAGCAGAGACTTCAGAAGTTGTTTCATATTCTGAACCTTGAACAGTAAAAGTTGTAGGTTCTGGAGGATCACCAGAATCAACACGTGTCGAACCAGAGCTGAATCCCCCTGTCAAATCTGACTGTGGCTCCTCAGGCGGTCTGACCGGCGTTATTCCGGTGGTCTAACCGGCCACTTCAGGTTCGTCCTCATCGTCGCTTTCCTCCACAAAAATGCTATTCTCCCCTTGAGTCTACGATAATGTACCTAAAATTTCTGGTCTAGTACCTGGACTAGCCTCATCAAAAGTGACTTCGCAAGTCTCAACAATTTTGTTAGTTTCTAAAACAAATACATGATATCCTCGAGAATGAGCAGGGTAACCAAAAAACAATCCATCTATAGAACGTACTTCAAACTTATCCAAATTTCTAGATTTAAAAATAAAACACTTGCACCCAAAAACACGCAAACGAGAAACTTTGGACTGATGTTCAAACTGAAGCTTATAAGAAATTTTGCTAAGTTTAGATCTCAAGAAAACACGATTAGAAATATAACAAGTAGTGTTAATAGCTTCTGCCCAAAAATTTCTAGGTGTATTATACTCATCAAGTATAGTCTTAGCCATCTCAATCAAAAAACGGTTCTTTCTTTCAACAATACCATTTTGTTGAGGAACCCGAGAAGACGAAAACTGATGTTCAAGACCTTTTTTATTGCAAAATTGTTCAAAAGATGTATTTTTAAATTCACCACCATTATTACTTCGAATAGTTCTCAAAGATCCAAGAAGTTCAATAGCCAAACAAAGATACAAAGTGCGAAATTGTTCAAAAGCCTCCTCTTTAGTTGCCATAAAGAAAATTCAAGAATATCTCGAAACATTATCCACAATAACCAACACATACCACTTTCCTCTAACGGATTGCACTCTAGCTGGACCAATAGTGTCCATATGTAAAAGTTGTCCCGGTGCATCCGTTATCACAGAAACAACTAGATTATGTGAAGAAGCAACCATCTTAGCATGACGACATGACGAACAAAGCAAATCAAGATCCTTTTTAAGTTTAGACAAATCACGAACAAAATTCGAACCACTAATTCTAGTAAGATGATCAAAACCACCATGCCCAAGTCTACGATGCCACAATATTAAGTCCTTTGAAAATTTAGCAACTAGACATGTGATCTTAGATGAAACACCACTTTCAAAATCAGCATTAAAAACTCTTCCATAACGAGAAATTCCCAAAAAAAAATCTCCAGAAGAATCTAGAATTTTACTCCCAATTTTCTTAAATCTAACCTCAAAATTTTCATCAATAATTTGAAAAACCAAAAGCAAATTGTACATTAAATTTTCTACCAAAGCCATCTCATTTAAAACAAACTTGTCACTTAATTTGATGGATCCAGTAGCAAGAATGGCACTGGTAGAAGCATCTCCAAAGATAATTGATTCAGTCTTATTTGCCGATTGAAGAGAGGAGAATCAACTTTTATCACCGGTCATGTGCCGTGAACAATCGGAGTCCATTATCCGCACGTTCTCCTTCCTTGCCACCAAAGCCTACACACAAGCAGATGTCGATGTCTCAGTATTGTGCTTAGATAACAAAAATTTAGGAATCCAATACTAAGATACACGACCAGAGGTACCAGCAGGCATAAAATCACGAGCAAAACCAGCTTTATCTTGTTTAGAAAAATTTACTCGAGGCCGGTTTAACCGTTGGATGTACTGTGGTCTGACCGCCAGCCTGGCCCAAAACCTGATTTTTGCCATTTAGATTTTCAAAAGTAATTTCCCTTTCCTTTTTCTGTTTTCGACCAAGTCTAAAACAAAAACCAACTAGATGTCTATCTTTTCCATAAAAAGAGCAAGTATGCTTTTCACAAGAAGATGAGTTTGCAACCAAAGGTTTTGAATTCAAAGATTTGGTTTCTTTACATATTGTCGAAAGAGAAGACAAAATCCCAGCCGATTTAAAAATGGTTTGTTTAGATTCGAGTTTTGTCAAAATCTCATCATTTTTAGTGATACCCAAAACATCAGGTTGTTGAGAAGTAAAATAGGTATGTGCGTCAAAACCTATACCTCTGTTGTGTATGCTTACTTTTGATTGATCCAAAATCATATTTAGTTTCTTCTTTCCATCGAAAAATCTTTGCAAAAAACTTTTTAAATAAGAAACTCTTTTGTCAAATTAGCACAATTTTCGCCATCAACCAAAACTATTTTTGTTTGCGACATTTTGAGCAAAAAAGTATCTCATGATTTTTCACAATATCCTCCATGTACTCAATACGATGTAAAACATTTTTTACTCTCATCTCATTTAAAGAACATATTGAGCAAGTTTTAGATACAGAAACATCTTTTTGTTGTTTTAGTTTTCTAGCACTCAAAATATTAAACATGGAACTTGCACTAAAATCAATTTTATATTTACTCAATAGCTTTCTAGTCAAAAGTAATTCATCCAAGATTCTAGTATGTAGCATAGTTCCAAGAGCAAAATAAGATTCTAATTGTTTATTTTTAATGAGAGCATTTTCAAGTCTTAAGCATGTAGTACCATTTACATCTCTTAAAATAGAAATTTCAGAGAATAAAACTTCACAAGACTTACAATCATCATCATTAGGAATCAAAGATCTTAGTCTAGAAATTTTAGATTTTAGAGATTCAACAATAAAATTATTTTTCTTAATTTTTTCTCGTAACTCTGAATTTTAAGACTAAGAGCAACTACCATCTCTTGACAACTTCTAATAGAAGGAGTAAAGGTAAATACTTCATCATTGTCGCACTCAGAATTGCAGTCGTCTGAATTTGATCCTTCAGGAACCATGAGGCAAACCCCTGAGATGTTTTTTCCTTTATGATCGCCTCCATCTTCACTCTCGTAACCGACATCGTTTGCCTCAGCTTGTTCAAAAGCAGCATAGACTTGATTAAAGAACTTCTTGAAATCTTCCTTACTTTGCTTTCCTTTGAACGTTTGCTTTTTCCTTACGTTTTTGGGCTTTTCCCCTTCATCTTCCTTTGTAGATCTTCCAAACTTCGGACATTTAGATCGAATGTGGTTCAACTTGCCACACCGAAACACCGAATTAGTCTACCTCTTTTCCTGATTTTGACATTATTCAAAGCTCGAGAAAACCTGTTAGTTAATAGTGCCAAGTCCTCCTCGGAGAATTGCTCGAGTTGATCATCGGACATGGCATTTAAAGCATTGAAAGAATTCGATGAAGAGCCATCAAAGACGAATTAGATGAAGAAACTAAGACAATAATTTTTGAATCTGACTTGCGAGAAAGAACATACAACACATGGGTTTTTAGCTTTGTATAAAGAGATTCCAAAGTTAGAGTTGTCATATTAACAGATTCTTAAATCGATATAACTTTCATCTCCCAAACTTTCATATCTAATCTAATCAAAAGATATCTTGCAATTTCAGATTGAGGATAGTTAACATCAAAAGAATCATCAACAGATCTAAGATTGTTTAAAACTTTGTTAAATCGACCAAAATAATCATCAAGAGCTTCTCCAGATTTTATCTCAAATTTCATATAGTCCTTTTTGAAAACATTCCTGCGAATTTCCTTGATGTTAGAAAATCGTTTGTAAAAATCACGTAGAGTCTTTCATATCTCATGCGCAGTTTCAAGATAAGAAATTCGATCAAAATCCGAGCGAGAAACTCCACACAAAATCATGTTCCATGCTTTGCAATTATTTTCCAACTCAATTTTATTTTTTGTAGAAATAATATCAGGGATTTCATAAGGATAAGAAACTTTTTGTCAAATATTATATCCCTGAGACATAATATAAGGTTGCATCTTCTTGCACCAAAATTGAAAATCAACTTCATCAAAAACATGCTGCTTGGTTGAAAATCGGTCAGCCATGGCTAAATCTCAAGATCGATAAAATCAAAAGGAGAAAACAGAACTCTGATACCACTTGTAGAATTGAACACAAGAACTAAGCCTATTAGAGGGGTTGAATGGTAGGAACACCAAAAACCAAAATCTTTTGTGGAATAAAAGAAACTCTCAAACCTGGATGGAGTGCACCAATCAGACCATCTCTGTTGCGCCGGTCTGACTGTTGTATATCCGCCGGTAGAACCGCCGCCTCGCCGCCGCGCTCTTGTTGGATAAACCGTCGGAATTCAAAAGGATACACATCGAAAATACTCTTCAAAATAGATTAATTTTATTGCATCAAGATGTGTTTACAAAACACATACAAAGCATTCTTCTATCTTAAAACTAAACTCTAGCTTTTCTCTTTTCCAACAGTTATTATTATAGGGTCTCAACCCCTCATCTATTTATACATGAAACTTTCTACATAAAGTAGGAGTAGAACTCCTATAAAATCCTTAATTTTCTAAACAGATTTAATTTGCCAAAATTCTCATCTGCGCGGGCTTGCACTCCAGGACGCTGTAGCGCGTGGGCCGTCGACCTGCGTACCGACCAGCTGCTTCCGCCTCCCGTGCGGACTAGCCTTGCTGCTGCTGTCGGTGATGCATGTATGTATACATATATACCTGATCGCTACTGCTCCGCAGCCTACATCACTTGCTGCTGCTTAGCTGCATGCCGTGCAGACACATGGACTTAAACCAAAAAACAAGCTACTAGCTACATGCACTTGCATACACACATCCTGTGTACACACATATATACATCGATGCTACAGTACCTTGAAGTACTGTAGCAGCCTTTCTTTCTTTTATTTTCTTTCGAATTTTCCGTGATTTTTCGGTGATTGCACACATAATTTGCAAAGCTCGTTAGGAAGACCACCCACACAGTGTCTATCTACTGTGTGCCACTTTATGTTCAACCTCTTCATCCGGCATCCTTGATCGTTCTGGACCTTAACTTCTCTCTGAGTTTTGTCCCGATCCCCGATCCCACCATTGACTGATGTTGACTCCAAGACAAACTCCTTCACACCAATAGATAAAACAACTTTTTCTGAGCATAGATATCGCAACCTGACCCTCATTAGTCACACGCACTTATGCCAACATCGACAGATATTTGTAAACCAATTTCTATTAAATAAATCATTTTAGAGCCAATTATTCATAAAAAAATAATCATGACAATGATTTCTTAATCTCCCTCTTGATGAACATATTGTCAAACCCTTCAAAATATGATTTAGTATTTGAAAATAAAAACCAAAAGAATTGGTAAAAATGATAGAAAGCACTCAAGACTCTTTAAGAAATGATAGAAAGCACTCAAGACTCAAAAGATTTGCTCAAAAGATTTGAAAAAGAAGCAAACTAGAAGTAAACTTCTCTCCCTTTTTAAACAAAGAAATTCCCTTCCCTTTTTATTAAAAATTTGCATCATTTTGTGTTATTCTCCCTCTTTTGATAATGATTTCATCAAGAAGTTCAAATTCTTTTTTTTGAGAGCTTTGGAGTATACCTAGAGCAATTCAAAAACATGTGTTACAACGATAAAAGAGATAAAGTGATCAACTAGCTAACAAGCATGAATTAGAATATAAACATGAACCATAGATATTATAGATAAGTTTAAATCAATAGTAAAGATTCATGTATTCGAGTAATTTATAATGCAACATAATCACTAGCACATAGGTTGAAAGAAAAAACTACATATAGATAAGCTGAACTAAACACTCTTTTTTAAAATAACTTGCTATTTACAAGAGAATTTTCATCAAGTTTAATTTCTGATTTTGCTCACAATAACCTTTTAATAGCATAAAACGAATTCTCTCAAATATGTTCGGGTACATCCTTCTCGTGAATACTGTTTCCAAGGATTCGGTACCCATTATTTTCCTCACTTCGGATACGTATTTATCGTGAATACTGTTTCCAAGGATTCGATATCCATTTTTTCTCTCATATAAGCATATATTTTTACTTGAGGAATCTCTAGAGTATTTGAGGAGTGAAAATTTCAACAAGCATATATATGAGCATAATTCCTCCAAACCAGCATTAATGTCAATATTGTATATTTACTTAATTCAAGTAAAAAAATTTAAGTGTCATGCATCATCTTCCTTAAAAACAACATCAAAGGCTCACATAAAGATTAAAATACACACAAACTAAACTAGCAACCAGAAGACCTCATTCATATTGGTAGTAAGTATAAGAATATACTAGAGGTAAAGTCAAAACTCTTCTTTTGTCATCTTTTTAACTTTCTTTGTTTTCTTTTATTTTATGAAAATTTAAAGCAATAAAAAGCACAAAAACTCCCCCTTAAAACATGCCAAAACGATGAATAATACCTAATTCTCTCCGAAGAAACACAAAGCAAGAAGGATCAAATGTCTTAGTGAAAATGTCTGCCAATTGCAATTTTATATCAAGAAATTTCAATTCAATATCTCCTTTCTCAACATGATCCCTCAAAAAGTAAAAACAAATATGTGGGCACCTTTAAGACTATTGAAATCATATGGTTGAAGCATGATCCCCCGTGGAAGAGTTCTTTGTTGAAAGTGATAATGGTATGACCTCTCTTCAGATTGATATCAAACACTATAGTTAGTTCCTATATGAGAGAACTGTAATTCTTTCGAGTCTGAGTACATATGAAATGTCAAAGGATCGATTCATTTGTTGTCCCATTCTAAAATCCTCCTTTTCTGGGATGGATAAACATTCTTTGATTCCAGCTGAGTTCGAAGGCACATACATATGTTTGCAGCTCTTGTTTGGTGCTTTGACTTTTGAGTACAAACAATTGTATGTCTTGTGATGCTTTGTTTTTGCCGGAGCGGATAACTTGTCACAACAAAATTCAATAACATACCATAACAAAATCCAAAGGGTTAGCCAAATATTTTTCATCCAAAACATTGTGTGGACAATGCTGACACTTAGCATAGGGAATTTAAAGACTTTGCCAATTTTGAGTGGATATAAAGTATAGTAAAATTTTGTACTTGTTATAGTATAATTTTTTAAAGCATTTAGCGAAAATATAAATTAAAACCAAACTTTTTTCCTCGGGTACCGCTATCCGAAACAGTACAAAATGGACATAGCCTACGATGAACAAGAAACATCACATAAAAACAAAAGTTAATTTTCATTTTACAATTATCTTTCTTTGTTAAAAAACCATGTCGCGTAGGAGTATTCATTTGTACTCTGAAGAAATTTCAAGTGTCATCACAGCAACTACCATTTCACTTCCATGAAAAGATAAAAAGAATATGGTTTCCCACGGGATAATAATTATAAATATAATATAACTAACTAATTTCAGCAATCAATCAATCTGAACCGTCCGCTTTTCCATCGCGGCCGAAAACCACCCGCAGAGCCACAGAGGCCAGTAAAGCTTCTCTGCCTGCCTTTCCCTTCCGAGGTGGAATGCGGTCGCGACTCGCGACTCGCGAGGGCGATCACCAAATCGAGGTTTGCTTCTTCTTCCAATCCTTGTTGCATCTTCTCACTTCTGTCGCTGCAGGTTTTTCACCCATCGATTTCCGCTCGAATATTGCGCTTCGATGTCGAATCTTTGCTCACGGTTGAGCTATGGGTTCATGGTTTCTTGAATTCTTGCATCTTCGATCACTGGAGCTTTCACCCAATCAATTTCTGCTCGAATATTGCCCTGTGATCTCAAATCTTGCTTACGGTTGAGCTGTGGATCCATGGCTTGTTGATTCTTGATTTATGTTGACCCATCCTGCTTCCTGCAGTCTCCACGCACGCCACCTGTTCGACGAAAGGCCTCTGCGTGTGCTCGGCCACCATGGACACGGCCCCGACGCACGGCCCCAACACTGACATGCTCAGTGGCCTCCCCGAAGGAGTCCTCCACCGCATTATGTCCTTCCTCACCTTGCGCCAGGCAGTGCAGACGTGCGTGCTGTCACACCGGTGGCGCAACCTCTGGCGCTCCATGCCCCACATCAACGCTGACTACAAACAGTTCATGGTGATGGGCATGGTGGTCACCCAAGCGGGAGACGAGGCGTTGGTGCTGTTCAAGAGATTTGTCAACCGACTGCTGGAACTCCGCGACCCTGTCGCCTCTATGGACAAGTTCTGTCTCTGGTACCTCATATCTGACGACAAGGACGACGACACTGACTCGCAAGATGACGACAACGACGACGACACTGACTCGCAAGATGCGGTTGCGAACAGGTGGATCGGCCACGCTTTGCAGAAGCAGGCCCGGGTTGTAGAGGTTGACGTTGAGCTCGTTTACGCTGACCTCAAACCATTGGTGCTCGATCACTCTGTGTTTACTTCATGCCACCTGACAAAAATTTTGTTCTGCAATGTTATTCTGGGTGATGGTTTCTTCAAGCAACTCAAGACGGGCTGTCCAGCATTGGAAGATCTCTCCTTAGATCTCTGCATCATTAGCGATGATGAGATCTCCTCCCAGACACTGAAGGTTTTGACCATCACGGGCACTAAGTTCTCCATGGAACACAGGACTTCTATTTCTACTCCGAGTGTTACTTCTCTGACCTTGTGGAGTCCTGATGGCATGGTTGTACTAAAGGACATAGCATCAGTAATGACCGCATCAGTTAAACTTACCGATGATTTAGTAAGCGATGGTTCTGATGCTAGGGGTTTGCGCCAATATCTCTGGACCCTTTCTGGTGTTAAAAATTTGGAGTTCCATTATCTGGTGACGAATCTGGACATGAAGGTATGCTTACTGATCTTACATATTCCCCTCCGTCTTAGTATATCCATGCATATTAATCTAGGTATCAATTTGTTGAGGTGAAACTTAAAGTGTGGTATGCTTCTTGACTTCGCAATTGCACTATGTTAGTTACCTCTACGGCTCTACCCAAAAACTATGCATTGCATGGCTAATTCTTGTGTCATGAAATCACGATGTGCCAATATGATGACTGATGCAATCTATTAGAACTTACAATTACCCTAAACCTTAGCCTACACATAATCACTTTAAAACTTGCAGAATTTGAGTGAATCACTGACCGGTGGATGTCGAAGTCATTAGTGCCGTGGTGTTAGGTGTCAGTGTAGGTCGTCGTTCATGGTGTGGGTGGCATCGCCCTTCCGGCCGCCACCTGCACTGTCCGGCGATCGGGGAGGAGATCGGCCTTCGGTCTCCTTCCAGCGCGCTTAGGATCGGTTAGGGTTGTTGGGAGTAGCTTAGGTGTGCGTAGATCGTCACCCACGTACGTGCCGTAGCTCCCTATTTATTCTAGCGCTAGAGGAGATCGGGGGCGATTCTGTTAGGGAGAAACGGGCGCTACTGGTCGTGGCGCAACCATGGGACTAGGTCCATGTTGTTATCGGCGCGTGGGTGGCGGTGGAACTTGCCGACACGCCTTATTTTGGCTCGTGGGCCAGTAGATCAACCAACACAATCAACCACTCGATGCATGTACCCAGGTCATCTGTAGATAAATCAACCAGTTGATCACTTGATCCATCATCTGTAGATAAATCAGCCAGTTGATCACTTGATCAGAACTCAGAAGTACCTTAGTTGGAACTTGGAAGCTTTATTTCACAGAGGGACTGGAGCATTTCCTATTCGACAACTCTAATATGTTCTAATGTGGATGCAGTACTGGGGTTAGCAACTGAAAATGCATCTTGTCTAATATTTGAGTCATTATTTTACTTCAATTGGCCTACTACACATAACTTTGAAAATTAAGAGATTCAAAGGCAACATACAAATGGAAAATGCTTTAGCAATTATTGCAAGTCTGGCTCGTACTGCTACCTCATGAATCATTATATAGTTGCATTGTATTTCACTAGTGTAGCTACCTGACTTTCTTAGAAAGCATCCTGACAATTAATTCTTATATTCCCCTGGTTATGGACTCCCATTGACACGGAAAAAAGTATAGCATATTTTAGTGTTGTATTTTTTTTGTCATAAGTTTTATTTCTTCTCGTGGTCTTTTACCTGTACTGCAAACAGAATATTTATCACATAATGTTAGCTCACTCAATTTTGTTGGCAAGTTCTTTTTTTGTAGCCAGCTAATCATTTGAATCTTGTGCAGCTGACAATCAAAAGCAATTTGCAATTGTGTCCGAAATTCAACAATCTTGTCAACCTGACTCTCGGTCAATGGTGTCTGGATGCAAACTTCTATGCTTTAATTGTATTCATGCAGAACTCACCAAGACTGGAGAAGCTAACACTGAAACTCGATCCGGTAAATGATCTTCTCCTAATGTGTACTGATCCTACTTGAAAATTTTGCACAAGTATATTTGTCATTAGAATGTAGCTTACTTGTTTTTCTTGCTGTAGTTCCGTCATCAAACATCACAAAGAATCATTGGTGAGCTTAATGAAAGATCATTTACATGTGGGCACCTTAAGATTGTTGAAGTCCAATGCTCAGAGAATGATCCCCGATCCAACCACGTGGTCAATTTCTTTGTTAGTACTGGTATGACCTCTGCTCAGATTCATATCAAACACTAGATCCAGATGCAGCATCAAGAGCCTCCAATTTTCTGGTCTGAGTAGAAATGAAATATCAGAGGATCCATTCGCTTGTTGTCCCATTGAAGAATCTCACTCTTTCTGGGATGGATATAAGTTGGTTGATTCCAGCCGAGTTCGTGGCACATAAGATTTGTTTACCTTCCAATCTTGTTTGGTGCTACGACTTGAGTGCACACAATCGTGTGTCTTAGCTCTTGAGTTGATCCATTGCTTGTAAGTTGTAATGTTAGTCCGTCTTGTCCTGTTTGAAGATGTTCGTTGTGCTGGAGTGGATACATTGTTTGCTGCAAAAACATTGATCACAGGACGTGGGTAGCTTCTACTGATGCATCTAGGATCAAATTACTGTATGTTACATGTTTGAGTATCCCATATGGGCGTCATGTTTTCCTGATGTGTTGTTACAATCCCATGACATGCTTTCACTTTTAGTTGATATATCAATCAGCCTTTTCATTGCCACTTTTGTCACACTGAGAACTGAGACCCAGTTTCACATACTATCTGTTCTGACTCTGGAAGAGACGCATCATTTGTTTTTCGAATGATTACTGTTTGCTTGATTTAGATGGGCAGCCAAGTGATATCACCGGTATACGACCATTTTTCAATCAAAAAGATCGAAACTCATCGTACGGCTTATCAACGACCATAAAAAATAATTTATGGGTTAAATTTTTATATATGTGTTCTTAACGATTTAAAAGCAAATGCTGTAAACTAAACTGTGATGAAAAAATCCCAAAATAAACTCTAAAATTAATTTTAAAATCTAAATTTTGGCCACGGTTTATAAGCTAAAGGGCAAAGGATAGATGTAGATCTCTCGATTTGCTATGACCTAGACATGTATAACAAAATTTTCAATGCTTTGACGTGTCATAAAAAATTCAATGTTAGCAAAAAAAAAAGTAGTGAAGTCATAGCATAGTAAATTCTGGAGTTAACCAATTCTCGGACATAACCATCAGAAAAGGCTGTAAATGGAGATAAGCCATGAATTTAACATCTGTTGGAGATATGCCGTAACCCCTTCGGCTAGACGAAGATCAAAGCACCGAGCGAAGCGCCGGACGAACGGGCAAAGCCTCGGCTCGCCGAGCAAAGAGCCCAATGAATGGACGAAGCCAGGCGTACCGGGCGAAGGGCCTAGCGATCGGACGAAGCTAGGCGTACTGGGCAAAGGGCCCGAAGAACAGGCGAAACCTAACAGGGTGCCGAATGGCTTGCCAACATCATCCTAGCCCAAGAGAATGGGAAGCCTATTTAAGTGCCCAGTATGGTCCATATGGACTTATATTTAGGAAAAGACATGTGTATCATCATACCTGTTCTTATCTAAAAGCCAAAATGTAATATCACTTGTAAGTGAAACCCTAAGGCTGAGTTTGAGAATAAGGGAAGAAGATGATGATAATGTAAAACAAGGTGAGCCATTAGCACATGATTAATTGAGTATTAATTATTTTGAACTTGAAAAATAAATTAATATAATTTTTTAAATCAACTTTTAGATAGAAAATTTTTATAAAAAAAACACCGTTTAACAGTTTGGGAAGCGTGCTCACGAAAACGAGAGGAGTTTTCCTCCTATCATGTAGATTCGAACTATGCCTAACTCTATAAATAGACCTCCAAAGTATTGTAATGGCAGGGTTTATAAGGTTCAATACACAGATTTACTTTTTTTTTACACTCAGAGATCAGTATTGTTTCTTTTGACAACAACATCCCACAAGGACAAAAACATCACAAAACAGTTGTTTTTTATTTTACGGTTACTCCCTCTGTTACAAATTACTTGTTGTTCTAACTTTGTTTTAACTCAAACATTTCTACCTTTGACCACCATTTTCTATAAATTTGTATAGTTTAACAATATACGAAATATATATTATATTTCTCATGGTGAATCTAAAAATATTAATCTTATGATGTTAAACTTTACGAATTCATAGAAATTAATGACCAAAGATAGAAATGTTGACTTAGGATAAAACTAAAACTAGGAGTGATTGAGAACACAGGTAGTATCTGTTTGTTAGGAAAAATCACTACCATCTGTGTGGTGATACATTGTATTTAGTGGTATACGCCACTTAAAAAATTCTTAACACCTTCTTACCAACAATTTTCTCAACCATTTAATTTAGTTAGCTGGAATTTATATAAAAAAAAACAAGATTCAATCACAACATGACACATGAGCGTTTGTAAAAGAAATAGCAGTATATTTTTACAAATTGTATTCCACGAAGCAATTCTCTCATGAATCAATCAGAAACACAGCCATTGTACTTTTATAAAAAAAAATAAAAACGATATTGTTTCCCGCAGGATAATTACAGTACAAGTAACTCATTGCAGCAAACATACTTTATGAATCAATCTGAACCGTCCAATTCTCCATCGACGGCCTGAACCCAACCCAGAGGCCACTTAAATAGACAGCCAACGATATAGCAGCTTCATTTCCTTCCCTTCCAAGTTTCCAAGCCAGCCTCCTTCCCGTTCCGTTGGTGGTTTTGGTGGTGCTCCAAATTCGAGCCAGGTTTGCTTCTTCCTTCATTTCTTCCAATCCTCCTCGCATGTCTCCTCTTCGATCGCTGGAGTTTTCATACATCGTGTTCTGCTCGAATCTTGCGCTACGTGGCGATAGATGTCGAATCTTGCTTGCGGTTGAGCTGCGGATTCATGGCTTCTTGATTCTTGGTTAATTGGTTTTCGCCGCTCTGCAGATTATTACACGCGCCCCAACTGTTCGACGAAAGGCTTCTGAGTGAGTGCTCGGCCGCCAGCCATGGCGGAGACGGCTCCCAAGTGCATGCGTGCGGGTGCCGCCGGCAATGATGGCGGCGACGAGCTCAGCGCCCTCCCCGACGACGTCATCCTCCGCATCATGTCCTTCATGAACGCGCGCCAGGCCCTGCGGACGTGCGTGGTGTCCTCGCGGTGGCGCAACCTCTGGTCCGCCCTGCCCCGCATCAACGCTGAGTTCTTCGAGTTCGACACGGACACCGAGGGCATGGAGACCGTAGCGGAGGACGACGAGGTGGCGTTCAAGAGGTTCGTCAACCGGCTGCTGGAGCTCCGCGACCCCGCCGCCTTGATGGAGCAGTTCTGGCTCAGGTACCCCAGCTCGGACGACTACAATCTCCAGGTCGACTCCGCAGAGGCGAATCGGTGGATCAGCCACGCCATAGAGAAGAAGGCCCGGTCCGTGGAGCTTGTCGCGATGATGCTGCCATTGGAGGTCGACAACGCCGTGTTCACTTCACGCTACTTGAGAACACTTGGCTTCTGCAATGTCTTCTTGGTTCATGGTTTCTTCAAGCAACTCGAGACAAGATGCCCAGCTTTGGAAGATCTCTACTTAGGTGACTGGCTCATTACAGATGATGAGATTTCCTTCCAGAAGTTGAAGGTTTTGACCATCGATCTCTCTCGGTTCCCCTCTGAGTACCGGACTTTCATATCTACTCCAGGAATCACTTCCCTGTCCTTGGGCTATCGTGTGGGAAACGTGTCTTTGCTCAAGAACATGCCATTTCAGTTTGATGCTAGTGGTATGCGCCAGTTTCTCAGTACACTTTCTGATGTTCAACAATTGGATTTCGATTATCACGGAAGACAAGTATGCTTGTTGATCCGACAAGTTTCCGTTGTCTTACTATATCTTTGCGTCCTCCTTATTTATATAGATCAATATGAAAAATCTGAGATCTGAGCATGGTATTTTGTCTGGACACTTTGCAAAGAAGCTGGACTGTTATTAGCTACCTGCACTTTGGCAATTGCAAAACTGATTGTTGGATAATTATACCTTATGCTGTGAAATCATGATGTGCCAGTAGGATGACTGATGATATATAACAGTACATAAATCAAAATGTTGACTGCTTGATCTGAAGTATATCTGAATATTGGCAGCTTGATTTCACAATAAGACTGGAGCAATTCCCATTCGATGACTCTACATGTCCTAAGGTGGATGTAAACTTGGGTTTAGCAACTGAAAATGCACCATGTCCACTATCTAAGTGATTATTTAACTTCAACTGGTTCTATAGCACATAATTTGAAAATTATGAGACGTTCAAAGGCCACATAAAATGGAAATGGTTTCAGCAATTGGTGAAAGCCTCACCCTAGTGCTACCTCATGAAGCATGACATAGCGTGTTGTGTGTTGGGTTAATCTAGTTGCATGTGTGTATTGCACGTTTATTACTTAAGAGAATAAATTGATAGGCTAGAGCATGCTTGTAGTGATTAGTGTGGATAGACTTTGCACGAGCAATTTGTGGAAGTAGTAGATCAAAACGCAGCTGAATGTGTGAGACGTGGCTGATGATTTGAGCTCTGGATCGTGTACACGGCGAGAGGCCAAGGTGTCGTGTTGAGGACGGCAAAGTGTATGCATGGCGATTAGCTGTTAGTAGCATTTAGTGGCATCATGCATAGAGATTGCACGTTCTAGTTGTTAAGCTGCATGTAGGGTGTACATGCAGCCATGCATGTACGTTTGGTGAGTAATTTACTTGGTCATCACGTGCATGCTCGGTTGAGCAAGAAGATAGGTAGACTGTGTGTGCGGGTTTTTTTGGGCTGAAGTGGCTGTTGTATTTATATGTACCGAGTGCATTTGATTAGTTAAGTGAAAAGAAAATAAAAAAATGACGCAAGTTTGTGCATCACCAAGCTCCTGTGCCCCTTGTGTCTTCTATTTGCTTTGTTGTGTGTGTGTGAGAAACACATCGTATAAGGAATTAGTGAGTAATTCCTAGAGGGAGATCAGTGAGTGATATCCAAGAAAGTTGAGTGATTCGGCTCCAACATTGTGTTTTCACTAGTGTAGCTACCTGACTTGCGTGAAAACTGAAAAGCATCTTGACAATTAATTCACATATGAGGTTATGGACTCACATTAAAAAAAAGTATATCACTGTTTAAAGTGTATTTCAGTTACATGAGTTCTTTTTTTCTCTTGTGATCTTTTAACATCCATTGTCTTGAAGATACTGTTATACCTTGGACTTCAGTGAAAAAATATATAGCACTGTTTAAAGTGCATTTCGGTTACGTAAGTTCTTTTTTTCTCTTCGTGATCTTTTTAACATCCATTGTCTTGAAGATACAGTTATACCTTCACTGCAAAGCGAATAACTATTTATCAATAGTGTTAGTGCTCTGAACTTTTTAACATTGATTGTCTATAGCCATCTAATCATTTGGATCTTGTGCAGCTAACAATCGAAAATAATTTGCAATGGTGTCCGAAATTCAACAATCTTGTCAACCTGAGTCTCGATCAATGGTGTTTGGATGCAAACTTCTACGTATTAACTATCTTCCTTTAGAATTCACCAAGACTGAAAGAGCTAACTCTGAAACTCAGAGAGGTAAATGATTTCCTCCAAATGTATACTGACCCTATTTACACGAAAATTTTGGACATGTGTATGTGTCATCGGGATATAACTTACTTGATTTTTCTGCTATAGTTTGATCCGGAAGCACCTGAAAGAATCATTGGCGAGCTTAAAGAAAGATCATTTAGATGTGAGCACCTTAAGAGTGTTGAAGTCATATGCTTGGAGGATGCCCTGGTCAACCGTGTGGAAGGCTTCTTTGTTAAGAATAGCATGACCCCTATTCAGATTAAGATCAAACACTGGAGTCAGTCCAAGCATGAGTTGCCTGCAATTTTCCGTTTTGAGCACGTATGAAATATCACAGGATCTATTCTTTTGCTGTCCAAATTCAAAATCCTCTCTTTCTGGGATGGATATACATTTGTTTGATTCCAGCTGAGTTCAAAAGCACATAGACATGTTTGCCGCTCTTTTTTGGTAGTATGACTTGAGTACAAAATACTATCTTGAGTTGGTTCATTTCTTGTACGTAGAAGAAACAAGTCTTGACCGGAGTGAATACCTCGAATGCTGCAAAAAACATAGGAGTATATCACAGGACTGTATGTCGCATATGTAACATGTTTGAGTTTTCCATATGGTTGTCATGTTTTCCTGACGTGGTGTTACAATCCCATGACCTGCTTTCACATTTTTGTTGGTACTACCAATCGTTTTTTTTTTCCATTCGTCAGTTCTGTCATTCTGAGACCAGATTATATAATCTGGTCTGAGTGTGGAAGAGACATATTCATTTGTTCTTGAAATGCTTATTCTTTTTTGGTTCCTCTTGGAAGACAAAATATCGCCAGTTCTTATTATTCTTGTTATCTCTATTCTGTTTTGAAGTGGGTGATATGTTGCACTTTCTTGCCACTCATCAGTCCTTACACATCGTTATGTTGATATCAAATGCATATTGTAATTTTGAGATTTTTTATAATGCGTGCACAACAAATAAGCAGGGTTCGAAACTAAGCTAGCTTATCACAACAGATTGATGCTTGCATTTGCATTTGGCAACAACCATGTTTTCAGAATTTCAGTTTAGTTGTCTTCTTGAAAGAAGGCCTTCCTGTGTTTTTGTGTTTCAATTATTTCATCGAGACTGTATTTATGATTTTTTATGCCCTTCATGTGAGAAGGGATGCAGAGATGTATTATAGTTTTGTAATGTGTTATCTCACCTAGCAATAGCATCCTAGTTATCTTTCTTACCAAAATACTAACTCTGAGATGAACCTTCTGCTAGCAATGCAAATACGGTGACTCTTTCGAAGGCCTCTGAAAAAAAAAAATTCTGACGCTTAGCATACAACACAATAGGGAATTTAACGACTTCGTCAATTCTAAGGTGATGTAAAGTATAGTAAAATTTAGGAATTTGTATAGCTTAATTGCTTAAAGCATATAGCGAAAATATAAATCGAAACTGCAAAAATGGCTCAAACTGGGGATAGCCCATCATCAGAGACGTCCTAATTTTAACATTCCACTACAAAGTACAAACGAGAAACGTTAGAAAAAAAGGTTAATTTTCTCCGTACAATTTTTATTGTTTAAAAAACCATTTTCATTGTCATAAAATTAAAAATAATTTTATTTCACACAGAATAATTACGGTATAACGACTGATTCATTGCAGCAAACAATTTTCCTTCTTAATGACCACCGTTGAGTTGAGCCTTCATGGTTTTGGCTAGATAGGCTGTGTCCTGTCGGACCGGTCCAGATATGGTATTACAGTAACCGTGCCGGATTGGTTTGGGCATGAAAGCAGGTGGGTCATGCCGACATGGCCCGTTTGGCCATGCCCGTGCTTGATTGGCGTCTCAGCCTATGGTCCGGCCTGGTACGGCATGGCCCGGTCGGCCCATCATTTTTTTTATATTTTTTTTTCTACTTTTCCTTATTTTTTATAATTTTTCATTGTTTTTTATATTTTTTTCCTAATATTTTCTCTTCAGTTTTTTATTTTTTTCTTTTATTTTTTCGCCTCACATTTTTAAATTTTGTGGACCAAACGTGCTAATGGATCGACAGCCGTCTCACGTGCTGATTTAGGCCCATGCCGATCCGATCCCATCACGAGCCGTGCCTGGACCAAAGCTTCAGTACATGGGCCGACATGATATAGTCTACTATAGAAGCCATGTTTTAACGGACCGTGTCAGATCGGGTCTTGGGCCGTGTCCACCCATAAGCCTTCCCAGTCCGGGAGGACCGTTTGGCCACCTATAAGCCTTCCCAGCCTTTGAGCAAAGCGCAAACGTATAGTTAGTTATGCCCTCCCACCCTCCCGTTGCGTCGTGGTGGTGGTGTTCAATTCGAGGTTCGCTTCTTCGTTTCTCCCAATTCTTGCTTGTCGCGTCGCTCCTCTTCGATCGATGGAGTTTTCACCCAACAATTTCTGCTTGAATCTTTCACTGCTACCTCAAATCTTGCTTACCGTTTGAAAGTATGAGCTGCGAATTTCAAGGCTTTTTTGGTTTCTTGCATCGTTCCTCTTCGATCGCTGGAGTTTCTCCCAACAATTTCTGCTCAAATCTCGCACTACGATCTCAAATCTTGCTTACGGTTGAGCTGCGGATTCATGGGTTCTTAACTCTTGGTTTTCCCCTTTTGCAGCTTTTCCACGCACGCCACCTGTTCGACGAAAGGCCTCTGCGTGCTCGGCCACCACCACCATGGCCCCTGCGAACGCCCATGGCACTGTCAAGCTCAGCGACCTCCCCGACCATATCATCCTCCGCATCGTGTCCTTCATGAGCGTGCGCCAGGCCGGGCAGGCCTGCGTGCTGTCACGGCGGTGGCGCAATCTCTGGCGCTCCGTGCCCTGCATCAACATCGACTTCAACGAGTTCGATGTGAGCGAGAACCAAGCAGGGGACGAGGCGCTGTTCAAGAGATTTGTCAACCGGCTGCTGGAACTCCCCGACCCCGTCGACTCGATGGTCACGTTCTGTCTCAGGTACTCTATGTCAGGCGGCAAAGACGGCAAAGCTGAGTCAGCAGACGCCAACAGGTGGATCAGATACGTTTTGCAGGAGCCGACGATGCTTGTGGAGGTTGTCGCCATTTTCTATGCGTTGGAGCTTGATCACTCTGCGTTTACTTCATCCTACTTGAGAAACATCAGGTTCGCCAATGTTTTCCTGGACAAGGGTTTCTTCAAGCAAATTCAGACGGGCTGTCCTGCATTGGAGGATCTCTTCTTACATGACTGCATTGTTATGGATGATGAGATCTCCTTCTCCAAGACACTGGAGGTTTTGACCATCGATGTCACTAAGTTCCACCTGGACTACGAGACTTCTATTCCTACTCCGAGTGTTACTTCTCTGACCTTGTGTTGCCCTTTGGATAGCTTACCTGTACTAAAGGACATGACAGCGTAGTACAGCATCAGTTGTACTTAATGATGATCCAAGCTATCATATTGATGCTAGTGTTTTCCGCGACTATCTCTGGAGCCTTTCTTGTGTTAAACATTTGGAGTTCGATTATTTGGGAATAAAGATATGTTTATTGATCTTACATGTTCCCCCCTTGTCTTAGTATATCCATGCACCTTAATTTATACATCTTCATGTTCCCCCCTTGACACTTCACAATTGCATTATATTAGTTACCAGTACCCGCAAAACTAATTGTTTCATAACTAATTCTTATGCCATGAAATCATGATCTGCCAATAGGATGACTAATGCTATCAACCACTTGATGCAATCTAGTTCATGAACTCCTTACATTTGTACAAAAAAACAATCTGTTGATCAGTTGACCTGAAGTATCTTAGTTTGGCAGTTCGATCTTACATGAAACTGGAGCATTTCCAATTTGATGACTCTACATGTTCTGGTGTGCTATGCAATTTTGGGTTTGGCAACTGAAATTGTATCTGAGTGATTATTTTACTTTAGTTCACATCATTACACACTCTTATCTTTCTTATTAAAAGAGGGGTTTGGTGGCGATGGTAGGCTCTACACCCATTCCCACTCGAGATATTTTTGACTCTAAATATGTACGAATTGTGTTGTTTTTAAGATTTTTTTATAAAATATTGCATTTTTGCATATACGTATAGGTGATCAGTTGGTCTTATCTAATCATGTATATATACAAGTTTTAGATTTCAGGATGAATTGTTTATTGCACTTTATATTTTAGATAGTACATTTAATTGCGATGTATTACTTATGGACATGACACTAATATAAATTGGAAAGTTAGGACACACTCAAAGGCAGCATGCAAAAAAATGCTTCAGAATAGTGGAAGGTCTCACTCCTACTGCTACCCCATGATGTATTTGTAATTTGTGTTTTCACTGGTTTTGGCTACCTGACTTGCATGGAAACCATCCTATTCCTGACAATTAGTTCACACATTTGCTCCAGAGACGCAATCACTTCAATCCTGTGCAGCTGACAATGGAAAACAATTTGCAATGGTGTCCAAAATTCAAGAATCTTGTCAGCCTGACACTGGTCAGTGGTGTGGATGCAAACTTCTATGGATTAACTGTCTTCCTTCAGAACTCACCAATACTGGAGAAGCTAACTCTGGAACTCAAAAAGGTAAATGATCTCCTCCAAAAGTGTACTGATTCTACTTGATAATACCGAAATTCATAATTAATAAAATAATAATAATAATCAATGAATAAATATTGAGTTGTATTTGGTTTGGAGTCTCAATTTATAATATTTTCATGATTTTATAACTATAAGATATAAATTATTAAATATCCAATTGATATTGATCGTTTAAAATATGTAGCGCATGCAGACGCATGGATTGATGCATCGTTGTCATCGAGATATAGCTTACCTGTTTTTCTTTCTGTAGCATCCTTGGGAACATCAAAGAATCATTGGCGAGCTTGAAGAAAGATCATTTACTTGTGAGCACCTTATGAGTGTTGAAGTCATGTGCTCGGAGGATGATCCCCTGGTAAACAACGTGATCGACTTCTTTGTTAATAGTGGACTGAACTCTACTCAGATTCATATCAAACACTAGGGACCAATCCAAAATGTTTGATGAGTAACCTGTAATTTTCTAGTCCCAGGACGTGAAAAATCATCCCGTTAAAAAATCACTCTCTTATTGCTACATTTATTGGTTCTAGCTTAGTTCGAAGGCACATATACATGTTTACTGATCTTGTTTCGTGCTATGACATGAGTACAAAAAACCGTCTTTCGTTGCATGTAAAGTCCAGTCGTCTTGTACTTGTTTGCTATAATCACAGGATGTGGGTAGCTTCTGTATATGTTACATGTTTTGAGTACTCTATATGGCCTTTTTATTTTGCTGAAGTGACGTTACAAACTTGCAGTCCCATGGCATATGCTTTCACTTCTAGGTTCTACTAATCTTGATTTTCTTTTCTTTTCACTGCCTAGCTATTTCTGTCAGGCTGAGACCATTCTCATTGCAGAAGGGATATGTTCTTAAAGATAAATTGCGGAAGGGATACAGCATTGGGTTTTTGAGTAAACTTTTTTAAGGGCTCGTTTACGGTGCATCTCGCTAGCATAATATGTGATTCATTCATGCAATGTGTTGCTGCCATGTAAGATTGGCTGACATCAATGTTAATCGTTTTAAAAGATGATTGTACTATGTTTTACAATGAAATGTACACCTAATTGCGTGAACTGTTGAACCATCGAATAGAGCATGTTGAATAAGATCTTCTTCATGGAATCAATGGTCAATCCTATGTTTCAATAGGACCTGTTGACAATTGAATGTAAGCATATACCGTATGATTCCGAATCTTATCAGTACTTAGGACATTGGTGAAACCAAACCCTTTGAACCATGTTTCCTTTGTCTTTCATGGGCGTTGCAAAACTGAATACATAGCCTCTTTCCAGCATGATTTATGGATAAATTGATTCTGAGATGAACCTTCTGCTAGCAATTGCAAACACGGTGGCTCATTCGAGGGCCTTTAACAAGAAGAAAATTAAAAAAAAATCATATGCTACACAGTACGGGGTTCGATCAGAACCGCGCAAAAGACGATCGGACGGTGTAGTAAACCCCATTAAGCTGATGAGGTTCTCTTTTTCCATTGTGCTTTAAGCTTTGGTTGAGCTCTTATCTGACTATTACTCTATCAGGGCTTACGGTTGAGCAAGTATTTTACTGTAACGTACTCTGCATATCAACAATCAACTAGTAGATGAGATTTTATTCTTCACCAGGAAGTATTAGATTGGATCATATGCCCTCTACCAACCGTTGGATCAGGCTGTGCGGCCCAGATTGAGTGGATCAGGCTGCTCTAATCGATCGATTGAGAGATGACGAGCAAAACAGTATTTGCTAATTTTATATGGTCTTGATATTATCAGTTAATATATCATTTCAAAGTCCATTTTCAATTTCTAGTTCTAGCTCTAGTTTGTGCATTTGGATCGAGCAATTCTAATTCGAACAGGTAACAACACCTGGGAGACACTATTAGACTAATTTATTTGAATTAAATTAATTCGCAAAGCTGCAATTGGAATTACACTTGGGGAAGCAAAGAAACATTTTAAAGAGAAATCTATACCTGCTAAAAGCTCTAGAAAAAAAAAAATCTAATTTGTTCCGTGAATGACAAAGAAGCTCTCCAGGAATTATAAATAATTCTAGCCCTCCGTAGATACCAGTAGAATTTTGCGAAGTTTGCCCTGTTGGTTGAGAAAAAAATTTGAAATTTAACTCGGCAAAAAGAAGAGTAGATTTTGAAATTTGATTCTCTTCCTGCCCTTAGGCTCGGCCTCAGCCAAAGGATTATCTGGGCCATGCTTTCACTGGAAGTGGGCCCAGCTGGCCTTATATGGGCCGCCACCACATCAAAGTTTTCTTCACCGCGCAGCCCAGAGAAAGACGTCCCCACATATAGTTGTCCAAATGGGCCGTGCATGGTGCTACAGTAACCATGCCCCGGAACGGCCCAGCACGGGTGGCTGTGGGCTGTGCCGGCACGGCCCGAGTAGCCATGCCGTGCCTGGGCCGGAGGTGCGGCACAGCACGGCCCGTATACTATAGTAGGCCGGCCCGGCACGGCACCGGCACGACCCAGCATGGTGTTGACGCCGAAAACCCGCTGGGGCTCGTCCGGCGTCTGGGTGACACGCGAAGGCCTGGGAGATCTGCTTAGCTCCAGTGCAGGTCCTAAAGTCTTGAGGTTCGTAGGCGTGCCAGTCAATTTGATCCTGTAATTGACAAGGAGAAAGAAATGTTAAATTCGCGAGCCAATCGGCTGGAAGCCGGCTTGGACTCATCTCATCGGCCGATGGCCGATACGCACTATAGCACTTATACATCGGCTTAGAGCCGATGATGGCAGGAGCAATAGCATAATAATACACAAGTATCGTGCTAGCCAATCATCGAAGGGATACTCAAAAACCGGCTATAAACTTGGTAAAATAAACAGGTATAATGCATAAGTAAATAAATCGAATAAATTCTAGCCGATCATAATTTAGTGTTACTGGTGTTGCCGTGAAGATATGCCTGTGCCCGGGCTCTTGCTTATATCGGCTCCTGGGGTCTTCATCCGCTGTCTGGGCCCGTACACTGGTCCTTACCTAATGCTCGTGCCCGGGCCCTCACCTGGGGTCGTGCCCGGGAACCTGCTTGTACTTGTACTTGGATCGGCAGAATAAACCCATCGGCTAGTCCTTAGCCGATTGTAACAATAATACAGGCAAGAATATATGATAAGGCATGCAATAACATAAATGATAGATAATTGATGAGCCAGCCGACTACTGAACAGAGCGAGTATAGAATAAGACAATGAATAAATGTAGTCGGCTTTAACAGATAACTTATCGGCTAAGCACTCCGATAACACCATCGCACAACACCATCGGCTCATCAAGAGTAAAGCTATTATCGTCAGTCTAGTAGATCGGACCCAACCGTTGCAGCACAGACCAATGATGATAAAGATACCTCGATGGGCCGATAGATATAATGCGATCGTGATGAAGATAACTTACCGGCTATACACCCCGATAAGACGCCTGCACACAAAGCATCGGCCTAGCAGGATCGACTTATCACTAGCAGTTCAGTAGGTCGGACCCAACCGATGCAGCACGAACTGATGATAAATCGCTCCCAGTAAGCCGATACGATTTATGCACGCGTGATGTGATATACCTAATCAATCTATGAGGTCAAACTGAACTGATGCAGCCATAGATAAAGTAGATATATCGTGGTAAGCCGACTACCATAAACCGACTAGAATATCGGACCTAACCGAGGAAGTCCTAGCCGATAGGTAGCCGGGGTGACGAGACTTACCCTCTCGCAGGAGTTCGGACCTAACCGATGCAGCCCGGCTCGAGAAGCAGGATCCCGTCGAAGGGGTGGCGATGCGCCGAATTTGTATTGATCGTTGTGATGATTTACAAGGTCCCCGGGCATACGTATATATACCCCGAGTTACATGAGTCCTTATAGGACACGGTATACAATTTCCTATCCATAATAGAAAATGCTAACTAATCCTGACCGGACACGAGGTCAGGTTTCCTAAAGATAAACATCTGCCTAATTAATATGTACAGTAAATAATTGCCAAGTAACGGTCTTCACGGCTCCTTCCCGATTCCGGTCTTTTCTTCGTCAGTTGACTGTAATCTCTCCTTTGACCGAATCTGATACAGGGCCTTACCAAATTTTGGCGTTAACACATGGCCGGCCTGCTACGGCGGTGAGGGATGAAACCCTATCCCCGAGCGTCAGCGTGAGGGACGAAACCCTATCCTCGAGTGTCGGCTTTGAGGCGCAGCGACGGAGGCAGCGAGCGACGCCGGTGGCGGCGAGGTGGGGAGCCTGCGGGTCGACGCCAACCTGAAGCCGCCACCGCTGCTTCTACCTCGCCACCATCCTCATCGCGCCTCCTTCTTCCGTCGCGAGCCCTGGTGAGGCCTCCCCTGGCGGTAGCGGCGATGGTCCCCCCGGTGGCGGAAGAAGTTGTCCCAAGATTCGTCGACGGAGAAGGGGTCGACCTCCCAGGCGCGCTGGAGCTCCTCGAGGTAGATGCTGCTGGTGCCGTCGAGGAAGCTGTCGGTAAGCCTGGAGAGCGGGACAGCGCGAGGGCGGAGGACCTCCAGGCTGGCCGCGTGGAGTGGAAGCAGTAAGGGGCAGCGGGCGACGGCACGGGTGCCACGGGAGATGGCGGCAGAGGTGGCGGCCGCCGTGGCGCTCGGCGCCGACGTCGCGGAGCTCCGGCTCGACCGCGGTGATCGGACCGCCTCTCCGGCTTCGCGCCCCGCCGGGACCTACCCGTCCTCCTCGCCCAGCCGCTATCCGCCGACAACGTAATGCATATACACATGTACCCGTACAGTACGTACTACAGTATCGGGCCGGCCTGGGCACGGTGGGCCGTCGATGGGCCGTGCCGACACGGCACGGCCCACAACCTCGGTGTGCCGTGCCTGGGCCGGGGGGAGGCACGCGGGCCTGCACGGCACGGCCCGCTACAGGGACCGTTCCTAAACGGGCTATGCCGGCCCGGTCCGCCCGTTTGGACAAATCTGCCCCCATGCTTGAGGCGTCGTCACGCGCGCCATCACTATCGCCACCCGAGGTATGCTTCTTGCTTGCTGCTTCCTCCCGCTTCGATCGATGAGCTAGATTCCTGCGCAACCATTCGCGGTTCTTGCTGCTCCTGTTCGAGTCGATTGTCGAGGACTCAATGCCTTGCTGTTTTCTGCAGCGTCCACGCCCACCACCTGTTCGACGAAACGTCTCTGCGTTCTGGGCCATGGAACCGGAGCAAGAAACCGGCAGAGACAGGCTCAGCGACCTCCCCGACGACCTCATCTGCCGCATCATGTCATTCCTCCACGCTCGCCAGGCCGTGCGGACGTGTGTGCTGTCACAGCGATGGCGCGACCTCTGGCGCTCGCTGACCTGCATCACCGCCGATTTCTGCGATTTCAATGGGGAGACCGACACATGGGAAGGGGACCAGGCACGGTTCAGGAAGTTCATCAACAATCTGCTGCTGCTCCGCGACCCCGTCCCCGTGGTGGACAAGTTCTGGCTCAGATCCGACCTGCCACTCGGCGCCAACCAGGGGCGGATTTGCCACCGGGGCGGGGGGGGGGGGGGAGGGCTCAAGCCCCTCCTACCCTGGCCGCGCCTGTAGAGCCCCTCCTCAGCCCCCCTTGAAAATATATGGCAATGGAGGTAGGGAAGGAGGGGCTGGAGAGGAAACGAAGGATGAAGAGGAGGCGTGAGGGCGTGCCGGGCGCTAGGCGCAGGGCACGGGGCATGGGCGACCGGGCGCTGGGCGCGGGGCACGGGCGGGTGGACGGCTGCGGGGCACGGGGCACGGGGGAACGGGCGAGGGGCACGGGGCACGGGCGACCGGGCGCTGCGGGGCGTGGGGCACAGGCGGGCGGGCGGCTGCGGGGCGCGGGGCATGGGGCATGGGCGACCGGGCGCTGCGGGGCGCGGGGCGCGGGCAGCGGGCGACCGGGCGCTGGGCACGGGGCACGGGGCACGGGCGGGCGGGCGGCTGCGGGGCGCGGGGCACGGGCGGCGGGCTGTTTCTCTGTCTATTTTTCCCCAGCCCAAATAGACAAAAGAGGCAGACTATGGGCCTTTCTTCTTTCTCCTCGAGGCCTCGACAGTTCGACTCTTCGACTCCCCAGTTCCCCTTTGGCTTCGACACGCGGGAGCGAGAGCGGCGGCCGGCGGGTCTGCTAGGGTTTCCCGTAGGCGGGGCGCGGGCCGCGGGCGGTGGCAGGCCACACGCCACAGGCCGGCGAGGGGCGAGCCACGCCCACGAGCGACATCGGGTGGCCGGCGAGTAGCATCGAGCGGCCGGTAGTTGGCCGGTGGGGCGCGAGCGGCGGCAGGCCACAGGCCAGCGTCCAGCGACTCTGGGCGGGCGGGCGGGCGGCTGCTGGCCGGCGGGGCACGGGCGGCGGCAGCGGGCGACCGGGCGCTGGGCGCACGCATACAGCAGGTCAGCAGCAGGAGCAGCCACCAGACAGGCCAGCCGCCAGGGGGCACCGCACACGCAGGACGGTAGGCGCACAGCAGCAGCAGCAGCAGCCAGAAGGTAATTTCGGTAAATTTCTCACTTTTTGTTCTTTAGATTTAATTTTTTTTCAAAATTTGATTAAGGACAAATTGCAGATTGTTCAAAATGTCCAAAAGAACATTGCACACATATTTTTCTAGTTCAAGTGGTACATCAACAACAACTCCCGGCACTAATGACAGCACAAATCAACCAAAGATACATAGATTGGAGTTTAGTCAATCCGATATAGTTGGTGATCCAAGAAATCGGAAACCAATTGAAGAATATGCACACGAAATTAGAGACCAATTAAGAAGGGCATATGCTTTCAGTGGTCCAACCCAACCTCGTAATCTTATCTTTGATTGTAAATGGCAAAGTAGTGAATGGAGATCATTTCAACCAACTTGGTTTGACGAGTTTGATTGGCTAGAGTATAGTGAGTCCAAGGATGCAGCTTATTGCTTATATTGTTATCTTTTCTTTGATCCAGGAAAGCGTGAAAAATTTGGTAGTTCTGTCTTTGCAAGGGATGGTTATGTTAATTGGAAAAAAGCTAAGGAAACTTTTAATCGTCACACTACTTGCAAGACTCACAATGATGCTAGGCTAAAGTGTGATGACTTTATGAACCAAAGAACAAATGTGGCTAGAAAAATTGAAGCAATTAGCAAGGAGGAAGAGAAAAGATATAAGATTTGCTTGACATCTTCTTTAGATGTAGTAAGATTTCTCATAATACAAGGTGATGCTTTCCGTGGACACGATGAGTCCTCTACTTCTAACAATAAGGGTACATACAGAGAGATGGTTGATTGGTACAAAGATAAAGTTGAGATAGTTAAGGATGCATATGATAAAGGTGCAAAAAATTGCAAAATGATATCTCATCATATTCAGAAGGACCTTACAAAAGCTTGTGCAGAGGAAGTCATGTCAGTGATTATGGATGAGATTGGAGATAAAAAGTTCTCCGTATTGATTGATGAGTCTCGAGATGTATCAATAAAGGAACAAATGACTGTAATTCTGAGGTTAGTAGATGAGATTGGAGATAAAAAGTTCTCTTTTTGTACCTTGACTTTTACTTCTACTTGTACACTTGTACTAACATGAAATAAAATATGATGTGCAGGTTTGTGAATGATGAAGGAAAGGTGATGGAGAGGTTTCTTGGACTTCAACATATCGAGAGATGTACAGCTGCTGCATTGAAAGAAACTTGGGTCAGTATGCTTAACAGTCATAAGCTACCAATCTCTAGGCTTCGTGGACAAGGTTATAACGGAGCTTCCAATATGAGGGGTGAATTTAATGGTGTGCAAAAATTGATTCGGGATGAAAATCCTTATGCTTTCTATGTGTATTGTTTTGCTCATCAATTGCAATTAGTGGTTGTTACTGTTTCAACTTCTACTCCAGCCATTACAGATTTCTTTAACTATGTTCCTCTAATAGCCAACACTGTCGGTGCATCTTGTATGAGAAAAGATGCCTTGCTTACAAAGCATCATGATGTGTTGTTAGAAAAGTTGGAGAATGAGGAGATTATCACTGGAAAAGGTTTGAACTAGGAATGTAGCCTAGCAAGGCCTGGAGATACTAGATGGGGTTCACATCTTAAAACTTTACTTCGTATTTTGGTGATGTGGGAAGCTGTCGTAGACATTCTTGAGATAGTAAAAAAAGATTCTGTTAAACCAACAAGTAATGGTGGAGCATTTGGTTTAATTGGTAAAATAGAGAGCTTTGATTTTGTGTTCATAATGCATTTAATGATAGAATTGTTGAGCATCACAGATGGTCTGTCACGTGCTTTGCAAAGGAAGGATCAAGACATTGTTGAAGCAATGCATTTGATCATAGATGTGAAAGAGCAGTTGCAGGATATGAGGGACAACGGATGGGATCTACTATTCAAAAGAGTGAAAACATTCTGTGATAAGAATGAGATTGAATTGCCAGATATGGATAAGGAAATAAATGCTAAAGGGATATCTGCACGTAGAAAGCAAAAGGTAACAAACATGCATTTCTACCATGTTGAGGTTTTCCTTGCTGCCATAGATGCCATTTTGTCTGAGATGAATCATCGATTTGGTGAAGTTAGTTCAGAATTATTAGTATGCATGACTTGTCTTAACTCAAGGAACTCCTTCTCTAATTTTGATGTGGATAAACTTGTGAGACTTGCTGAAATTTATGCTGAGGATTTTGATATTGGTAACCTTATTGTTTTGCCAAATGAACTTAAAGCCTTTGTCAGTCGTGCTAGAAGAACTCAAGAATTTCTTGGATGTATGGAGCTTGAAAAAGTTGCTGAAATTATGGTCAAGACTAAAATGGACACATCTTATCGATTGGTGTATCGGCTCATTGAATTAACATTAATACTTCTGGTGGCAACAGCTTCAGTTGAGAGGATATTTTCTGCTATGTCTATTGTAAAGACAGATTTGCGTAACAAAATGGGTGATGAATGGCTCAATGACTTAATGATATGCTACACTGAGAAGGAGATATTTAGAAGCATCAAGAATGACAAAATCATAAAACGATTTGAAGACATGAAAACCCGGCGTATGTTAATATCTCGGAACAATTTAGTGGTATGATATATGTTCTCTTCTACCTTCAAAATTTTGAAGTTAAATATTTCAATTTTATGTTACTAATTTATTTTTTCTTGTATATAGATTGCTCCTAATGATTCATGAAGAATATGGCAGTGTGAATGCGTCGTCACCGATCTTTTGTTGGTTATTATAAAAATTATATCTTTTACTTCTTCTTATGAATTAAGATGCACTTTCAATTATTTATCTAAGTTGTCATGTAAAAGGCTTAAAACTGCTATATGTTAGTTTTGTATGGGATATAATTGAGTTAAGTTAGTCTAACTCTTTTCGGACCAGCCCCTCCATGATATTTTTTTCAGATCCGCCACTGGCGCCAACGTCGAGGAAGCCTTAGCAGACGCTCACCTCTGGATCGGCCATGCGTTACAGCTGCAAGCCTCAGTAGTGGAGGTTGACCAAGATATCCAAACGTGGAACACATTGGAGCTTGGTGGTCATGCCGTATTTGCCTCACAGTACTTAACAAGATTTTCCTCTCTGCCGTTTCCTTCACCGAAGGTTTCTTCAAGCAACTCGAGACGGGCTGCCCGAATCTGGAACATCTTTACTTATATGACTCCATCATTCGCGTTGATAACATCACTTCCCAGACACCGAAGGATTTGATCATTGATAACTCGGAGTTCTCTTATGACTACGATACTTCCATTTCGACTCCGAACGTCACTTCTCTGACCTTGATTGATCCTGCAGGCCATGTACCTTTTACTAATGGACATGGCATCACTAGTGTCTGCCTCTGTTTATCTTCACTTTGATGTCACCAATTTGGATACTGCTATTAATATCAATCAGTGGCTCACGGGCCTGTCGGCTGTCAGAAATTTAGCCTTGGATTTCCCGGTGGGAGTGGTATGTATCCTGATCTGATGTATTTCCCCTTTTCTTACTATGTCGATGCATCTTCAGACTTAAATGAGAAGAATATTGTCTCTCCTTGACACTTCACACTTAAACTAGGTTACCTCTTCTTTCCTGCGTCACTCTCATTGTAAAACTGATGTCCATTTCTCTACTGGAAATGGGAGAGGCTTCTTCCTCTCTATCTCAAAAAAAAAACCTCTTCTTTCCTGCAAAACGAAGTGTTGCATAATTTATTCTTTTCTCATGATGTATCTAAAGAATGATTGGTTCTGTGAAGGGTCAACCTGATGCAATCTATTTGAAGTACTCAGTTCATTTACTGATTCATTAACCTGTTGATCTGACTTATCTTTAGTAGGCAGTTTGATTTCAGACAGCATGCAAACTAGTATGTACAGAACTGAGAACTAAAAGTCAAAATAAAGAAAATGCTTCAGCAATTGTTCAAAGTCTCACTCCCGTTGCCACCAGTCATAATTGGTTGACACTGCGTTTTCACTAGTGTGACTACCTAACTTGCATGGAAAACTTCATGGCGATTAATTCTCATATGGTCCGGGTTATGCAGTCACTTACTCCCTTTGAATAAAACAAGCAAACCATTGTCCAATATGGATTTTTTGTTTACATTGTTTCTGTTCCTGTCACTGTCTTTTAACATCCACTGTCTTGGAGCTATTGCTGTACCTGAAAATTTTCAGCAATCACTCAATCAGTGTGCTTATCGCATAACTTTAGTGCCCTTTTTTGAGCATGCTTGGGTGAATCAAGAAAAGTTATCTATAATATGGCATGAGTCTGTGTGTAGGCTCCTGATGATTTATACCTGGTGCAGATAGAAATCAAAGACAATATGCAATGGTGCCCGGAATTCACCAACCTTGTAAACCTGACTATGGGTCGATGGTGTCTGGACTCAAAGTTGTATGCATTACTTGTCTTCCTTCAGAACTCACCGAAACTGGAGAAGCTGACACTAGAAATAAAAAAGGTACAAGTTTTTTTTACACGTGTATACTGAAATCTTAATTACATGAAAGGTTTTTTGCACGCGTGTAGTTACCATTATAAAACTTACTGTTTACCCGTTATAGGTGTATGCTAAGAAAATCAATGGCAAGCTTAAAGAAACATCATTTACCTGTGAGAACCTTAAGATTGCCGAGGTCATATGCTTGGAAGATGATCCCCTAGTCAACCGCGTGAAGAAATTCTTTTTCAATAGTGGCATGACCTCTCTTCAGATCAATATCACATACCGGAACTACTTCGAATCTGAGGTTTTCAGAGAGGATCACAACCGTACAAGGATCAGGCGTTAACTTGCATTGTCATCACTCAATCACTCTGTTTGTGGGATGGGCCTGCATTCATTTCATCCAGCCGAGTTTGAACTTTGAAGGCACATAGATACGTTTACTGCTCTTGAGTTGCATGTAAGGCCTGCCTTCTTGCACTACCGGTGATTGATACCTTTTCTGACAGAGTGGGTGGATCACATGTTTGGAAAATTTTGCACTGTCACAGAGTGGATCACTTGTTTCGAAAATTTTGCGGCAAAAACCTTGATCACAAGTCGCTGCTACGTGTGTTGATGCTCAAAGCACCAAGTGAACTGTTTGTTACTCCCTCCGTTGTTGACTTTTGAATGTAAATTTGATCATTTATTCTATTAAAAAATTTTATACAAATATAGAGAAATATAGGTCATGCTTAAAATATTTTTCATGATAAAATAAGTTACAACAAAATAAATAATAATTACATAATTTTTAAATGGCCAAATATATATTCAAAAGTTAACGGTGTCATATATTAAAAATCGGAGAGATTAAATGTTTGAGTACTCCGTAGCCTTTTATGCTTCCTGAAGTGATGTTCATGACCTACTTTCACTTAGTCCGACAGTTTCTGATTTTGGTACGATAGGAACTTCAGCATTTTGTCACCTTTTACATGTACTTCTGCATGTATTTTTCTTCCTGATTTTTATCCATGTAAGCGCGTTATTGTCAGTACTTTTTCACGAGCAAGGAAACAAAGTAACACAACACAATTGACATGCGAAAATAAAAAATGTTTCCCTTGCCTACTTCATTTTGCAAAATGGAAGTTAGCTGTACATTACACATCTGAACTGTAATCAGGCAATAATTCTGTTTCTTCACAAAAGCGATCCAAAATTCTGCAAATCCCTGTGAACATTATTGGCTCTTGTTCCTCTTAATCAAACTACCCCTCGTTTTATCATTAAAAAAAGACAATTGTGCTCTTGCCCCTGCATTGGAATATAAAAAAAATGGACAATTGTGTTTTTCTCCTGCTTTACAATGCAATTATGATTTTACACCTTCTTTTTAAGGTTTATGATTTTGCCCTCGCTTTTTATGACCAAGCTCCGGCTTGCCCTTGGTCTGTTAATTGCAACAAAAGAAATTCTAAGTTTTCCATTGACAAGCCTATGATTCTATGTTTTTGCAGACGAGCGCCAATTCTAGAAAATGCCATTGTACAAATGTTTTTCCCTACAAAATGCCATCACCATCAGGTTCCTCTTAGGAGCCATCTGTTAACTGTTGGAGAAAGACCATTTTACCCCTACACACTGTTCATGCCCACCACCACGATGTGCTGTACAAAGTGCGAGATGTTATCCTGACCCGAAAGCTCACCAAGAACGAGTCTATCAGCGACCCGGGCGGCGCCCACACCTTGTTCACCAACGTCATGATCACCGTCCCATCGTCCATCGCCACCTGCTGCACCATCCTCGACCAGTCTCCGAACCGTATGCGGGATGAGTTTCTGGCTCATACAGCTCGGGCCGAAGATCGAAGAAGTTGAGGAGAGATGGGGAGACCCAACTGCTGCCGAAAGCGCTCGCTTTGTGAAAACAAAACAGAAGGAAGAGGATCTGGGGGTGCTGGAGGAAAATGGCTGAATATCATCTACGAGAGCCTCGACTCGTATCTTAGCCTGTCTGAGAGCTAGCTTCACTTCAACCAATTCTTTTGTACCCTTAGCTCTACTCATATTAGCTTTGGCTATTTCAAGTGCTTGTTGAGCTTCTTCCGGATCAATGTCACTACCCAGTTCCGCATCATTTCCTAAAATGATGATCTCATTATTAATTATTCCGGCAAAACTGCTCCACAGAACCACCGTTAACCATTGATCGTTGAGGAGGCGTATTCTCAAGCGACCCATATCTATAGTTGTGTTAATGGGGGCATGGTTTGGGAAGTACTTAATACGCGTTTCAAGAACAACCTAGGGAAAGAAGAATGGTGAGATATGGAATGGAAAAGGTTGGAAAAGGGGAACTAAGAAAAGTGAAAGGCCTGGCTTGTAGCTAAGAAATATACTTAATAACACAACCCCTTACACAGTATGCCTTGCTCGAAAGAAGCACGAGCGTCACCCTAGCCAGCATTCTTCGGTTTTATTAGAATAAAAGCCATCTTACTCTTAGTAGAGGTCAATTCAATGCTCTAATAACCTTGCGAGAAAGCCTCGGAAGAAGCATTAGTGGTTTGCTGGCTCCATTCACTCCCTCGTAATTCAGCGTGGCAGCGAGCACACCCTTATCTAAAAAAAGGACGGAGTCTATCTAGATCATAGGATCACTGTAATCAGAGGTCAATTCTCTTTCTTTGACCTCCCACCATTCATGACATCCCTTGCTTCTTGCAAGAACAGCTCCTCGCTGGTCCCCTTCGGTCAAGTGCTTGTGCATGCTCTTACCTACCGTAGGATTTTCGTCCCCGAAGCGAAGGAGGAGCAGGAACACAAACTCGTCTTCCTCAGTGTCTGTAATGGTTGCATTTTTCTTGTGCCAAAACTATTTTAATAAAAATCTAAATTCAAAAAACTTCGTTCTTTAATTAAGTTTGGAATTTTTGTGCAATGTGAGATCTCAAGAAATTATCTAAAAATCAGCCCTAGGGTCTCTGCAAAGCTCCCCAAAAATTTTTGCAAAATTGAAAACCCCATTTAAAACAATTTCCAAAATTCAAATCCTCAAAAAACTTATTCAAACAATCCCTGGAAAAAAGTGAAATAGCACTGTGCTTGTCGGGCCACCGTCCTCCTTTCTCGGCCTACTCCTGTTCCCTCACTGCGCGGCCCGATCGGCCCAGCAGTGCGCGCGCGGGATTTAATCTCCACGGGCCCCACGTGTCAGCTGCCCCGCCTCCGCCCGTCTCCTCGGCCGCCCGATGCTTACACGCGGATGGACGAGATTGCTTCTGCCGCTCGGCCCCGCATGTCAGCCCTGACGACATGTCGTCGTCTTCTTCCTCCCGCCGCCCGCTCTTTCTCTCTCTCTTCTCTCGATCCCTCTTGAGTTCTCTCTCTTTTCTCCCTCTGTTCTGCACCCATACCGCCCTGGGGGCATTCGCCGCCGTCCCCCAGGGCGGCGAATCCACCTGGCCTCCCCGTGGCTAACGGCCGCCGGGGCCGTTAGCCCCGGGTGACGGGATGCCATTCACCGCCCTGGGCCACGGCGGTTTTTAAATACCGCCGTGGCCCAGGGCGGCAAGAGGTTAGTTTTGCAAATTTCCCAAATCGAAAATTAGTTTTATAAATTTAAAAAAAAATTAAATTAGTAACAGTAAAAATTCGATGGTGGAGACCTCATTGGCTCACACAGCCAAGTGGAAGTAGCAGGGCCATAACACATGGACATGTTAGCTCGCGTATATATCTTATCCTTTGAATTTTTGTGTTCTAATTTAGATTATAGTGTCTTTTCATTTATTTTAAGATTATAAAATATATGCATTAGTATCTTACCTTAAATTTTATAATTTAAATAAAATTTATTTTTTTCATAGTTTGGAGTATAAGGTTTTTTAATCTATGCATAAAGCTTTTAAATGTAAAGTTTATTATTTATACTAAAGTTTTCAAGTGAAAAATTTACTATTTATACATAAGGTTTATGTTTACAAAGTTTGTTATCTATGATAAAGTTTATGAGTATAAAGTTTGTTATTTGTGGATAAAGTCTATAAGTACAAACTTTGTTATTTTATGGATAAAGTTTATTAGTAAAAGGTGTGGTAATTTTTGCATAAAATTTTCTAATATTTTTTAAGATATAAAGGACCCTGCTATTCAAGTGTGAACGTATTTAAAAGCCTGCATGCAGGTGTGAACATAAAAAGGCACTCTATTTGTATTTTTGTTGCAAGATATGTGTTTGCTGCTCCGAGTCCGCTTGCATCTCGGCAAACGTGTTCGCACGCTGCCTCGTGCCCGCGAATGCTGGCGTACTAGAAGCCCCCTCCAACATAGCATGATAGAGTGTAATACCCCTTGTACCATGACTATGCCTCAAGTGAGGTCCTTCTCTATATTTCGTCCTGCAATTAACTTGAAGCCAACCCTTTCATGCTTTAAAGTGATAAGAGTATTGGATTTGGAAGGTTCTGATTTTGGTGTAAAATCATTGTCATGATTAATATTTTATGATGAATAATTAGTTTTGTGAATGATTTATTTAATGAACTTTTGTTAAAAAATATAAGTCAATGTTGACATAAGTGTGTGTGACTAATATGGGTCAGGTTGCTGTAACACCAGAAATAAATTATGGATAATAATGGAAAAACTAATATAATGTGTTAAGGCTTTGTTTCAAAACCTTTACATATATATATGTATATACATATATGGAGACTTATGTTTTGCTCTCTTTTGAAGAAAAACTAGTAATCCCATTGTCAATTCAAATTTATAAGGGAACTTTCTGGAGAAATAAAAATCTGAGAAAATTACCCTATAAACTACACCATCTCAGTCAACCACTATAATTTTCACTGGATTTTATCAAATCCACAAGTGTTTCAAATAAATATTCTCAACTCAGCAAAATCTGGAAAATTGTCATCTGCAGACAGCCTACTTGACATATTTTTCAGAATTAATCAATCAATCAACTTCTCCTCAAAATTTACCATAACCTGAACCATATTGTGAAATAGTTACAGTAAAAATTTCAGTGCAATATTCACAAAAATTGTACATAAAATAATAGGACAAAGTCTACTGACTCTGACAGGGAAGGCTGAATTTTGGCCGAACTTTGAAGTATTATCAGGAAAAATCTACAACTCTCACAACTCTGAAATTTGGCACAGAGCTAACCAATACTACCTGCTGCCCACAGTAATTTTCCTACAATTTTACTGATACTGTAGACCAGTCAAATGACCAGACCAAACCAACCCTCAACTACTTCATTGACACTCTCTAGAGGATGTCTTCTCTCTGCTCTGACACTGCCAAGTGGGTCCCAGCCATTGTGGGTCCCATTTGTCGGCCACAGACACCCTTCCAGCCTGGCCCCACCTGCAGAACATCGTTGCCACGCTCACGGACACGCGTTAGGCCATCGACTGCATGCTCACAGAGCGGTGCCAGCGCGCCCTCCTCTAGTTTCTCGGCCAAGTCGATGGCAACCCGAGCCACTTCGCCATTAGACACTCCTCGCCATTCTCTCTCACTCCTCCACGGAAAGCCCGAGGCGAAAACCACCACAGCTCTGAGAACACCGCCTTCTTCCCCGGCGCCGGCAAGAAACCGACCACCGCCATTCTTCTTTGGTGAGCTTCGTCGAATATGAGCTACGGGAACACGGCCACCCTTGCATCCCTGATCCATTTTTCCCCTCTACTCTCCCTGTCTCCTAGGTTGAAGACGCCGTAGTGTGCACTCGGCTCCGGCGACCGCAGCTGTGACATACACGCGTTCTCCCTGACCGAAGCAAGTTTGGAGCTGAATCTTGGCCAGCAGCATCGCCAGCCCAGGAAGAGCTCAAGAGCCGAGCACGAGAAGCCGCCGAGCCCTGAAGCCGCAGACCCGAGTCCTTTTCCTCTCCGCCGGCTGCCGTGCCCCCTTCCTGTTTTCTCCAGCTCCGGTGAGTCGTACCTCGATTCCTCGTACATGAAGCTACTGCATGTCACCACTGAGCTAATGCCGGTAGCCTCCCTCTGGATTGTAGTCCAGATCCAGCCATCGCCGTTCACCCGAAGGACACTGCCGCCGCCGGACCTCTCTTGGAGCAACCGCCACCGTTCCAGCACTGCCAAGTGACCCAACACCTTCGGTGAGCCTCCCCGGTCCCTTTTGACACCGCATGCATGCATCACTTTAGCCGGTACCATGGCATCCATATGCATGCCGAAAGAGTTCGTCGCCTCCGCCGTTGTCGCCGGCGATTCCGACCACCTCCGACCGCGAGACAACCACCGTTAGGTTTGCCTGTTACTCCTCTAGCTTTTCTCTTTTGGTCACCTGACGAGATACGCCGCCATTCGCCGCCGCTGCCACGGAAAAACTCACTGACTGCGCCTCCTCTGTTTCGCCTGGCCGGACGGTCCGCACCGCGATCGGACGGTCCGCTCCATGCTTCATAGCCAGCGCACGCCTGCCCAGCTCTGTCTCACTGACCGGTGGACCCCATTGATTTAAAATCCGAGAAAAAAATAAAAGAAATGAATAACTATTTTTCTGTTACATTGAAAATGGAGTTAACTTTGAAAATTTATAGAAAATCCATTCTAACTCCAAATTGGGTGAAACCAGTTTTGTTGGTTCTGTAATTTTACTCTCTAAAAGCTGGTAAAATAAAAAGTAGCACATTTTGTACAGAAAATTTGCCAAACAATTATAAGATTAAATAAAGGGTGAAAATGGGCCTTTCAACTAGAAAATTCATAAGAAATTCATTATAACTCAGAAAAATGTCAAACCAATTTTGTAATTCTTATAAAAATGTATATTTTCCATTCATGAACTCAGCTTGTACAGAATTAGGCCACACATAATCAGCACATTTTATTTTTCCAAAAGAACACATAAAAATCGTAAAAATCATATCTCACAAATGGTAAGTGCAAAAATAAAAATGATTTCACCAGAGAGTATATAAAACCAGTACCAAGCCACTGCACAAAAATCATGCATGTTAGAGCATTTTGCATTTTTGCATTATTTATCGGTTTGGTGTTAACTTTAAAATTTAAAACTAGAAGGAGAGCCTTTGGAGTTCGAGGAGGTAGAATATTTTGAAGAACCTGAAGTAGACCTAAACCAAGGCAAGAATCCCACTACTTTTGAACACATTGCTCCTAAATTTTGGGATTATAAATGATTTTATTTCAACTTGCATCGTTATTTGGCTATGTAAATTATATAGATTGTGGGCAAAGGTAGTTAATCCCATTTCCTGCATGACCAACCTTGAAATGTTGATGACTTGCTACTTGTAACCCTAGGATGGGTAGAAGTACTTATTGAATGCTTGCTATAAGGTATACATTGGTATACATGCTTAGACATGCATAGCTACTTACAAAATATATCATGGCTACCTAATTATATTTGAAATGGGGATTTATTTACTTCTGTTCAGAGATGAATATCCGTGATATTTGTGAACTAAAACCGAAGCAAAACCGTTTTAAAACTTGGGCAAGCAAGTGGTACACATATGTGATAGTTGTGTACCGATAGGGGGAGTGTTTTGCCTAGGTTATTTAAGGACCGAACTCAGTGTCATTTCTCATGTTAAACAGTACAACCACATGTGCTAGTATGGGATAGCCATAGCGGATTAAGTTACTGAATGTTTAGCCTTGCATTTTGGTAGGCAGAGTAGTATGGGCAGTGCCTACGATTGTACTGTAGGGTTGTTCAAAGGAGCTACCTACGTGAACCATGAGGGACTGTGATCACCTCATGGCGTAGGCGTCTAAGTTTGTCCAATACAACGTTGTGTGCCTCGTGGGGAGCTAGGAAGGCTGCCACCACAGCGTTGGGTTTAAGGCGTGGGCCCGCCACCCACGGCATTGGGATAGCGCCTCGATGTGGAGTAACACACCTCGTGCTGGTGCAAGGCTAAACGTTAGGTAATGTAAAAGCTGTGTTGTGACCTCTAGACCGCATTCAATATACAGAGTGTGGTGGTACCGACGGGTACCATACAAACTAGAGTGTAGCCATTGGGCTTCTATCACATCATGTGGGTAACGATGTACAAACTCTGCAGAGTCAAAACTAATCGGTTAGCCGTGCTCACGGTCATGAGCGGCATGGTTGTGTCCATTGAGTATAGATTTGTGTTTCTAAAATGCTTTACTAAATGGGATGGGATGGTGAAGGTTTTACATTGTTTTATACTTGGTGACTGATGCTATGAAAATGAAATGGAGATGACGTGATAATTTGTATTATAGTCTTGCTGCCAAGGAGGGCAGTGAAGTTACTACTTATGAAAATCAATGCCATGATGTTACTCTATCGTTTTATTATGCAATCTAATTTATGAACTTCCCTTTTGAATTGTTGTGAAATAAAATTGGCTTTATGTAATAAAATTAGCCTTTCACACAACCTTTACCTTGATTATAGCTTACATGTATAATTAGGTTTGATTGTGGCCTTGCCAGTACCTTGTGTACTGAGTTCTGTTTGTTTTTGTGAATGGCATTATAGATCCATATACAGGTGGAGATGAAGACATGTTTGATGACTGTGTGGGTGAACAGGATAATCAGGACGGTCCTATCTAAGGGTTTACCCTTAGTCGGTTGCCTAAGGGTTTTGGGTAACCAAGCTTCCGATGGACTGAATATTCAGCCTATACGGTTTATGTAATTAATAGTTAATATGTACTTGTATCTATACTTTCGTTTGACTAGCTAAATGCCTTATGTATTGGATATTGCTTGCTAGATGAACGTGTGAGACTAGAACTTTCCTGGGCTAGTCTCGCATTAGTAAGAATTTAGAAATGATGAGATGTATGGATGCTGATTCAATCGTAGACCATGTCCCCAGAAGTGTGTATCGTGTTTGGTCGCCGCCTTCGTGTGGTTTGACGGGCACACTTCGCCGTTTCGGACTGGTGAATCAGTTCTCCAAATATCTCTTTATTTCTGAATTCGGTGCTTTGGACTTGTATTGTGGATGGGTAAATACTATGACAAGTCTGCGATGAGGATGGATGGTTATTGTACTTATTTGGTTTTTATTCGAGATCCCATCCATCTAGATAGTTCGCGTTGTCATTGTAGTTACTCTCTATAATGCATTTCTGAGGTGCCCACAGTTGCGATATCTATGTCCAAAAACGGTTGTTTTGTTTATTGGTGTGCAGGTGACTTGTGATCAACTTTGATCAGTGGTGAGAATCGGGACTACGCTTAGGGAGGAGCTGAGGTTCAGGACGGTCAAGGATACCAGGTGACGAGATTAGACACAAGATAACATACGGTGGATGGACACCGTATGGAAGGTTTTCGTAACGGGCTTCACAAAGTAATGTGTGCAAGCGTCGAAAAAATCGTGAGGAAAACTGAAAGAAAAATTTAGAGAGATAGACTGGTACAGTACAAAGTACTGTAGCAGCATGTGTGCGGAGATGGGCTTGTGTGCATGGAGTGGTTGGCATCGGCGGCTCACGCGTGATGGGCTAGCAAGCAACAACAACATGCAAGCAGGCAGCCCCGCGCGGTCAAGCAAGCGGCCTGGCTCCGTGGTTAGCCAGCCCACGTGGTAATAGATTTGGCAGCAGCTGGCCATTGGCAGGAGGCCGTGCAGACGTACACACGCAGGACACGCCTGCAGCAACACGCGTCGGAAGCGGAGAGGAGCACATACGGATGGAAGTCAGTTTCGTATACGCGCGATCTTCTATGGCTAAGAAGGATTCCAGTTTTGCAAGATAAGGTTTCAAATTTGGTTTACTATAAATAGATTTAGTAATTAAGGGTTTGAGTCCTAGTGGGAGTAGGAGTTATACTTCTACTTTAGGTAGAAGGTTTTAGATATAAATAGATGAGGGGTTGAGGTCCTAGAGCCATAACTTTGGAAGAGAGAAAAGTTAGGATTTAATTTTGAGAGGAGTGCTTTGTATGCGCTTTGTAAACATATTTTGATTCAATAAAGTTAATCTACTTTAAAGAGCATCTTCGATGTGTATTTTTTTGGGTTTTGATGGTTCATCCAACAAGGGTGATGCGGCGGTTCTACTGACGGACATACGGCGGTCAGACCGGCGCAATAGAGACAGTCTAACTGGTGCACTTCATCCAGGTTTGAGGGCTTCTTTTATTCGGTAAAAGATTTTGGTTTTTGGTGTTCCTACTATTTACCCCTCGTCTAGTAGACTTAGTTCTTGTGTTTCGATCCTACACTTGGGAAGAGCAACCAACTTAACCTTAGGTATGTCGGGTGTTTACTTCACCTTTGTCATGTGCGGGCGCACATACAGCCGGCGCAGGAGAGCCCGCGACGTCCGTAGGGACGCTGAGCGCGCGGCCAGAAGCCAGGAGGGGCAGGCGAGTGGCTAGGAGGAAAGTTAGGTGGTTGTTTCCTTGTTAGGCTGATCCTAGAATTAAGGAGAGCCTTCTCCATTTGATTAGGCCAAGGGCCATATATGCTGTACGTGGGAACCATTTTGATCAAGCTGAAAGTTATCCCTAATCTCCCTATCTCCCTACAAGCCGACGGCTGAGGGGCATAACCTCGCCGGCGTGACGGACGGCGGCTACGAACTGCGTAGCCGAGGTCCGGCAAGTCAGGGGTTCGAGGCCCTTGACAACCTTGGTACCTAGGACTAAGAGAAACACACATAATCAAATTGAGTAGTAGATGTAAAGACAGAGATACCGACACATATATGTTGTTCATGAGCTCCCAGTACAAATTGGGAAATTAGAGTTTTTGCAGACAATGGACTTAGTTGGATCTTCTGTACAACTGTTGCCTCCCACTGTTGTTCATCTTCGACGTTTGATGTGCCTACATGCTGTGCAAAATGACATCGCTAGAAGAGCTATCGACTATCTCAACCAGCCATTTTGTGGACATTGCGAAAGAGCTGCGGCAGCTGACCAGACTGAGGGTGCTTGTCCTCAGATGGAGCGTAGATGGGATTGGCATCTTCTAGAGCAAGAGGATAATCCGGCAGAGGAAGAGGATGATCTGCTAGTGGAAGAGGATGAAAGGGAGACCCCAGCACTCAGTCACAGATTGGATTGACGTGTAGCTAGCAGAGCAAGATGATGGTGTGCTGGAGCTCGTCTCACACAGAGGAACAAGAGCAACATGTATGTAACTTAAATCCTCCAATAGCAAGTGTGTAAAGACCACAGTTTCTAACGCTACAGCATTTTCTTCCCATATGTATGTTTTGCCTCCTCATTTGTTTCTTTCTTGATTTCAGTCACAGCCAGATGTGCAGGAGATGGTCAATGGACTTGACCTTGGACAAATTCTCCATGCAGCCATGCAGGAAATAGTAGTTCCATAATTCATTTGTTCAGTCTCTGTTACTAGTTAGTAGTGTTGCTGTTAGAGTTTGTGTCGAGTATGTATATAAAGTTGGTTACTAATTAGAGCATGGAGTTGTAATAGGTGTGAATAGAATTAGAGCTGGACTCTGTCCTAAACTCTCTCTTAAATAGAGAAGCACACTTAAGATAATCGCATGGCAACTTAGCATAGGTGAGGAAACGACTGGTCGGTGGCGTACTGGTCGAGGGTCGTTGTAACTCTAATATACTGTAATTATGCTGGATCGAGGAGGAGCGCCTGTAATCAGTACCCCTGGGGATATAGACTTCGGCTGAACATTTTCTAAAAAGTGGTATCAGAGCATAGCCACAAGGGAGATCCATAGATACAGGTGTGATGGAGATGCCCCACACCATGACTAGTGCATATGATGTCCAGGGAGGGACATTGACGCAAGGTGGGGCACGATGGCGATCAACGAAATTTGATCAGTGGAGTCGAACACTTCAAGTGGCGGCTTGAACCGTTCGATGAGCTGCAATTGACAAGGAGACGACCAAACGTGGTACTCAGGTTGATTGGCGGCGGAAGCGATTGGCGATCCAATCGGTGGTGTTGGACACTTCAAGCAGGTGGCCTCAACTTTTTGGGGAGCTACTTTCAACAGGGAGTTAGTTAGACGTGACGCTCAGGGTTGATTGAAGCTGAAGACGATCAACGATTCGGTCGGTGGAGTCGAACACTCTGTGTTGGTGGCCCGGGCCTTTCGGTAAGCTGTATTCGACAGGGAGATGGCTAGACATGGCGCTCGGGGCGTTTGGCGGCTGGGAAGACGACATGGTGATTTGTCAGCTTTGGCTCGCAACTAGACTGACGGTGGTCAATCAGAAGTTGGAGCGGTTTGTGTTTATTGGGTGAGCTGCGGGGCACGAGCCTTTGGTGCAGTAGGTGGCAGTGTAGGCAGCGAAACTCAACAGGCCGTCTCTGGCGAGAGGAGGCAGCGGTGAACCAAGGAAACAGTGGGTCAATTTCATTGATGGCGTCAACGGGACTATTTGGCAATATAGGATATATCCAAAATCTATGTATCGACATGAATGGGATATATGAAAATCTGCATCACTGAAGAAAGAAGAGCAAGTGCTATGGTGGAATTTCTTCGGGTGATTCAAGGCGACGGTGAATTTCTCAAATTATTATGGAATCAGTGTAAAAATGCGAGAAGCATGGACATTGGATTTATTAGCTTGGTTCATAAGACGCAAGGAAGAAGGGATTCTCTTTATTGGTCTAGTGAGTTTGAATTTGTCTTTTTGTTGATGACACATGTTACCTAGCTATGGAGTAGATAAAATCAAACTCAAGGCGAAGGATTAGGGTGAACATGTTCTTCGAGGTGTCGGGTATATGCCAACTAAAGAGGAATCCAATTTCGCTTGGCAAGACAACTATAATGATAGAAGAGAAGGTGGAGCACTGTTGTAGGTGGAGTTGAAAAGAAGAAGTTACAAAGATAGCGGAGTCTCTTGATAGCAGTGAGCCTGGTGTAGGCTTGTCGGGCGGCTCTACGTGAGCTGCAAAAGGAACCAACTCAAGTCCAGTTACATGGAGGTTTGTGCAAGGAGAAAATTCAAGTTGGTGTGGCATATTTGCCAAGGTGGAGTTTGTTAGAGTTTATGTCGAATATATGTACAAAGTCGGTTACTAATTGTCGGCCCCAAGTTTTTTTGACCAGAAACCTTCCATGCATAGAGTACCAATTCCCTGGATCAGTACTTTGGCACTTACATGATATCACTAGTACCATTGAATGTTGCGAAATAGAGTGTACCAGACCCAAAAATCAAATTATGGGAATTCAATATTTTTTTGAAGAAGATAAAACGTGTTTTGTTGTTTCTTTATGCACACAAGCTAAAATAAAATAATTGAAACAATTTTGGACCAAGACTTGGGGGTCTTAGTTGCAATACACCTAAAAATAGCCATCTAAAATTTCTTAAAATCCTCGGAACAATTTGCTAAGGTTAACTCAGACGACATTAAATTCAAAATTCAACTAGTAAAATATTTTATTTCTCCATGAAACCAAAACCACCCAATATTCAAAATATGAACAACCCTATGGAATACAAACCAGGACTCTGTGACCTTAGGTTGCAAGTTGCTAAATTAATTAGGCGCAACTTAAAATGGTAACAAATGGTCTAACTATAAATCATAGTTTAAATCACCCCCAAGAACTTAAATTGGTAAAACAGGCTCAAAGTAAAAGTTTGGAAATCTCAAAAAGTGAATGTGATGAACCATGTGTGCTTAACCTTGGATGCCATTATTTGTCTTGAAGTGTTTTAGGTTTTCCTTGTATAAGTTAAATCCTTTTATAATTAGAAATTTGGCAAATAGAAATCTTAATAATGAATCTATTACAATAAAAGTGTAACAACCCAAAGTGATATAATTAAAAGTCAAGTAATAAGAAGTGTAAAAAAGTAAAATACCATCTTTGGGTGTGCATGTTTTATTTCCATTGTTTTCGGCTTTTAAATGCATTTTCATTATAGGTTCATGTGCATTTGAGTGACTAAAAGAAAATACTAAAAATAATTAGTGCAACATAAAGTCTTGAGGAAATCCTCACAAGTGCTACACATCACACACATGTCACAATAATGTTTGTGTAATTTTATCACTTGGTCTAATGCTTTAATAAATTCGCTTAAATTAACCTAACATGGAAATTACAAATGTCAAGTCACCTAGTTCATATTTTCACCACCTTAAATCCCCAAATTGTGTTGCCATGAAAACCTATAAAGAATGCTATACCTAATGTGGTCTACTTACAGTAATTTTACCCAACCTTGGATCACAAGAATTCCGTATGAAATGATGCATGGAAAGAGAACCCTAAATATTAACCATTTATAGAACACATTGACAAATTTCCACATTCACAAAATCCCTTATAAATAATCCATAAGGTTTCTAGGTTTGTATCTCTGCCATAATGTCAATAAAGTATGCATCTATTCACAGTAAATTGTGCCTAATTTAATTCATAAGTTAAACATATAAAATAGTGGTAGCAATAATCCCTAATTAATCACTTCAGTGCAGAAAAACAATGTTCTGAAGCCTCCTTTACAATTTTACCCAAATTAAACTGTAACTAATCTAGGTATGCAAATTGTACATGAGATAAATCACACATCTCTCTACTCACAGGAATTTTACCATAATTTATACCTCTAGGGAAGCTAACTGGATCAAATATTCAAAACTAAAAGAATTCATCCTTTAGGACTTCGCCAAATTTTGGGGTGCCCAAGCTGTGTAATTTAACCAGCTTTGCAATTTCACCAAATAAAATCCATAGCCTATCATCCAGTGAGACTCCACCAGTTTGTTACCCTATGCACCCTCTATCTCCAATAATTTTGTCCAATCCCAATTCACAACTAAAGCACATAAAATAATAGGTGCAAAGCCCCTGCGCACAACTCAGTTATGTCAATCCTGTTAATCAGCCAACTTTGGAGATTTACCCTAACTCAACCTAAACCTCTAAGCCAAATCCAGTTGGACCAGTGCTTTGAACATACCATGGGCTAACAATCCTAATTTTCCTAGAATTTATTCCACCCTTTAAGCCTCTCAATCTTGCATGAGAAGACAACACCATTGCATAGCTCTAGACTTGGCTCCTAGGCTTCTCCCTAGCTCTCTCTCTGACTGGTGGGCCCCAGTAGCCGTGGACCCCACCTGTCATTGGCAGGACACTACTAGCTCCCCGACCACAGCAGAGAATTGCTGCCACGACCACTCCACGCGTCGCCAACACCCCCAGCCGACTCTAGCTCATTCCCACCGACGGCCTCGAGAGAAACTTCGCCCTTTTCACCCCTCACCTCGCCAACATCCTCTCTTTCACTCCCTCGTCATGTTCCATGCCCAACCGCGGTAAAAACGCCACTAGATAGCCGGCAATAGAGCCGTCTTCCCCGGCGCCGGAAGGTGTTTGATCGCCGTCGCCGTCGTGCTGGTGAGCTTCCCAGCAAGCTATGCCCTGGAACGTGATATTCTCACCTCGCTTGACCGATTTTTGCCATCTCCCTCCTAGATAGCGCCGGACTTCACCATGGTCACTGCCGCCTCCGTCTCTGGAGCACGGCCATGGCTCTGCCACCGCGACAACCATGGCATTCCGGTCACCGTGGAGCGCCACCAGCCAACCCACCGCACCACTAATCTCGCCTCCTCATCAGATCCAAGATGCCCCATGAAACAGCCCTAACCAACCCCTGACAGAGGAGAACGGCCATCATCTTCATCGGTTTCATTTCTTAGCACCACCGCCGAATACTCCCTATCCAGTGAACCCCAGCCTAATTCCTTGCACATGCACCATTCCCACGAGGCTAATAACCCTGTTCATGCCTAGGTCTCAAGGGTAGTTAGCTAGATAGAGTGGTCGGCATTATTCCAAAAATGAACCATGCCGCTGCAGGATTTTGTCACCGTCAGAGCCTTTCTCGACCTCGCCGACCACGTCTTTCAGCTTGGTGAGCTTCAACATGTCCATTAGTTACTCCCTCATGCATCATTTTAGCCAAATAGAGCTTTTAACTCCATATTTATTTGCAGCCCACACTACACCACCGCTGCGCCTAGCTCCGGTCACCCCCGGGCGCACCGCTGCCGCCATTGGGTGCGCAAGAGAGTCCTCTACGATTTATCTTTTGGCCGCATCATGAAATTCGCCTTTGTTCGCCGCCGGCGAGGCCAAATATGGATGTCGCACATGCTGCCTTGCTCTGTACAGAGCAAGGCGAATTTAATTAAGAACAGGGTTCACAATGCAAACAGCACCCTCACTGATATATGGGTCAAGGACTATGTTGTAAATGTAAAATAAAACAGGGACTGTTTATAAAGTTGCCTTTCACACACGTGAGGGAGTGCAGGTTCTATTCCCAGTAACCTGAGGGGCCTTTTCGCAAGATTGCAGTCACTTACACTTGGGCCCGGCCTATTTAAAATTCTGAAAAATACATAAAAATGCTTAAGGGCTTTTCTATTCAACTGAAAATAGATTTAAATTCAAAAATGCATAACTAATTCATTGTAACTCCAAATTGAATGAAACAAAATTTGTTAAAACCATAAAATTGTGAAATTTATTTATATAAACTTAAACATGGCACTCTCTGTACAAAAAACACCTCTAAAAGTTTGTATAACATAAATTGTGCTGCAACTTGTAAAATTCATAAGAAATTCATATTGACTCCAAAAATTATGAATCTAGATTTATTGGGCTTAGAAAAATATACAATTTGTTTTTGTAGATTAAAATTTGGCACAACCAGTACAGAGAATACATCTAAAAATATGTATAAAGAATAAATACCATGTATAGTACATAGGATGTATAATAACTTCTAAAAATTATAGAAAATTCATCCCAACCCCAAATAAAGTGAACTAAGATTTTTTTTGTACTCATAAAATTGTGCTCTTTACCACCATTATGTAAAACTTGGTCAAAATCACCACAGAAAATACCTCCAAATATACACGATGTATAAATAATGTATGCTACCGTATTTAAACATCAAACACCTATAACTTGCATATACTAGATCATAAAATTGAAATTCTTTCACCACATTTCATCCTAAGCTATACTTAATATATTGTAAAGCTGAATTTGACAAAACTACCTCCCAATTTACAAGCATAATTAAAGTACACGTATAGATGTCATAATCGTGTATATAACTTCTAAAATCCATATCTCCCAAATGCAAAATGATAAAATATAAATTCCTTCACCAAAAATCATATAAAATCAGTACTAGCCCATTGCGTGAATTGCATACACAGTAGAGCATGTTGTATTTTTGCATTATTTGGTATTTATTTGCTCGTACGTTAAATTGTTTAGAAATCGAGTTCGAGATTGGTGAAGGAGTGGTTATAGTTGATGCTCAGGTTGATCAAGAGTAAGGCAAGTATTCTCCCTTATTCCTTTGAACAAATTGAATCCAATGTTTTGGGAAATGAAATGTGTTGTTTGGAAAATTGCATGCGTAATTGCAACTATTGATACTTAAAATTTGGTTAAATGGTAGCTATGACCTATTTGCTGCATATTCCACCTTGAAACTTGAATTCCTTACCGTTTATAACCTTAAAATGGATTAGAGTGCTTTACAAGTGCTTAAGTGGGTATATACTTGTTTATTATGCCTCCAAATGCTTAGCTATGCTTAGAGATATACAAATAAACATTATGGACATTTTATACATGACAAAAAGGGTATTTTAATACTTCTGGACAGAGGTGAAGCCGCTGATTATTTGCGAATCAAAACTGGGGAAAAACTTGTTTTAGACTTGGGTGGCAAGTGGTGTGCATATGGAGTAGTTGCACACCGATAGCGGGAGTGTTCACCTGAGTCGATTAAGGACCGAACTCTATGTCACCAACTAATGTATACAATGCAACCACATGTGCTAGAATGGGATGGCCTTAGCCTATTAAGTTGTTTATTGTCTAGCCTTGCATTTTGGTTGACTGAAGTAGTATGTGTTATGTTGTTGTATTAATCCAGAGGAGCTACCTATGAGACTTGTAATGGTTAGGCGTCTAAGTTTATCCAATACAACGGTGCAGTGCCTCGTGGGGAAACGGGATGGTTGCCGCCATGGCGTTAGGTTCAAAGTGAGGGCCTGCTACCTAACGGCTCTAGGTCATTGCTAGGGTGGATTCTCACTTGCCGTCGCTGGTGCAAGGCTAGGCAGTAAGTAATGTAACGGCTACATTGTGACCTTTAGACCGCATTCAACATGTAGAATGTGATGGTACCGACGGGTACCGAACAAACTAGAGAAATCACATCATATGGGTAAAGTTGTACAAACTCTGCAGAGTCAAAACTAATTGGTTAGCCGTGCTCACGATCAAGAGTGACATGTTGAAGTGTCATGAGTATAGTTTTATCCTTTCTAAATGTGCCTTTTGAAAATGGGATGTGGAATAGTTTATTTATGATATACATGAGCTTATGATGATGGCTATGATGGAGTAAGAAAGATATTATGATTATTTTTTTAAAGCTTTATAAAATACCGTTGCAAAGCTTGTGAACTAAAATTTGCTTTATGCTAAAAATAAGACCACAAATAGCCTCCTTTGATATAAGCTTGGATGTAGTATGTTAGGTTTGTCCTTGCCAGTATATTATTTCGATAATGTACTGACTCTTGCTTTATTTCTGTGTTGTTGCTTTAGATTTGTTGCAGGTGGTGTTACTTAGGTTGAGTGCTTCGTAGGACTTGTTGTTTTTAGGATGGTTCTAACTAGGGGCCAACGCCTTGTCGGTTTGCTTGTGTGGTTAGGTAGGCATGCAATCCGCTGAGCCCTATTTGGCCTGTCGGCCTATGTAATCATTTAGTTGTAATTTAGTTTATCTATTCATACTCCCTATATTGTTGATGTCAAATGCTTTGATGAAAGTGAGAGGCTAGTCATTTTTCCTGGGGAGTAGCTAAGCATGAGTATGGGCTTGGACCAATTGAGATATTTGCTTAATAGCCATTTGGGTTCGAGTCCTCTGTGGTATGTAGTCGCTTGGTCGTCACCATTGAGTGGTTAACAAGCATACCTCGGGGAGGACTAGCAAAGCTATTTTGTCGAGTATATCATTTGTTTCGAGTCCGACACTTTGAGTTTGTATCGTATTTGTCATTCGTAACGTCAAGTCTACTTTGAGATGTAGTGGTTATAGTATTTATTTGGTTTTATTCGAGATCCCACCACTTCAATAGTTAGTGTTGACGTGGCAAGTTGCAAATTACAGTACAAGTCTCAAGGTGTCATCACATAGAGTCCTACAATACTTGTTCATTACAAAAAGGGGTTGCTTGCGTAGGGACCCAAATAGCGAAATATGTTGCGGTAAACTAGCAAAAGAGGCATGGTGCGATAGCGAAAACATAATTGGCAATGGCCCTGCGTTAGTCCACAGGTGCTCGACTAGCAACTTGGGTCTATGGTGCTTCGTTCAGTGCCTCCTCCTCTGGGTTGTGCTCGTATAGTTCACCTTCGATGTCTAGTTCTAAAAAGGTGGATTAAGCAACGGTGAGTACTTAGAGTACTCGCAAGCCACCACTTCAACATGAATATATACTCACAAGGTTCAAGGGAGGCAAGGGTTTATTTGCGCAAAGCCAATTTTCGTAGAAATGTTTCACAAACCTATACCTAGCCATTTTACTAAAATATTCACGCCATTAGTCGAATAGTTTAACCCATCATGAAGTCTATGTCCACCTCGCCAAGTTACACTTGGTTCGGCTTACCCTCATGTTCGACATCTGTCTCCATTTTCCACGTTTCGTCCACATCCCTAACCTAAGTTTAGAAATTTTGAGTCTAGTCAAGACTAGTACAAGTCCTGGTGTTCCTTTATCTGTGAGCACGGCTATTCAAATAGATTGGTTTTACTTACACTACAGTGGATGTATGCTTTACCCACAATCCGTGGCGCTCCCAATACATGAGACTTGCCACGGCCTAGTTTTTCGGATCTTCTAGCATTGCGGCACCCGCTCTAAAGACTATGTGCCCTCATGCACCCCCCTGGCACTCTAATCCTGCCTTGCTTGTGGTGTGAGGAGTCTTAGACCCAGAGATATCAAAGAGAGGGAAGCAACGTTCGTTTTATTTGACATATCATTTAACCCATACTCTATCCTCTTTTGTCTTCACCGCAACACAACACCGTGATTAGAACCGGCCATGGCTGGGGTGCCACCCCACTAGAATCCCCTAATCCGCTAGGTCTATGCCCATACGTGAACTGCAGTTGTACTCTGGTCATTTTCTGCCTGTTTTCTTGACTCGGTCCTTAACTGGCTAGGGTCGGTGCTAGCCTTTACCAGGAACCACCCAAATCAATCCGTGCCGCCCCGGTCGAAAATGGTTTTGTTACTTAGTTTTGGTTTCCACAAAGAGTTTTCTTGTGTCTCACAAGCGACAATTCATGTCTCCGCTCGCATAAAATGACGTTCGTCCCCTACCCAGAACGATTGTCCCCATTCCAATCATTATCACAAGTAAAAGAGATATCTAGAAAGCAGTACTAAGCAGTGTCAATAAATGACTTAAACGTATATAAAGAGCATATGGCATCAAGGTACAGGGCATCAAACTCAATGAAGGCTTAAACGGAATTTAATATAGCATGCAATTTATTTGTAAACAAAATAATTTCGCATTAGGTACAACATGCTCAAGGAGGGGGGGCGTGGTGACTTGCCTTGCTCGGCTACTGCAACTTCCTCATCTACATCAAGGGGCTCATCGTCGCCAATGTAGCCTAGTTCGGGCGAAACGACTAGTCAATATTCATGTTCCAAACACAAATAAATGAGGAATAAATACAAAGAAAAATAGGAAAAATACCAAACCAGTGCCATTGGATAGATCCTGATTTTAGATGAATTTTGGTGAAAGTTTCACTCGATTTGGACTTAGTATGAAGGAGATATGAGCTTTCAAAGTTTTAAAATTGAGTAAAACAAATTAAATGTGAAAACCTACTGTTTGTTAGCATTATTTTCTTTTAAAAAAAATACTCCTCTCACTGACAACTGGGGTCCACTAGCTAGACACCCAAGAAGCTGAAACACTCCCTCTGTGTCACTGACATGTGGGGCCAAGGTTGGTTAAGTGAGGATTAAGCCTCTCAAGCTGTAAGGGCCCACATGTCAGTGGCCTAGCAGGTAAGTTAGGCCTGTAGACATTCTTTTGCTAATGACCGGGGCCCACCTGTCATAGGGTAATTAAAGAGGTTAATATATTTCTTAACCGAGGATTAAAAGGGTGGGCCCACATGTCAGTACCGGGGGAGGGGATAGATTAATCCCCTCTCCCGTCATCTTCGTCGCCACGCTCCGCCTGGCACGGCAGGGCGGGCTCCGAGCGGTGGCGCGGGGCACCGGCGGCATCCCTAGAACGGGAGAGGGAAGGCGGCGGGAGAAGCACCGAGTAGCGGCGCCGGCAGGGAGGAGAGGGGAGAGGAAGCTCACCAGTGTGCTCGGGAGGGGGGTGGCGCACCGAGCACGGGGTGGCTTCGGGGTGGGTTGGCGGTGACGGCAGCGTCGGCTTCGTCGGTCAGAGCTTCGCCACCTTGCTCTAGGTTCGGAGTGGCGAGGCCGTGGGTTGGAGGAGTTTGGTGATGGGGGGAAGGGGAATGGCCGGGGTCTTCCCCCTTTTTGTAGGCGCGGCAGCGGTGCCATGGGGGAGGGGCAGGTATCGTACGTGCATGGCTAGGGGCACACGGCAGAGCAGTGCGCGTGGGTGTGGTCTGTGCCTTTTACAGCGATGCAGGGCAGAGGGAGGGTACGGGGCGTGCGTTTGTCCCGCGGTTCGAGGCGGGTACCGGCGCAGCGAGGGCATGCACCCACTGGTCCTAGGGCTGCCGCGAGCCGCAGCAGTGGTAGGCAATCGGGGCAAGCGCTATGGCGCTTAGCTGAGCGCGAGGAGGCGTAGGGCGGTAAGGAGCGAGGACGGCCTGTACCACGACGGCTCTGCTGACGAGCCGTTGGGGCGGTTGGGGAGGGGAGGATGCGCGTGGGCGGGGGCAGATGGCGACACGCGAGGCAGACCTCGGACCGGCAGGCTTCGCACGGAGGCGGCCTAGGTCTGACAGGGGCTCACCACGGCGGCGCACTCCGGGCGCGCACGAGAGAGAAAGAGAGAGAAGGGAGATAGCCGCACGGTCGGGCGCGCGGGGTCGGTCGTCCGGCTTCAACACCGGCTGACAGGTGGGGCCCAACAGGACGGCAGTTGGGCGGGCACGCGCGTATGCGATGTGGGGTGGGCGTGCCTGGCAAGTGGGGCCCGGCTGGTGGGGGAGGCTGGCTGGGCAGCTTGGCCTAGCAGCAGGGGGAGAGAGAGAGAGGCCCGGGGGGAGGAGAAAGGCCTGAGCCGAGGAGGGAGAAGGAACTGGGCCAGCCCACTGGGGTCTTAGGGAAAATTTTGGTCATGATTTTTGAAGAAAATAGCTAGCCTCCTTAGCATATATGTTTATATATATACATATATATATATATGTATGTATAAATATATAGTTTTATTTTCAGTATTAATAAGACTTTTTGGTGTGAGCCCTAGGGTAAATAATCTGTATTTATCTTTTGGCACTGGTAAAACAGAATTAAAAATCCAAAAGATCCAGCATGATGCAAATTCAAAAAATTTTTGAACGGTTCGAAATTAGGTTTCCGATTTTTATTCCGAAATCTGAGGATGTTACACTAATTAGGACTTTAAGTTGTAATAGGTATAGAATAGAATCATAGTTGGACTCTATCCCAAGCTCTCTCTCTTAAATAGAAAGGCATACCTGAGATAACCACATGACGACTTATCATAGGCAAAGGAACAACTGGCCAACGGCATACCGGTCGAGGGTCGTTGTAACTCTGATACACTATAATATGCTAGATCAAAGAGGAGCGTTCGTAATCAGTGCCCTAGGAATATAGGCTTCGACTAAACCTCATTAACAAATATCATGTCTCGGTGTCATTATCATGTTTGGATCTTCTATGGCGTTTCTTCCGTGTTTAGTTATCGGTGGTCCATCGATCTTCTAACAGTTGCAATGCTGCCATGCCGTACAAAATGCAGCAGCGCAAGTGCAGCATAGGAGCCAACTTAGAACAACACAAAAGGGGGAAAGGAGGAAGAGACTATGTAGAAAGACTGCATTCTCTGCAGTAACCTCTCCTCGGTTGCAGTCTTGCTGAAGCAAAGAGGAGTTTGTCACTTTCTCTTTTTTTCAGAGAGACTTTGCTCCTGTCTGTGGGTGCAAGATGAAGTATTTAATTCTTCCAGCTCGACATACTTGCAGAGGGTCCGCCATTGCTGCGTCTTTGATGCAAACCTGAATTATAAGTTTATTCCTGTTCTTTTTGGAAATATAGAATTTCATTCTCCATTCAGACTATCAATGCATTCAGCATGCCGTTTCAGTCTGAAAAACTGCATGAGCGATATATAGTGGAATGAACTGAAAGTGCTCTGTTTCTGGTACAGTTGAGCTAATTCATACATGTAAAACATGTCCTTCCACAGGTTTGCAGCTAGCAGGCAGCAACTTCGTCAAGATCGACATCACAATCAACAGTGTGTCAGGCTGATTCGTTTCTAACAATAGAAACCGGATGGGTTGTGTTTCTCCTTTTCCAAAATCATCTAAGCTACCTAAATGACAATTACAGTAGAGGTTTGTCGTCAAATTTTGTGAAGATACAAAAAACACACTTGTTTAATCTATGGCAATGGTCTGAAATTTCAGTTCTGTAGAACTTATGTGCCCAGGTTTAATTTTCCATTCCTTCAAACATTTTAGTACATCTTTACAGAAATAAATTTCAAATAAATTGCTCTTGGCACATGTCCCTTCAATCCTCATACAAAACTGAAATTTAAAGATGCATGGAATCACTGAACAACGCTACCATTGATCAACTTAGAAAATTCAGTACAACCAAGAACACCAACATTGCATCATCGACATGGCGGCCGGCCGTCATTGCAGGCCGTCGATCTTTCCGACGTGCACGGCGACGTCGTGGTAGGCGAAGAAGAGCCCCGTCATCCGCATGAACACCTCACACGCCACCAGGCTCTTCTCACCGGCCTGCCGGGGCTCCTCCACCGCCACCGCCGGCGCGCCCAGCAACCTCGCCACGCTCACCAGCCCGCCGCTCGGATCGATGGCCACCGGCAGCTGCGTCGCCACGTACTTGGCGTCATACACGTTGCCCAGGTACGCGCGCAGCCTCCACGCGAACTCCTCCCCGGTCTCCGGCAGCCGCGCCCCGCCGGTGAGAATCTTGAGGAGGAAGCCGAAGTCGTAGAGGCCACCGAACGCGACCCAGGTGAGCCGGCCGTGGTTCACGGCGGACACGATGCCGAACTCGAACAGCGCCACCGCGAACACCGCCGCCGGGACACCGCGCGCGCGCAGGTCCTCGAAGTCGATGCCGGCGGCGCGGAGGGTGGCGAGGGCGTCCGTGTTCACGTGCTGGTGGCTGGCGAGGTCGAAGTCGGAGAAGCCGACCTGCCACGCCGACTCGACGGAGCGACCGCACGGCGTGTTGGTGACGGGGAGGCGGCCATTGTTGTTGCAGAGCGTGATGCCGAGCTGGAGCACGGCGAGCTCGTCCACCCTGGCCTTGGCGAGCTTGTAGTAGCGTTCCGCCGGCGGGAGGTCCTCGTCGGCGTTCACGCTCTTGCGGCGGCGGCCGCGGCGGCCCCGGCGGCGCCCCCAGCGGACGCGTCTGCGCTGGAGGACGACGTCGACGGGATAGTCGGCGTGGATGGTGATGTACGGGAAGCGGTGCAGGAGGGCGCGGATGGTGTTCATCTCGACGGCGAGGTTGTCCACCGTCACCCGCCGGATGAACACCCCGGGCGACGAATGCATGGCCATCGACGGCGTTAGCACCGTATCGTGGCGGGGATTGCGGTGGCCGTCGTCGGCGAGGTGCGGGTGGAGTGCGTGCTCCGGCGCGCGTGTGGCGCGAGTAATATAGGCAGTTGCCTAGTCCGACTGGGACAAGGACACCAAAGTCCGACTCCTTTTTTTTTATTCTTTTGTGCGAAGAGTAATCTACCAGGTTTAAGTGCAGTATTAAATTTGGGATGAGCAATTTGATTTTTTTTAGAAAATAAATTTTTATAATAAATCCAGCCTCTACATCTAAACCGGATGTACGCAGCCAACAAATCAGTCACGAGTACACACTCACTCCTTACAAAAGAAAATCACAACACAAATTTAATCATAAGCAATTAGACTCAACAATTTTTGCTGAATGAAACAAACCAAACACACAACCCTCCTGTAGAGCACATACTAGCTAAACTTCTAATCTCTTTCTCAAGTTCTAGCCTGTTTTTGAAAAAAAACTCTAAAACATTACCCTCCAACAGCTTGCAGCCTCTGTTCACTATATCACCATCTTTCTCATTAAGCCACACAACTACTGACGCATTCAATAGGTTCCTCTGAAAATTAACTAAAAAAAGAGTTAGATTTGGAGCCATTGAAGACTATATCATTTTTTTTTAAGACAAGCCGTCCAAAACAAAGCTGCTATGACCCCAAAAATTTGGAATTTTAGCCTGGTTATAAACCGGTCAGCCAGCAATCAAAAAAGTTTGCAACATTAAAAGAAGCTTGAATCTCAAAAGTAAAAAGTACAGCATTCCACCAGAATCTCTACACGGCTTGAATGATTAGTGGATCAGCTCTGGAATGATTTGCCTCGATCGCTACACTGCTACTTGTATCCTAGTTGGATGATTAACGGCTTAACGCACTGTTTGTGATTGGGTGGATCTGACCATTGTATATATTACTCCCTAACATTTGAAGTTTAGTATAAGATTTAGTCAACCATTTAAGATTCCGAAGATGTGTGGTGATCCTACTCTGACAATGTTTGTTTACTATCAAAATTTGCCAACAATTTATATATATTACCAAAATATTAGTAGTCCAGAAACTTATCTAGGTTTTTAATACTATTAATATTTCTTTTTTTATTACACGGAAGACATGCACGTCACCACGATCGGCACAGCACATCACGTAACCGTGAATATGTCCTCGTATCAATCTTATATGCTCAAAGAGGTGGTTGCGGATGAATTTTTTTGGAGAAAAGGCCAAAAGCCCAGCTTTTATAAAAGCATAACGAGTTCAGATACAAATGCTGGGAATACCAGCTAAACATGACAGCGCCCAAAACATCCTATCAGAAGGAACCTCCCTATCGCTATAGCAACACAACTTAACCACAGGCTAAAACTACAACTGCAAAGCTAGAAACACATCCTCATCCTCAGCAGTTCTTCCTCTTCACTCATTTCCCATCTCTCGCAGTCTGGCAAGCAGCAAGTCCTTGGAAGTTTTCCATCCATCTATATATCTCGCTGGAATCAGAGGCCTCCACTCTTACAAAAGAGAAACAACTCTATAAGGTAAATACAGAATATCACCTAGGAGTTTATTTTTGAACACCCAATCATTTCTAGTTAGCCAAATTGCCCACACTCCTGCAGAAATACAAGAAAGTAAATTTTTGAGTTTTTTCATTTTTCACAATCAAAGAAGTTAGCTCAGCTCCCGATTCTGGAACTATGTTCTATTTCAGAATATCTCTCTCAGTGTCGTCTAGCTCGTTTAGTGTGGTCTATTACTCACGTAGCTTCAAATTTACAACCGCCTCATAGTATGTTTAACATATTTGGGAGCTGGCTTATATGTATTCCCAAAGATATGAGGAATTTTGTACTGTTTGGTGCAATAGCTCTTTGTTGGTCCTTATGGCGCTGTAGGAATAGTGCTATTTTTTACAACAAAAATGTGTCTTCTCCTGTACAGTTATGTTATTACTTACCCGGTAGCTCCGTTCGTGAGCTATCCTCCACAAACCAGGAGTACGGGATTTTATTGAGGTGCTTCGTAACAGTTGGACCGTGTAGCAATGGAGTGCTTTACCCTAGAGCATGAGCGGCGATTCAGTCTACGGATTAATAGCCATTAAACATTTGTCTCTATTTTCTTTTAGTAATTTGGTTTTGGGTGTGTTTTTGGTTGTGTGTATCCTAGTTATGCAGAGATCAGGAGTGGTCTTAGTTTGGTTGTATCGTCTTGATGTAATTGATTGAGATCAATAAAGCTTTCATTATCTTAAAAAAATTTCAAAATATCTCTATAACAACACCACAGGAGTCTAGCTGGGGCACACTTGAAAATAATGTGATCAACCTCTTCCTCCTCTTGACACATTTTGCAGTACAGACTTCAAGGCCAGTTCATCCTGTTAAGTTGCTTTGCTGCTTGAATTCTTCCTTTAAACATCATCCGCATAAAGTTTCCAATCTTCAGAGGAATGGGCATCTTCCACAACTCCTGCATTCTTGTATACTTCACACCTCCAAAAGCTAACTCTCTATATAAAGATTTTGTGTTATAGGATCTTGTTTTACTTAATTACCACTTCATTTGATCTTTATCTTCTGTCAGCATCACCTCCTTCAACATTTCCTGAAAATTATTCCATTCCTCCAGATCAGCCTCAGACAAGGTTCTTCTCAGCTCTATCTTCCATTCTCCGTTAGTGCAGATTTGTTTGATGGTCACTCTGGGAGCCATGCAAATGTTATAGAAGCAAGGAAATTGAATTTTCAGGGGGACTTCACCTAACCACACCTCATCCCAGAAAGCAGTAGCCTCTCCATTACCTACCAAATAATAACTACCAACTCTCATCCACCTTTTTACCTCATGCGGCCCTTTCCAGAGATGTGAGACCCCTTCGACTGAAGATTGAAAAAAACCTCCCCCATTACCACAGTATTTGTTTCTTAGCAAGTTACAACACATATCATCTGATCTAGACTCTATTCTAAAAATCCATTTGCATAACAAGGCTGCATTCATCACTCTAGTATTTATAAAGCCTAGATCTCCAAACTCTTTAGGTCTGTACAAAGCCTCCCATTTGACCATATGATATCTCCTCTTGTTCTCTAAGCCTTCTCAGAAAAATCTAGCTCTAGCAGTGTCTATCCTATGCTGTACAGTTTCAGGTAGAAGATAGAAGCCCATCAGGAACATTGGAATGCTAGTGAGGCAAGAGTTGAGTAGAATAGCTTTGCCCCCATAAAATAAATGACCAATTTCCAGGTTGCCAATCTCTTTCCAATTTTCTCGGCAGGTACCATCAACTCTGCCACAGTCAGTTTCCTATCACTGATTGGGACACCAAGATATTTAGTAGGCAGAGCCCCTATCTTACAATTGAACAAGTTTGCAACTCTTATAGCTTCATTATCATCAACTCTCACCACAATCACCTTACTCTTGTAGTAATTAATCTTCATCCCTGACATTGCCTCATAACAGTACAATAGAAATTTTACTATCAAAATGTTAGTCATTATTTGCCAGGAATAGAATTGTAACATTAGGTCATCAGCATACTGGAGGTGTGTGAGCCCACCAGGGACTAAGTTAGGAACTAATCCTTCTAAGTGTAACACCGCCGCCCTGGCACCACCTACAGTGACATCAGAGAAGAAGTGCCGCAGGAAATTGGCGCGAACTAACTCCCACAGAACCGCGTTGCCGGTACCAATCCCAAAAAAACTTGCTAGTAACCGCGATCAACCGAGATGTACCATAGCAACTAAATAAAATATTTATATATTATACTTGTATAAGTTGCAACTTCGGACAAGCCCTGAGCAGCAGCCTTCAAACAGAACAACAGTAGTGGAACGACAGCGCAGAGAGAACCCAATTCACAAGTAATGGATTGGGATAGGAAAGAAACCTTAATCTTCACTTTAACTTCACTCTTTCTGAAGGGGGAAAAGATAATGGATTGAGTACATACGTACTCAGCAAGTCACAGAAAATGTGTGAATATGCATGCCATCAAGGAAGGCTGGATTTCTTTTGCAACAATTTATTTTAAAACATTTTCCAAAACTCTAGGTGTGGGTTGATCCAATTGTAACTGGAAAGAGACTCTTGCCTCAATCCTGTCCGCGAATTGCTTTGCAACAACTCAAGAGGCCAAACCGATTTTATCTGATTAAAGTTTCTAGTCAAGTCTACCGCCTGTCGAACCATGACAGCGGTTCATAGTATATCATCTATTAGTTTATTTTCACTATCGTCTTTTCTAGGATGTCATGTCACCTTATTTTTTCTCTATTATTTTCCTTTCATATTCGTCCTCTTCAGGACCTCATCTCATCGTTTTAACTCTTTTGGCTCCTCGAGGCGTCCATTATCTTAATCCTCAAGTACACACTGCTTCCACTTGAGAAGTTTAATCTATGATACCATCTGACATCCCGATCCATACAGGACTGTTTTAGACCATGCACCGGTCATCCATCAACCGACCTGGCCGATTCTGGTAACGGTTCCCAACCACAAACATGCTTCTCAATCCTTTTATAGAAACAAAGCTACGCTAGAGGAATCATTTCACATCTCCTTTGACCGTGGGCATGGTTGTTTGAATAGTTCAGTACTCTGTAGAGGCGTACGCTTTCCCCACACGACGCGAGTTTACTCCCTTACTGGCCAAGTAGAGGAGATTCATGACAAGGCCTTTCTGAAGCATCTCTAGGGTTGCCTGAAGCCAACTGGACAAAGGGACCAAGTACCAAGTGAGTCCTACACTTCTCGTACTCAGGGTCCTACAAGTGCATCTCATATTGCCACCCCGGCGACTCCACATCCAAAGGCAACCAAGCCAACTCTGGGTCTACTAATTACTTGGCCAGGAGTGTCTCATTCCACTCATGTGGTCGCACTGTGCTATGATCTGTGCAATTTCCCAAGGAATCGGTCCTTATATGCGAATACAAAGCATCTCCACCAAGGTGATCACTTTGCATCGCGGGTTTTCGCAAAACATTCTTCATTTGACAAACATATCGACACCGCATGTTGGATTAAAAGATTCTATAAACCCTGGTTTTCCCATTCCAACAACACAGGTGATTTGGGTAAAACCGTCGATACCCATGCTCATGGAGCACGGATGCCGAGGTAATATTGAGGTGGAGTGACAAGGGATAGAATTATTCAAACCTACTAGATATTGCAACTACTAGGTAGGTACGTCGGTTCGTCGTGCGAACCGAGGCTAAATCAATTTATCTTGCGCACTAAAATGTAGTTTGGCAAACAATAATATTTTATAAACTGGGAACAATATGTTCAAGGAGTAACTTGCCTCAGATTTCGTCTTCAAAATCTTCGACTTCCGATGTCCGAAACAATTTCTGTTGTCGTCGACTACGCGTAGCGAGAGAAAAACATGTAAACACCCTAGAAATAAAGTACTATTATTAATAACTAATAGTGCCATGAGTTATATCTCAATTTTATAAAAATTTTGAGACTTGAACGGGGTCTATCGGAGTTACGATTGAAAAGATATGAATTTTTGAAGTTTAAATAACTTTTCTAGGAATAAAAAGGATTTATTTTGAATTAGAAAAGGAATATTCTGAGAGAATATTTCTACTGACAAGTGGGGCCTTGGTCAAAAGAGAGAGATTGAGGTGTAGGACTAGACCACATGACAAAGAGAGAGGAAGTGAGTGGGGACCACTTGCCAGAGAAACTGAGGGATGACATGTGGGGTCCACATGTCAGAGAGGACCCACATGTCATTTATACAGAGAGAAGGTTTTATTGGTACAGAGGAGAGTTAAGGGAGGTGGGGTCCACATGTCATGACAGAGGAGGTTTAAAGAAGTGGGGTCCATGTGTAAGTGACCACTTATTGAATACTTGATTATTTAGGCGAGGCCCACATGTAAGCGGCTCGAGGTGGGGTGTGAGGAGTGTGCGGGGTCTACGCGTCAGTGGGACCCATATGTCATGTGAGGGCCACCAGGTAGAGAGAGAGGGAGAGAGAAGATAGGGGGGCGGCCGGGGAGATCGACGGCCGACGGCTCCTCGAGCGGCGCCGTCGAGCGGCGGCGGCAGCAGCATACGGAAATGGGGGGAGGAGAGGGTGGCAAGTTTGGTAAGTGGCTCGAATCGGGGATTGGAGCGAGCGGCGGCGGCTATCGACGAGGAACAGAGTGCGGCAGGAGGGAGAGGATGGAGCACAGCGGCGGCAGCGGGACGGCGGCGGCAGCGGGACGGAGACGCCGTCAGCGAGGTAGGGCGGTACACCGGGAGGGAGAGTTGAGGGCCATGGGAGCTCGACTAAGGAAAAAGAAGAGAAGGGGAGAAAGCTCACCTGAGGGAAAAGATTTTGGCGGCAGCGGTGATGCTCCAAGCTCGGCTCGGGCACGGCGGTGCGGCGAGGCTGAGGGCTGGGGAGGAGCGGGCTGTGGCGGCCATTTATAGGGGCAGAGCAACGCAAGGCGACAAGGGAGGAGGTCAGTGGTGCGAGGTCCCGAGCGCACCAATAGTGGTGGCACGGTCTTCTTGGCGGCGCGAAGCACGACGCGGCGTCGGTAGGCAGAGCGCGGCGGTGGGGTTTGGGTGGGGGGGAACGGCAGGGAGGCCGAGGCGGTCGGGCGGCTGGGTGGCGTGGTTGGACACGACGCTCGGGCGGGAGTGCCGTGTTCAGCACGTCGCGGTGGTGGCTTGGCCATTTGGCCGAACGGCCTACGCGCGTGAGAGAGAGAGACCGAGGATGAAGAAGGCGCTGACGTGTGGGGTCCTGATGTCAGGCGTGCGGGTGAGGGGATGGGAGGCCGAGCGGCTGCTGGGCTATGGGCCGAGAAAAGGGAAGAGAAAGGGGGAAAGCCCAGCAGGCCGAGAGAAGGACGGCCCAATTTGAACAGTGCCGATTTTGATTTTCTCGGGGATTTTTCAGAGAGACAAGAGAATATCTAAAGGGGTTATTTGAATTTGGAATTTGATATTTTGAGTTTACAATATTATCAGGAGTATATTAGGGGGTTTCTCAGCTGGTACGTTGAGATATATCTATATATGCATACATATGTATATATCTATATGCATACATATGTATGCATATATATATATTTGGAATGGGTTAGGAGTCTTGGGGGAGGGTTTCAAAGGAAACATTTGGAGCCCAAGTTTGATTTTAAATTTTGAAATTGTGACTTGGGAGGGTTTTTGGGATTTTCCAACAAATTCATTAGGACTAAATTTTTTGGATAGATTTTAATTTGAAAGGATTCTCAAGGAAGGGAGGGAATATTAAGAAAAATTTTGAATAAATTTCTTGGATTTGAGCTCAAAGGTACTTTGGGATTTTTGGAGGGAGGGTTCTTGATGGAATCTTGATTTCCTTGGGAGGATAAAATAAGGGAATTTTATTGGATGGTTGAGAGCTAAATTTTAATTGCAAACTTTGAATTATTTTTGGATCAAAATTTAATTAGGGGAATTTTGGTTTGTCAAGAAGAGGATAAATCGAGATCCGAGGCACATAGTCCTTAGGTACACAGAAAAATTCAAATTTTCAGAATTAGGGTTTTATTAAAATAGGTTTTTAACAACCCGAAAAATCGGGGCGTTACAAGCCTACCCCTCTTAAAAAGAATCTCGACCTCGAGATTCGTGATAAGGGGAACGACACGGATACAAAAGGGAAACTAGGGTAGCTCCAGCTAGCTAGGTCTTCGATGATCTTTCAAGGCACAAAATTCCGAGCTTTGTTCTTCAGGTCTTGGCAAAAGCATCCTGTTCTTCATGTGTCTATGTCAGTCTTCTTGCTTAGCATGTTATGTCGTCTTGCGGATAAGCCTGCTCTGGTGGGTCCTGATATTCTGGTCCTTCTTCTGCAGCTTCTGGGCTCGGGTCATCTTGTACTTCTTCTGCATCTATGTAGTTTAGGCGAGACTTCTTGAAGGTAGGTGAAGTTTGTGACACTGATCCACTACTTTGTGGGTTGACGCTCTTGGGACCAAACATAGGTGCTCTGTTGCTTCCCACATTGGATTGTACCGTCCTGATATTGCCTTGGTTCTGAGGGCACTGTCAACAATAATGTCCCATTTGGTGGTAGTTGTAACACTCAACTTCGGCTAGGTTTCTAGTCTGTATGGTGGGTGTCGCAAAGTTACTTCCTCCACTATTACCACTGCTAGTACTGGTCGACTGTTGTGTAGGTTTGGGAATAGGTGAACGAGGGGTGAAACCAGAAACAGAAGCATATGGGGTTGTGCCTCGATTAAATAGTCCTGATGGATTGGTTCTTCGATGGGATCCATCTTTTTGCTAAAAGTTTAACTGTGAGGCTCTTCGTTTCCTTATATCCATTATTTTCTTGTCAGCTTCTTCTACCAGTAACGCTTTATTGATCATGTGCTGGAATGTTGGGAAGTCGTGCACGATCAGCCGAAGTCTTAGATCAACGTTCATTCCCTTTAGAAATTTCCGTATCTTCTTCTTGTCCATGTTTACTTCTTCAGGGGCATATCGAGCCAACCTATGGAAGTGACTCAAATACTCGTTGATACTGTTATGGCCTTGCCTGAGGTTGTTGAATTCCTCCTTTTTCATATCGATTATACTCTCCGGGACATACGATGCTCAAAAAGCTTCTACGAATTATCTCCATTCGATGGTTGCAGCGTCTTCATGTGCAGCACAATAATTTTTCCACCATTCTATGGCTGGTCCTCTTAACTGATGAGCCGCAAAGACTGTTTTCTCTATTAGGGTACATTGTACCAGGTTTAATTTTCATTCCACATCCTTAAGCCAATTGTCTGCTTCAACGGGTTCGACTGTGTGGGAGAATTCTGGTGGATGGGATCTGAGAAAGTCTATTAGCTTGGATTTTCCATTGGCTTGGGAAGGTTGGGGTTGTTGCGGTTGCATTTGTCCTTGTTGTAATCCTACTAGGGTTTGGGCTATTCCTTGTAGTATCTAGGTTTGCATAGCCATAAGTTGCTGGAGGTTCATAGGGAGTGGTGGAGGTGGGGGTAATTTTGATTGGTTTACTGCTACATCCTAATCGACAGGTTCATTGGCGGTTTCGTGTCCATTATCGGCTACTTGATTAGCATTCTGATTCTCCTGGTGGTTATGGCTGACTTCTTGAGCAGGGTTGTCCTCGTATCCATATCTATTAGGGGCACAGGCACAACGACGGGCATGATGAGCCAGAAAAGGTCAAGGTAAGAGGGGAAATACTAGGAGAGAAGAGAATAGAAGAAAAGAAAAAGAAATCTACACCCGAAAAATATTTTCGCAAACAGAAAGACCAAACTAGGTGTGGCCAAGTCCAAGACTGAACACACCATTTAAGAATGGACTACCAACCAGTACGTGCTCACACACTATCTTCGCAAAACTCCTAATGAGTCCACGACAATTTCTAAGGTTAGACTCTTCTTGTTTCCATCAGCACATCCTGCTTCAAGTGACACGGAGATTTCTTATCTTCAAGTGAGAACGGGGGAAGTATCTAGGTTCTATAATTTTGAGGGAGAGAAGAGGTAAAAAACCTTTTTGCAAATCAGAGCAAGAGGAGAGTACGAAGTTTTCGCAAAGAGTCTTTATAAATGAATATATTGTCCTTAAGACATCCTATGAGAAAAGGGGTTTGGTCCCTAAAACCAAACCTATGTTCTGATACCACCTCTATAATACCCCCGCCCTGGCACCACCTACAGTGACACCAGAGAGGGAGCGCCGCAAGATATTGGCATAAACCAACTCCCACAGAACTGCATTGCCGGTACCAGTCCCAGGAAACCTTGCTGGTAACCGTGGTCAACCGAGATGTACCATAGCAACTAAATAAAATATTTATATATTAAACCTGTATAAGTTGCAACTTCGGACAAGCCCTGAGCAGCAACATTCAAACAGAACAGCGACAGCAGAACGACAGCGCAGTGAAAACCCAATCCACAAGCAACAGCTTGGGATTAGGAAAGAAACCCTAAGCTTCACTTCAACTTCACTCTTCTTGAAGGGGGAAAAGATAATGGATTGAGTGCATATGTACTTAGCAAGTCACTGGAAATGTGTGAATATACAGGCCATCAAGGAAGGCTGGGTTTGTTTCGCAACAATATATTTTAAAACATTTTCCAAAACTCTAGGTGTGGGTTGATCCAATTGTAACTGGAAAGAGGCTCTCGCCTCAATTCTGTCCGCGAATTGCTTTGCAACAACTCAAGCGGCCGAACCGATTTTATCTCATCATTTTAACTCTTTTGGCTCCTTGTTTTAGCTCTTTTGGCTCCTCGAGCCGTCCATTATCTTAATCCTCAAGCACACACTGCTTCCACTTGGGAAGCGTAATCTATGATACCATTTGACATACCGATCCACATAGGACCGTTTCAAACCACGCACTGGTCATCCATCAGCCGACCTGGCCGATTCTGGAAATGGTTCCCAACCACAAATATGCTTCGCAATCCTTTTATAGAAACAATGCTACGCTAGAGGAATCACTTGAAATCTCTCTTGACCGTGGGCACAGCTGTTCGAACAGTTCAATACTCTGCAGAGGCGTATGCTTTCCCCACATGACGTGAGCTTACCCCCTTACTGTCCAAGTAGGGGAGGTTCACGACAAGGCTTTTCCAAAGCGTCTCTAGGGTTGCCTGAAGCCAACTGGACGGGTCCTAGACCAAGTACCGAGTGAGTCCCACACTCCTCGTACTCAGGATCCCGTGAGTGCATCTCATATTGCCACCCCGGCGACTCCACATCCAAAGGCAACCAAGCCAACTCTGGGTCTACTAATTACTTGGCCAGAAGTGTCTCATTCCACTCATGTGGTCGCACTGTGCTATGATCTGTGTAATTTCCCAAGGAATCGGTCCTTATATGCGAATACAAAGCATCTCCACCAAGGTGATCACTTTGCATCGCGGGTTTTCGCAAAACATTCTTCATTTCACAAACATACCGACACCGCGTTCGGACTAAAAGATTCTATAAACCCTGGTTTTTTCATTCCGACAACACAGGTGATTTGGGTGAAACTGTCAATACCCGTGCTCATGGAGCACGGATGCCAAGGTAACACTGAGGTGGAGCAATAAGGGATAGAATTTTTCAAACCTACCGGATATTGCAACTACTAGGTAGATCCGTCGGTTTGTCACATGAACTGAGGCCGAATCAATTTATCGTGAGCACTAAAATGCAATTTGGTAAACAATAATATTTTATAAACTGGAAGCAGTATATTCAAGGAGTGACTTGCCTCTGACTTCGTCTTCAAAATCCTTGACTGCATGTAGCGAGAGAAAAATACACAAAAACCCTAGAAATAAAGTACTATTATTAATAACTAATAGTGCCATGAGGTAGATCTCAATTTTAAAAAAATTTTGAGACTTGAACGGGGTTGATCGGAGTTACGGTTGAAAAGATATGAATTTTTGAAGTTTAAATGGATTTTCTAGGAATAAAAAGGATTTATTTTGAATTTGAAAAGGAATATTCTGAGAGAATATTCCTACAGACAGGTGGGGCCCTTGGTCAGAAGAGAAACACTGAGGTGTAGGACTGGCCCACATGACAGAGAGAGAGGAAGAGAGTGGGGACCACCTGCTAGAGCAACTGAGAAAGAGAGGATGACATATGGGGTCCACATGTCAGAGAGGACCCACATGTTATTTATACAAAGAGAGAAGAGAATGGGTCCCACGTGTCTGTATAGAGGAGAGTTAAGGGAGGTGGGGTAACATGTCATGACAGAGGAGGTTTAAAGAAGTGGGGTCCACGTGTAAGTGACTCACTTATTGAATACTTGATTATTTAGGCAGGGCCCACATGTAACCGGCTCGGGGTTTAGGCGGAGGTGGGGTTTAGGCGGCGGGGAGGCCGAGGCGGTCAGGTGGCGGGGTGGCGTGGTCGGACGCGGTGCTTGGGCGGGAGAGCCGTGTTCGACACGTCGCGGCAGTGGCTTGGCCATTTGGCCGAATGGCCCGTGCACGTGAGAGAGAAAGAGAGACCGAGGATGAAGAAGGCGCTGACGTGTGGGGTCCCGATGTCAGGCACGTGGGTGAGGGGATAGGAGGCTGAGCGGCCGCTGGGCCGTGGTCCGGAAAAAGGAAAGAGAGAGGGGGAAAGCCGAGCAAGTCGAGAGAGGGACGACCCAATTTGAACAGTGCCGATTTTGGTTTTCTCGGGGATTTTTCAGAGAGACAAGAGAATATCTAAAGGGGTTATTTGAATTTGGAATTTGATATTTTGAGTTTATAATATTATCAGGAGTACATTAGGGGGTTTCTCAGCTGGTACATATATATATATATATATATATATATATATATATATATATATATATATATATATATATATATATATATATATATATATATATATATATATATATATATATATATAAATATATAATGGGTTAGAGTCTTGGGGGAGGGTTTCAAAGGAAACATTTGGAGCCCAAGTTTGATTTGAAATTTTGAAATTGTGACTTGGGAGGGTTTTGGTGACTTTCCAACAAATTCATTAGGGCTAAATTTTTGGATAGATTTTAATTTGAAAGGATTCTCAAGGAAGGGAGGGAACATTAAGGAAAATTTTGAATAAATTTCTTGGATTTGAGCTCAAAGGTACTTTGGGATTTTTGGAGGGAGGCTTCTTGATGGAATCTTGATTTCCTTGGGAGGATAAAATAAGGGAATTTTATTGGATGGTTGAGAGCTAAATTCGAATTGCAAACTTCGAATTATTTTTGGATCGAAATTTAATTAGGGGAATTTTGGTTTGTCAAGGAGAGGATAAATCGAGATCCGAGGCACATAGTCCTTAGGTACACACAAAAATTCGAATTTTCGGAATTAGGGTTTTATTAAAATAGGTTTTTAACGGTCTATAAATCGGGGCGTTACACTAAGTGTCCTGCTTCTCTCGATAGGTTCAACGTCTTTGACAATGCATCAGCCACAAGGTTAAATAACAGAAGAGATAAAGGATCCCCCTGCCCTAACTCTTTATGTGTCTTAAAAAACTCTTCATGAGAACTATTGATGTTGATAGCAACTCTCCCATTCATCATTGCTTGTTTAATCCACCCAATCCATTTCTCACAGAAACCTTTCCTATCACAAAGCTCCATTGAACCTTGTCATATGCTTTTTCGAAGTCTAACTTAACAATAATTCCTGACTGTTGGGTGTTTTTCAGCTCATGCAACACCTCATGTAGAATAACTACTCCATCCAAAATTTGCCTTCCAGGAATAAAGGCAGTTTGGTTGGCTCCCACAACTTTTTGTGCACACAGAGTGGGCCTTTTTGTCAAAATCTTTGTTAGCAGATTGAAACAGACATTAAGCAGACAAATCGGCCTAAACTGTTTGATTGTATTTGCATTAGTGATTTTTGGTATTAAGGTTATAACTCCATAATTCAACTTCCACAAGTCTAGGTTCCCTTCAAAAAGCCTGTCTAGCATTTCTTTGAACTGATTCTTGACCATTGGTCAGAATTCCTTGTAGAAACTCACTGGTAAACCATCAGGGCCAGGGGTACTATTAGTTTTCATCTCTTTGATAGCTTCTTCAATTTCTCCCATAGTAAAAGGCTTGGTTAATTGTTCATTATCATGCTGGTCAATCCTACCATGATCTCTCCAAACCTCTTGTCTAAGGAAAACTTTTGGTGCTTCCTCAGCTCCAAATAGCTTCTTGTAATAATCATAAATATGAGTCTTTAGTTCCTCTGGGTCACTGATTTCAGTTCCATCATCTTCTAGGGACAAAATAGCAGCTTTCCTCCTACCATTAGCAACACCATGGAAGTAAGATGTGTTAGCATCCCGCTCCATGATCCACTTTTTGTTGGAATTGCTAAAATGGGCTAAGGCCTATGTAGAGAATAATTCCTAGAAAAATCTCAAAGGCCCACTTCATGGGAAATGGCATAGGAAGTTTTAGTACCACCTTGCTAGTTCTAGGAGAGGGAGACCTCCTTATAAGGGTGAGCTCTCTCCTAGCCACTTGAAACATGCATAGTGGAGAGAACTAGAGGAACACACGCGCGCGCTCGCTCGTCTCGCCATGCCACGCCAGGTGAGGTGGCGCGCATACGCGACATGCACTGGCGAGGCGAGGTGGCGCGCATACGCGACATGCACGTGAATGGTCCACCAAAATTGGCTTCTTATGCTTGCGCAGATGCAGCTTCTTTTTACAGTTTTATTTTGCTGCAAATCTTAACAACTTATCTAGAATTTGTTTGAACTCGCGGGATAATTTGAAGTCCGGATAGGATACGCGCGGTCTATCCGGTTCGGTTACGAGATAGAGATTGTGCGAGTGTCCTGATCACGCATCCTAATATCTCTATAAATACCGAGCTGCTGTCTCTACGCAACATATGCGAAAACAGTCTAAGGCTTGCCATCTCTTCTGTTCTGAGCCGTCGTTCATCGTCTACTCCGTCCCGATCTTCGGCGTGCACCGGCGGATTGGGAGAGCAGGTCTCCGGAACCCTCGCCTTCGACGTCCTGCACTGAGAGAGGGCGAATAAGGTTTTTGGGAAGCGCTACGCGCGACTGCTCGCTGTGCGCCCATCACGGCTCGTCTTCCTTCACGTTCGGGCGCTGCGCATCGTCGTCATCACCTGGTGCCGCGTGTCATTCGTGCGGTACGCGCTGCGCCTGTGTCTGCTCCAGAACAGCCCCCACAACAGGGCTGTAGGTACGCGTACACTATGTCTCCTGTGTTTGATCTATTCATGTTAATTGCTGTCATATGCATGTTTAGATCAGATTACATGATTCTGTTTACTTATGCTATTAATGTCATGATTTATTTATAGAATAAACTAAATCTACATTTGCTTATATTTTCAACACTTTTCACCACTCCTCTGCCAATAGATCTCTTCAGCCAAATATATTTGCATCAACTCTTCTTCCATTTGATATCTTTGTTTCCAACTCTCTTGTGATATGTCCCCAATCTGCCTCCACCTCTATCTGTTGTATTTTCTGCACAAGCACCTCTTTCTTTCTTTTCATTTCACTTTGATGGTTTTTGGCCCAACCTATCCACATCCTTCTTAATATCGTATTATGATATTTCCAGTGATCCAGAATCTGATGTTTCCTCCTTTCAGGCCATTTATTAATCACCCATTCTTTGAAACCCTCTTCTCTCAGCCAAGATGGCTCAAACCTAAAGATCCTGCTGATATTGACTGGAGGGCTCAATTCAGTTACAATAGGGTTGTGATCAGAACCAACTCTTGTCAAACTCTTCACCAAAGTAAGGGGATATATGTTTTCCCAGTCTGCAGAAACTAGCACCCTGTCTAGTACCTCCCTTATAGGGGCATCTTGTTTGTTAGTCATGTAAATCTACTCCTCACTCTATGTAGTTCTCTTAACTCTGCATTGGCAATGAAATCATTGAATTTCTCTTCCCATCTTCTGCTGAAATGTCCATTAGATTTCTCATTAGCTCCTCTTATCAAGTTAAAATCTCCTCTCACCAGAACAACATCACTTCGAGCAGTCACCTTCTGAAACAGCTCATTTAGGAAGGCATCCTTCCTTTCAGCTGAACAGGACCATATACATTCATAATCACCCAATTCTTCTTATCTTTCTTGGTCATCACTGACATACTTACGCAGAACTCCCCCACATCCATGTCTGAAACTTCAAACAACTCTAGATTAATCCCCAGCAATAAACCACCAGTGTGTCCCTCAGCTAGTTTTGTGAGCCATTGGAAATTTCTGCCACCATAGAAGCTCTCCAATTCTCTTAAATGAAAGCTCTCTCTAATTGTTTCTTGCAGACACACCATCTCTATCTTGTTCTGGAAAATCAACTCTTTTAGTTGCCTTCTCCTGTCAGGATTACCTAAACCTTTTACATTCCAGAATAGAACTCTCATTTAATCTGTGTATATATAGTTTCCTCCCCTCCATCATTAAGCTCAGAAGTCTCCTCAACATGCTTAGGGGAACAACAACCCCCAATTTCAACAGAATTAAGTAGTCTTTCAACTGGGTCTTCTTTGCTCAGTCTCTCTTGAGCCATACATAAAAGTGCCTGAGCATTCTCTCTAGCTCTGATGACTGATGGCATCAATGTTTCCTCTAATTAAATCCTCAGAACTCCCTAAGTCAATACCAGCATCTACAGCAATACTAGCTAAAGTATCATCATCTACGGAATTGAAAACAGAGAATTTGTTTTTACCTGAAATGTATTCTTCTCTGAGATTCTCTTCTGTGCCTTCAATGATATAGGAACTCCATCTCTCACAATTCTTGAGCTTTGTCTTTTTGCAACCACTACGTCTTGCCTTTTTGTCTTCTTTCTTCTAGATGGGATAAAACCATCTTTGGTCAAGTAGTCAGCTGTCTCCCCAGTAATTGCCTCCAGTTGTCTAATGTGTTCTTCCATTTGTGTTTGGAGAGACATCTACCATCCCACTCAAGTTATCCAAGGGTTCACTAAGTCGGGAATTTAGTGAAGGCTGTTGCACAACTTGCAATCCCATAAATCTCCCTATCTCAGCGGCTTCATAAAGAACTTCCTTCCTTTTTTTTTCTTTCTGGTCTATCTCCCCTACCTTGTTCACAGTTATCTGTTCCATAACATAATCTCATTAAACCTATTGATAGTCCGTGAATACGTCTCCTAACATAAGCTTAAAGAGATAAATGCTGATAATAAATCCCTAACTTGTTGACAGTGCAAGCGTAGACGTGTATTATTGAATCTCGGTAAGATAGCGAACCAATGCTGACAACACAAGATGACACGGGCGCCAAAGGATTTGGCTTCCTGTCTGTTACGGACCACAGACTGATGCTGCACATCGTCGTTGGGCCAGAACAACACATCCAGCTGAAATCCAATTCTGCTTTGCAAAATCTAATTTGCAAATATGTCAGGCATAAGAGTCAAGATTTATGATACAAAGCAAATGCAAGGCTGCTGAGGTTACTGGAGACTTGATGAAAATTTATAATTTATTCTAGATGTTTACTCCCTCCGTTTTCTTTTAGTTGGCACTTTTGACCACACACAAAACTAGCCAATGATTATATTTTATAGTTATGACTATTTTACTAGTGTTGTGTGTAGTAGGTAGATGGATAAAAAAAGTTTCTATATGAATGCATACATAATTACTATCACAGGGGTAAAATGGAAAAATAAACTTTGGATTCCGTGCAATGCCAAGTATTTGAAAATAACATTTTGGTCACAGTTATCAATTAAAGAAAAAAGGAGGGAGTGTCAGGTTTTATTTTATCTTTCCAGGGAAACTCATTTACCGCGGCTGTAATTACTCGATTTGGGACAACCTGAAGTCGCTCTGATATTCAGGAAATGCACAGTTAGCATTCTAACGAGTAAATTTACAAAATCGCAGATAGATATTTCTTCAAAATTTACACCGAAGATCTATTTCTTCAAAATTTACACTGAAGTCCATCTAATATTCAGGAAACGCACAGTTTCTTTGCATTATAACGAGTAGATTTACACGCAAATAGATACTTTTCAAAATTTTGCTGGCTAGAAAATGAAGTGAATAACTTCATCCTTTTGATATTTCTGAAAACTTGCACAAAATTTCAAAATTGTTGGAAACAGCTGCTAGTGCTAAGATTATGTCATGAACAGTGGAACCGATACCACATGAATGAATTAGTAGAAACAGCAAAATATCCTGTAACCTAGATTACTTTGAATCCTTGACAAGCCACAAGAAAAATTGAGTAAACGGCATCAAACAGTATGTGAAGGTTTTTAGTTTGTTATTATCTCCACTGATTTAATGATTTTCATACAACAGAACAGATAAGGCTGGAAAACTGAAGCAAGGAAACACGGGTTCCCAGTTCCCACAAAGCTTCACAGCCTTTTCTCCGCTGCCTATACTTACATACTCATCTAAATCTAACTTGACCTAAAAAGGCACAGCAAATGGCAGCTGATACATATTAAGGTCAGGCAAATGGACTGCTCTAGGTTGCAGCGAGAAGAGCTGCTCGGTAGGCTGACACCTTGCTGATCCATCGAAGGTCCTGCAGTTAATTTTAGGAGTCGCGCCACAGCTGAAGAGCCAGTCCTGGTCACCAACATCTGTATCTTCCATCTGTATGGGTGATGCTTTCCAGTTCACAAACAATTCTACAAGCTTCCTCTCTTTCTTCTCAACCTTGCTGCTTTTCCTGTCAGAGTTTGTCTGCTGTACCTCTTTTGCTGGGGCTGCTGCAAAGGCACTTCCAACAGAACAAGACACTTCTTTTGCAGGGGTCACAATCTGTTGCTGCTGCTTGACAACAGGTGCCTCCACCCGCAGTTTCGGCTTGTTCAGCAGGGCAGGTGGCTCAACACACATCTTCGGTTTGTTTAGCAAGACAGGTGGATCAGCACACACCTTCGGCTTGTTTAGCATGGTAGGCCGCTCTATATTGAACTGGCCAAGTACGGTAGCACCTGTTGCTTTCCTTGACAGATCTGCAGGAACTTGAGTACTCTCTTTGTGAAACACTTTCGACGGAATCAGATGGCCAGCTCTTTGCATTGCCTTCACAGGTGCATCTTCAACCCCTTGCAGCACCTTTGTGGGTGCAGGATTAGCTCTTTGCATTGCCTTCGCAGGTCCAGCTTCAGCCCCTTGCAGCACCTTTGTGGGTGCAGGATTAGCTCTTTGCATCACCACCTTCTCAGAGGAATGAGGATCAAGTCTTCGCATCGCCTTCCGTGTTAACTCAGTGCTAACCCCCTGCACCATATTGACTCTCTGCATCGACTTAGCATCATGCTGATGACTGACTTTTCTTGATTCACCCAGACAATTGCCATTCCTTATAGACATGTTCTGTTGAGAAACTATTTGTTTCACCACTGACACTGTGTTGACATGAGGCTGGAACTCTCTCTTCCTATTGGCCATGGACAGATCCATTTCAATTTCTTTGACTGATGATTGTTCAGTAACTCTTGGTTTCATTGACATTCCTGCAGTTGCTTCTGGATCTCTTATTTGATTTGTAGGAGCAAATTTTACACGAATAAAACCTGCAACAGCACATAATATTAGCATCATATTGAGAAAATGTTGCTTATCGAACAGTGACTGCAGAAAAAAAAGAAAAAGATCATAATGAATGCTGACCATTTCTAGTTTGACTAGGACTACTTGATAGATCAGTCCTCAATCTCTTACTGCTGTCCAGTGAGCTCTCTGGGGTACAACGCAAAGCCTGACTGTAGGAAGGGGCCTCATGCTCTTCAGAAAGACTGCTCTTCTCCAAATGCTCCACAGTAACCTTATAATCTTTTGTTGTCTCCTGGCCAACGATTTCACAGCCCTCATGCTTTCTCTTCTTATGGCCATGCTTAGAATGATGATCAGCTGTCTCATATTTATCACCGAACTGAGCAGCTTTCTTTTGTCTCCTTTTCTCTTTCTTCCTTTCCTTCTTTTGCATCATTTCCCTTTCTTTCTGGAGCTTCAGCCACCAGATTAATCGTCAGTTCCAATTCAGAACAGACGATGGGAATGCAAAGAGGCATGAAAACAATGCACCAATATTCATACTTTTGACACATTCTCTACTGAGTAATCAATAATCCAGACTTATTAACACATAAGGAATCAGTCCTTTCAATTATCCAACAAGGCTTAACTTCAACCATACAAAATTCACTAGAACTGTTTTGCAATGGACTCGTCCTGTTAGTCAGCATGTTAAAGACCATGCTATGGACCCTTTATACCTGCCGGCACACAGTTTGGACAAGCACCCAATCTACCATTCTAGCATATAATATCAAATAAAGCAAAAGGGCAGCAAAATTTGCACACTTCAAATAATTTACAATACAAAGCAAGGTGAAAAAGTGGAAAACATGACCTCACGGTTCACAAAAAATAAGAGCAAGAAACCCACATCTTTCAAAGATTTGTGTTGTGTAAGGGAAAACATTTAATTACATTTTACCGTGACTACATTTAAAGAAAATTTTAACACAGAAAAAAGTTGGAATCAGAAAACATGTACTTTGAAAAAAGCCAGAAAGATGACAGAAAGGTTTTGACAATAAATAATACAAATGGAAATTTCCGAAAACGGATGCAAGAGAAAGAGCCATGTAAATTTCACTCCTCTTCTAATTTGGAGTGATTAGATCTTTTCCCTTAAAAGGGTTTTCTACCTTGAAAGAACACATGTTTCCAAAAACATCAAACCAGGCGCAGCTGGGGTGCATAATCATTTGTGACAATTGTGCTGGAGTTCAGATAGTAACCACTAATCGTTTCAACCTAATAAATAGCTTAAGTAAGCATTTGCACTCCACAATGGGAAACATAAACCAGCGCACGGAAGTATTTACCCCCATCCTGTCCATCCCAGGCAGGCAATTAATCCTGTTCCCCAAATACTCCCCAAGCAAACAGGCAGTTAATCCCGTTCCCCAAAACAATGAGTTTGTTCTCGAGAACATGATCCTAAAATCCCAAATCAACAAACCAACGGACAAGAATCCTAGAGCAACGATGACCAACCAATCAGTCGCCAAAATTACTAGCGGTTTACCACTCATTCTAAAATCAATCCTGCTCATAACACCAAATCCTAATCGCAACCAAGAGTCGATGATTCGGCAGCGGCGACCGCAGCGCAGCACAAATTCGGGGGAAAACCGAATCGACTTGCTCGACGGGACGTACGAGCGAGCGAACGAACCTTATAGGCCACGGGCTCCGCCACCGCCGCCGCGGCCGAAGACATCGACTCCGCCACGGGGTCCCGCGCGTACGGGAAGCACTCGCCATGGCTCTGGCTGCTACCAGCTATATAAATATCCCCTCCTCCTCCTCCTCCTCTTAAGCCTCTCCGGCCTTGCTCGGCCTCGCGGCCGCCGGCGACGCGGGCGTGCGCCTAGGCTGACTAGGGTTTCGTCCCGCGAGGCGAGGGAGAGATTGGCGAGGCGGAGGAGGATTCGGTCCGGTGGGACGGCTCGGGTCGGATTTATAGAGGACGAGGTCGGCGGCGCGGCGGGTACGGAGAAACCGACCCGGACGTGGTTTCCCTCCTGGCACCGCCAAGTGGGCCCCACCTGTCAGTGGGAGAGCGTGTTCGTCTGGTGCGCGGAGTGCTACGTGGCGGTGGTTTGGGTGGGAAATATCTGGTGCTGGCGTGGAGCGGGAGGGCCCGCTTGTCGGTGAGAACCTGTTACTGACAGGTGGGCAACATGCCTGTCTCGTAAGTCGTAACCAGGTCGACGATTTCGTCGAAATTTCATCGTCCAAAATTTGGACCTTCCCAAATTGTTCAGTTTGGTCGAATTTCAAAGGAAATCCAACGAATTTCACTCAAATTTGGTGAAATTCATCATCTCGCTCGAAACAAAATTGTGGCCCACTGCTCATAAAATTCATTGGGGATTTTCAATAATTCTTCATCAACTGCTACAGAATGATCTATTGCTTCTTTTTTAAGAGATGAAACGGAAGAAAGTTTTTAAGCTAATGCACCCGTAGATGCATGATCAACTGTTGCTAATGCTCCTATTGACTGACATTGGGATGATGATAACATGAGGTCTCTCTAATACTAAGAGATGACTAAATTGTCTGGCAAAATATATAAAAGGAACTAGAACCACAGGTTATCTGGAACACAAGACACCATCACCAAGTCCAGGCCTCCGGTTCCTTGTGAGGCCCTTCACACCGAAAACGTCATAGAACCTTATCGAATCAGATCAGAAGCTTCTCGATGGCGACCTGCGACAATTTACAAGGTTGAATTAACAAACTGTGGATAAGGCAGCAAAGATTGGGAGGTTTAGCTCCTCCAAGGAAGAGGGTGATCCATCATGCATCACCTTGAGGTTATTGATCGATCTCTCAAGCTGCTACCCTCATTGCTGGTCACCGAGCAGGCGATCACAGGTCTTGTCACCCCACCATGCACGGCCAAGAGCTTGCTTTGAAGGAACAAAGACGTATGGCACATTCTGCACCAATTTAAACAAATGAGTTCAGTAATCCAGTGAGGATGAAACTCTTCATGGTTTTCTGTGTGCACGCACGCGAAAGTGAGATGCAATGTCGAGATGAACAATTCGTTCATGATTCTCTATTCAGAAGGAACAGTTGAATGTAATAAAAAAGATAAAAACAACATCAATCATGTTTCCGGAAAAAAGATCCTGACATCTTGTAAAATAATGCAGTATAGAAGATACACTAATAATTCAGCATATATGACTAAACAATGGGAGTTAATGTAACATATATTTAAACATCATTGATGGAAATTGGAGTGTTCTAGTCTACACAAGTGTTTCCAACAGTCATCTAGCGATACATATATCAGTAGTTAAAAGGAGCGAAGCTAATTCGATTTATTCAACAAATCCTTACTCATATTGGTACTAATCTGCTGATCATTGGATCAAAAAGCTAAGTTAATGCAACCTCAAAGCATCCAAAATCATTACATAAAACACCATAGGGGACTAAACAACACAATTTAGTTAATTCCTGCAGTGTCAGGTAACATTGAAACGCTTCAAAATAAAATATCAGAACTTCCGCATCCCAAACATTGAAAACGAAATTATCGACACATAAATATCTATCTTTCCCAACTAAATGCTCTTGAACAAGCTATATAAAATCTGCTATTTGGCAAAAGCTATATAAAAGCGATAAATAATTGACCTTGAACACAGGCGCACAGGACTGACAGAAAACGCACAACTTTGAATCATCAATAATCACAATTATCAGCCAATCATGCATGTACTACTCGGTACTAACGAGTAACAAATCACATTTCCTGCCTAATTAAGTACTAATGAATCATCACTTCTTTTGCTGTTTAGTTTAAACTCTGCACCAACACCACAACACCAACAAGCGATCCCACAATCAGGAAAAATGCAATCTGATGGACCTTGTCCTCGGTGAGCAGGGGAAGGTGGAGGAGATCTCGAGGGGCTCAGCGTCGGCCGCCATCACCACGAACTCCGCGATCCCCCCTGTTGAGCGTCTTCGTCGCTGCAAATCACCACTCGCACAAAAATCACACCTTTAGCATCAAGAGAACATAACAACCAATCTCACCCAAGAACGAACGAACCAAACAGGGCTAACCCTCGTTAGCGCCCTTCTTGAGCTGCTTGTAGTTGGCGGCCTGGCTGACGAGCTCCTGGATCGCCTGCGCCAGCTGCGAGTCGGCGAGCGGGTACGCCTTCGGGTTCACCGCCGCCTCCTCACTCGGGACCATCTTCGTCTGCTCCCCAAGAAAAAGCAAGAAGACAAGTTCAAATCTGGGGAGCGGAGACCAGAGAACGAGCAGTCGGGGAAGCAAAGAAAAGGAGCAGACGTACCATCCTCAGAGCTCGACGGCGGCGGCGGGGTGTGGGTTTGGTCGGCGGCGGAGGGGAAGAACGTGGGTTTTACCGCCCTCATTAGGGCCTGGAGGTGTTAGCGGGTTGGGCTCTCTCTACTTGGATCCTTGGCCCATGGGCTGGGTTCGGGCCGGGCTGGGCTCAAGAATAGCTTGTGTTAGCAACATGCCCTGAATCTCCATCTTACTTTCTCGGGCATGTAAAAAAATAAATCCAAATCTCCCTTAAAAAAAGAAAAAAATGAAATGGCCAAAGTTCCAGTATCATGCATTGAGTAAACGGAAAAAAATAATTTCGGTGATATCGAAAAATCCTCAGTTTAGAAACACCTTGCATCAATGTTAGGTTTTGAATCAAATTGAATGACGAGGTTAACCAACATCCTCGTGAGTGATTAGTCTATGGTTTTTATCTTGTGCTGTTCTGGAAGCAATGATGTTTGCAATCCTTCCGAAATTTAAAAAGTTTTGAATGAGAAAGCTTTTTTTTTTTCACCTCGAGGTTATCGGTCGTAGCTTGCCACAGTTTGTCACACACAAGGTTAGACAAGTTTAACCAACTTAGAGAACTATTTGGTTGTGGCCATAGTTGCACTAAGATCTTTTTTTGACAAACTGTCTCACAAGTCAATAATGCATGAAAGTGTGCCAGGATTCTTTTAGCCTTTTTAATGTGTAGCAAAGATTTTAAGCATCTTACCTTAGACACTCTGACAATTTGACAATTTTTGTTGGCAAATAATGGGAACCTGTGGTTGGCAAACCACAACCAAGGAGGCATATGCCATTAGTCCATTGTTCAGCACTCACCTTTGTTTACTTACATAACCTAGTACAAACTACACAACAGGAACATGAATTGGTGTGTGATGAATTTCGTAAACACAACACATAGTTGTGAACTGAAGTGATCAAGTTTCAAAATTCTGTAGCACAAAAACAGAAGGAAAAAACACTATGATAAAGGGAAAAAAACATACCAAGGCTCATTCTGATCGGGATCAGAAGTCGTACAAGGAGCGCGTCTTGGAACAATCCATGGCTTGAGCGAGATCAACCACTCCCTCGCCGCCCTTCCATCTCCATGGAAACATTCCACCCGCACATCACGTACACCCCTCCACATTCTTCACACAAAGACATTTCTTTAAAAAACACAACAGAAATTACGGTAAAATTAAGGAAAGCTCCTCGCTTCGAATTCGAAGGAGAGATCAAAGATGATAAACTAACCGCGCTCGTCAGACTCTAGGGATCAAAGAGGGTGGGGTCGCCAATCGGGAGGGCGATCATCTAGGTTTTGGGGAAAATTGGGCCATGTTCGGGGAAAATTTAAGAGAAAATATGGTGGAAATCACAACTGATGCATCATGTGTAGGGGCAAAATGGCATATACAAATGCACCTGGTTCTAGCCTTTGTAGTGTATTTTTGCAATATGGCACTTTTGTAATAGCAGGACCACTACTATATGAAAAAGGCAAATCTCTGACGGCCAATCACGTTTTCAGTGGCAGTTTGGCCAGCCACCAGCGCGACCATGGCCAGAGAAAATGCAACTTTTTTTCTGGTGGCAAACGACTGCCAGCATGACATCATTTACGCTGGCGGGCCCAATAGCACATCCGTGTAATGCCTCTCCTCTTGTATCCGTAACCCTCTACTATCAGTATTTCACCAGTAGAAGGTGATCTCAACCATCATTATACGACTTCTACTACTAGTAGAAAAAATATTCTACTGCCGGTTGTTAAGGTGGTAGTAGAAATGGATCTGATCTATTAAATCTAAAAAATATGAACGGTCTAGAGTGATTCGACTACCAGTAGAGAGTATTATAAACACTTCTAAATGGTATGACAATATGTCAAATTTGAACATACAGCACACACACTACATATTTTCATGCTTTACTTCTCACAGAGTGGAAAGAGTGCATGAAAAGGCACTATAAGCATGTATGATGCATGGCAATTGGGCACAATTCACCTTTGCAGTTTTCTTTGTTAAAGGTTATTGATCTATGGATGCATGACCAAGCTTTTTCAGAGGAAGGTGACATGTATGACCCATGCCATGATGAAAGGAATGGGAAACTGAATAATGTCTCACTGGATTGATCTAGCAGATCAAACACATCAACATAACACATGAAGAAAAGCACTAAGTACTGGACATCCATAAGAACAGATTAAAATTAGCTATGGATTAAAGAATTTCGCTACACCATTATTTAACTTCTGCCATATAATGGACACGCAATCCTAAAAGCAGTGGATTCTCACACGGACCATTTGAAATATGCTATCCACTCAAGAAATACAACCGGTGTTCCTTATATATGTGCATATCCCACCACATAGTATGAGCTCCCTCTGAAAGTTGAAACTTTGAACGGAGGTATGCATGTAGCCTAAATTCCTTGACTTAAAAAAAAAATTATTTCCAGTCATTTAAGGGGAAAGCATAAACAAGTTGAATTTACCCAAATGAAGTACACTGGAGGAGGGTGAAATACCCTCATCTTGTCCAAAGACCTCGCAAGAAAAATAATAGGACTAGAACTCTGGCTCCTAAGCTCCTAAAGTAACGGAGATGTCTGTTGAAAACAGGGACAAAAGGAACTATCATATTCATAGTCACTAAAAGTACCCCCAATAAGTGAGGGGGCGCCAGTTGAGTCCTAGCAAACGGTATGAACCTCGAACAGGCATACCACATCTTCCCACAAGGAATAAAAAACCAACAACTAAAGTGTGCACCGCAGTAAATGCTAGTACGTTAAAGAATCATGCATGTATTAAAGAAGCATCAAGCAAGATGAAGAAGCACATGAATCACATATCTTTGTATCCATGGATACTTGCATAGAAGACTCATACAATCAATAGAAATTGATTATGAGACCTATTATAGGCAATATTTTCTTTAGACAATGAAACTCATCGACAGTCAATCAGAAGTTGAAAAATCAACCAAAAGATCAACCCGCGAGTTGACCCATAGTTGATAAGAGACGATTGGCGAAATTTGAATGGTGCATTTACATGACACGTATTGGAAGCTCCAAACCAAGATAGAATAAGATATGAAACAAATCCATAACAGATTAGAATGATGATCTGAATATCATCAAACAAAGCTCACTCTAAATGAGTTTGAAATAAAATTGGTTGAAACCAATGTTGCTTAGGCCTATAAGCTTAAAGCATATGAAGAATGGAACCATAGTATATCAAAAGAATAGTATATGAAAATGCATTGGTTCCACGGATACAGCTCACCGTTCCTAGAAAGCAACATGGTCTGAACTTTATCCAACCCCAAAACCATTCGCAAGAAGATAAAGAAATGTGTGGTGCACCGGTATTAATAGACTAGAAATCTATAAGTCATGAAAAAACCACGCAAGATTTGACCATTGGATCATCACTCGTATTATCTTGGACAAGATATAACCAAGGAATTAAGATGACCCAGGCTTAAAGAAGTACAAAATTTAGGAGGAAAATTTTGCTAGTCTATTAGCAAAACTTGATCTGAAGGAGCAATACCCAAAATTGACTCTAAAAGTCAAAACAAATTGTGTAGATTGTACTCTTTTTTCCTTAGATAAGTTTCCTGTAGTTTCTTATCAATGTTTTTAATGATGCAATCTGTGTGACATAACATATGTATGTTATATACTCTTTCTCTAGTTTTCCTATTGATTTTCTAGATTTTGAGGAGGTATAGATATCACGCGGTGAGTGCTCACGAGGAGTGTTGAGAAACCTTTGGGCTTGGACCAATAAAGACACAACCTAAATATACTTATTGGGCCTATCACTGAACCTTTCATATATGATATATAGCTATATAAGAAGGGAGGGACCGCTTATTTGTATACTAGAGAGAATAGATACTGAAATGAACGAAATCTCACCCTCTCATATCTTGTCTCTGCACATTTTTATAACTATACAATTTTGTTGTACTAGTGACGTACCTGGACGGTTGTGTATGGCAGGCCCAACGATCATGCTGGAATGGTACCGTGGTGGAGCTGGAGGCCTGGAGCCCAACCGAGTGAGACAACCCAGCCTCCACTCCACTCCACAGTGGAATCCAACAACCCCAAGAAACCCTCTCCTTCTCCGGCGACCGGCCTCCTCCTCGCTCCTCGGCGGCGCCGCTCCCTATTCAACGCCTCAGATGAGGTCAGTATACTCCTCCTAAACCGTTCCCCCAAATAAATCCACCGCAGCCGGAGCTGGTTCTTGGCTTATCGCCCGCTACGGAATTTACACAGGGTTCACGATTTCGTTTGATTCCTCTCCTCGTGTTCTCTGCCTGCGACATATTTTGTTTTCCCACGATCCCCCGTTCTATCTAGGTTAGTTAAGATTACTCGATTGGGTGTGCTGTTTGCGTCTGGTACGTTCTGATTTCTGGATTATTACACATAAAAATGGGGCAAGCATTTCCTTCTGCATTGCGTATGACCAACAAGAATAGTCGTTAATGAATGCCGTCATATACTATATATCCATCCTTCTGTACCAGGTTGATTAGCTAAAGTTACGGTGAAGCATAAATTAACCTTCCATTCATATCATCCTAGTATATTAGCATTGGGCTGACGAGATGTGATTATACCTTGTTGCCTGCATTTTTTTTGTGGTACACATTAGCAGATTATTCTATTGAGATTTACTTAGAATGTAAAGGAAACAAATCAATCATGTGTTTATTAAGATTTATTGGGTTAATAAGTAGGCCATCTGTGATATACAAATTAAAACCGACCGGTGAAAATTATGATCCAACTTTTCTTGTCACCTTTCAGTGTCCTTTGGCATTATTAATCGCAGCCATTGCATTGCATATTGTCTCATTGAGGGCCCAGGGCCTTGACGTCCTCCAATTGATTAATCTATTGTCATGCTGCATCTATTAATTTGTTGACTAGGCTCTGCCATGCAACTGTAATTTACACCATACATCTGACCATGCTATGGACCCTTTATACCTGCCGGCACACAGTTTGGACAAGCACCCAATCTACCATTCTAGCATATAATATCAAATAAAGCAAAAGGGCAGCAAAATTTGCACACTTCAAATAATTTACAATACAAAGCAAGGTGAAAAAGTGGAAAACATGACCTCACGGTTCACAAAAAATAAGAGCAAGAAACCCACATCTTTCAAAGATTTGTGTTGTGTAAGGGAAAACATTTAATTACATTTTACCGTGACTACATTTAAAGAAAATTTTAACACAGAAAAAAGTTGGAATCAGAAAACATGTACTTTGAAAAAAGCCAGAAAGATGACAGAAAGGTTTTGACAATAAATAATACAAATGGAAATTTCCGAAAACGGATGCAAGAGAAAGAGCCATGTAAATTTCACTCCTCTTCTAATTTGGAGTGATTAGATCTTTTCCCTTAAAAGGGTTTTCTACCTTGAAAGAACACATGTTTCCAAAAACATCAAACCAGGCGCAGCTGGGGTGCATAATCATTTGTGACAATTGTGCTGGAGTTCAGATAGTAACCACTAATCGTTTCAACCTAATAAATAGCTTAAGTAAGCATTTGCACTCCACAATGGGAAACATAAACCAGCGCACGGAAGTATTTACCCCCATCCTGTCCATCCCAGGCAGGCAATTAATCCTGTTCCCCAAATACTCCCCAAGCAAACAGGCAGTTAATCCCGTTCCCCAAAACAATGAGTTTGTTCTCGAGAACATGATCCTAAAATCCCAAATCAACAAACCAACGGACAAGAATCCTAGAGCAACGATGACCAACCAATCAGTCGCCAAAATTACTAGCGGTTTACCACTCATTCTAAAATCAATCCTGCTCATAACACCAAATCCTAATCGCAACCAAGAGTCGATGATTCGGCAGCGGCGACCGCAGCGCAGCACAAATTCGGGGGAAAACCGAATCGACTTGCTCGACGGGACGTACGAGCGAGCGAACGAACCTTATAGGCCACGGGCTCCGCCACCGCCGCCGCGGCCGAAGACATCGACTCCGCCACGGGGTCCCGCGCGTACGGGAAGCACCTCGCCATGGCTCTGGCTGCTACCAGCTATATAAATATCCCCCTCCTCCTCCTCCTCCTCTTAAGCCTCTCCGGCCTTGCTCGGCCTCGCGGCCGCCGGCGACGCGGGCGTGCGCCTAGGCTGACTAGGGTTTCGTCCCGCGAGGCGAGGGAGAGATTGGCGAGGCGGAGGAGGATTCGGTCCGGTGGGACGGCTCGGGTCGGATTTATAGAGGACGAGGTCGGCGGCGCGGCGGGTACGGAGAAACCGACCCGGACGTGGTTTCCCCTCCTGGCACCGCCAAGTGGGCCCCACCTGTCAGTGGGAGAGCGTGTTCGTCTGGTGCGCGGAGTGCTACGTGGCGGTGGTTTGGGTGGGAAATATCTGGTGCTGGCGTGGAGCGGGAGGGCCCGCTTGTCGGTGAGAACCTGTTACTGACAGGTGGGCAACATGCCTGTCTCGTAAGTCGTAACCAGGTCGACGATTTCGTCGAAATTTCATCGTCCAAAATTTGGACCTTCCCAAATTGTTCAGTTTGGTCGAATTTCAAAGGAAATCCAACGAATTTCACTCAAATTTGGTGAAATTCATCATCTCGCTCGAAACAAAATTGTGGCCCTGCTCATAAAATTCATTGGGGATTTCAATAATTCTTCATCAACTGCTACAGAATGATCTATTGCTTCTTTTTTAAGAGATGAAACGGAAGAAAGTTTTTAAGCTAATGCACCCGTAGATGCATGATCAACTGTTGCTAATGCTCCTATTGACTGACATTGGATGATGATAACATGAGGTCTCTCTAATACTAAGAGATGACTAAATTGTCTGGCAAAATATATAAAAGGAACTAGAACCACAGGTTATCTGGAACACAAGACACCATCACCAAGTCCAGGCCTCCGGTTCCTTGTGAGGCCCTTCACACCGAAAACGTCATAGAACCTTATCGAATCAGATCAGAAGCTTCTCGATGGCGACCTGCGACAATTTACAAGGTTGAATTAACAAACTGTGGATAAGGCAGCAAAGATTGGGAGGTTTAGCTCCTCCAAGGAAGAGGGTGATCCATCATGCATCACCTTGAGGTTATTGATCGGATCTCTCAAGCTGCTACCCTCATTGCTGGTCACCGAGCAGGCGATCACAGGTCTTGTCACCCACATGCACGGCCAAGAGCTTGCTTTGAAGGAACAAAGACGTATGGCACATTCTGCACCAATTAAACAAATGAGTTCAGTAATCCAGTGAGGATGAAACTCTTCATGGTTTTCTGTGTGCACGCACGCGAAAGTGAGATGCAATGTCGAGATGAACAATTCGTTCATGATTCTCTATTCAGAAGGAACAGTTGAATGTAATAAAAGATAAAAACAACATCAATCATGTTTCCGGAAAAAAGATCCTGACATCTTGTAAAATAATGCAGTATAGAAGATACACTAATAATTCAGCATATATGACTAAACAATGGGAGTTAATGTAACATATATTTAAACATCATTGATGGAAATTGGAGTGTTCTAGTCTACACAAGTGTTTCCAACAGTCAATCTAGCGATACATATATCAGTAGTTAAAAGGAGCGAAGCATCGATTTATTCAACAATCCTTACTCATATTGGTACTAATCTGCTGATCATTGGATCAAAAAGCTAAGTTAATGCAACCTCAAAGCATCCAAAATCATTACATAAAACACCATAGGGGACTAAACAACACAATTTAGTTAATTCCTGCAGGTGTCAGGTAACATTGAAACGCTTCAAAATAAAATATCAGAACTTCCGCATCCCAAACATTGAAAACGAAATTATCGACACATAAATATCTATCTTTCCCAACTAAATGCTCTTGAACAAGCTATATAAAATCTGCTATTTGGCAAAGCTATATAAAAGCGATAAATAATTGACCTTGAAACACAGGCGCACAGGACTGACAGAAAACGCACAACTTTGAATCATCAATAATCACAATTATCAGCCAATCATGCATGTACCCTACTCGGTACTAACGAGTAACAAATCACATTTCCTGCCTAATTAAGTACTAATGAATCATCACTTCTTTTGCTGTTTAGTTTAAACTCTGCACCAACACCACAACACCAACAAGCGATCCCACAATCAGGAAAAATGCAATCTGATGGACCTTGTCCTCGGTGAGCAGGGGAAGGTGGAGGAGGATCTCGAGGGGCTCAGCGTCGGCCGCCATCACCACGAACTCCGCGATCCCCCTGTTGAGCGTCTTCGTCGCTGCAAATCACCACTCGCACAAAAATCACACCTTTAGCATCAAGAGAACATAACAACCAATCTCACCCAAGAACGAACGAACCAAACAGGGCTAACCCTCGTTAGCGCCCTTCTTGAGCTGCTTGTAGTTGGCGGCCTGGCTGACGAGCTCCTGGATCGCCTGCGCCAGCTGCGAGTCGGCGAGCGGGTACGCCTTCGGGTTCACCGCCGCCTCCTCACTCGGGACCATCTTCGTCTGCTCCCCAAGAAAAAGCAAGAAGACAAGTTCAAATCTGGGGGAGCGGAGACCAGAGAACGAGCAGTCGGGGAAGCAAAGAAAAGGAGCAGACGTACCATCCTCAGAGCTCGACGGCGGCGGCGGGGTGTGGGTTTGGTCGGCGGCGGAGGGGAAGAACGTGGGTTTTACCGCCCCTCATTAGGGCCTGGAGGTGTTAGCGGGTTGGGCTCTCTCTACTTGGATCCTTGGCCCATGGGCTGGGTTCGGGCCGGGCTGGGCTCAAGAATAGCTTGTGTTAGCAAACATGCCCTGAATCTCCCATCTTACTTTCTCGGGCATGTAAAAAAATAAATCCAAATCTCCCCTTAAAAAAAGAAAAAAATGAAATGGCCAAAGTTCCAGTATCATGCATTGAGTAAACGGAAAAAAATAATTTCGGTGATATCGAAAAATCCTCAGTTTAGAAACACCTTGCATCAATGTTAGGTTTTGAATCAAATTGAATGACGAGGTTAACCAACATCCTCGTGAGTGATTAGTCTATGGTTTTATCTTGTGCTGTTCTGGAAGCAATGATGTTTGCAATCCTTCCGAAATTTAAAAAGTTTTGAATGAGAAAGCTTTTTTTTTTCACCTCGAGGTTATCGGTCGTAGCTTGCCACAGTTTGTCACACACAAGGTTAGACAAGTTTAACCAACTTAGAGAACTATTTGGTTGTGGCCATAGTTGCACTAAGATTCTTTTTGACAAACTGTCTCACAAGTCAATAATGCATGAAAGTGTGCCAGGATTCTTTTAGCCTTTTTAATGTGTAGCAAAGATTTTAAGCATCTTACCTTAGACAACTCTGACAATTTGACAATTTTTTGTTGGCAAATAATGGGAACCTGTGGTTGGCAAACCACAACCAAGGAGGCATATGCCATTAGTCCATTGTTCAGCCAACTCACCCTTTGTTTACTTACATAACCTAGTACAAACTACACAACCAGGAACATGAATTGGATGAATTTCGTAAACACAACACATAGTTGTGAACTGAAGTGATCAAGTTTTCAGAAATTCTGTAGCACAAAAACAGAAGGAAAAAACACTATGATAAAGGGAAAAAAACATACCAAGCTCATTCTGATCGGGATCAGAAGTCGTACAAGGAGCGGCGTCCTTGGAACAATCCATGGCTTGAGCGAGATCAACCACTCCCTCGCCGCCCTTCCATCTCCATGGAAACATTCCACCCGCACATCACGTACACCCTCCACATTCTTCACACAAAAGACATTTCTTTAAAAAACACAACAGAAATTACGGTAAAAATTAAGGAAAGCTCCTCGCTTCGAATTCGAAGGAGAGATCAAAGATGATAAACTAACCGCGCTCGTCAGACTCTAGGGATCAAAGAGGGTGGGGTCGCCAATCGGGAAGGGCGATCCATCTAGGTTTTGGGGGAAAATTGGGCCATGTTCGGTGGAAAATTTCAAGAGAAAATATATGGTGGAAATCACAACTGATGCATCATGTGTAGGGGCAAAATGGCATATACAAATGCACCTGGTTCTAGCCTTTGTAGTGGTATTTTTGCAATATGGCACTTTTGTAATAGCATGGACCACTACTATGAAAAAGGCAAATCTCTGACGGCCAAATCACGTTTTCAGTGGCAGTTGGGCCAGCCACCAGCGACCGATGGCCAGAGAAAATGCAACCTTTTTTTCTGGTGGCAAACGACTGCCAGCATGACATCATTTACGCTGGCGGGCCACATAGCACATCCGTGTAATGCCTCTCTCCCGTTAACCCTCTACTATCAGTATTTCACCAGTAGAAGTGATCTCAACCATCATTATACGACTTCTACTACTAGTAGAAAAAATATTCTACTGCCGGTTGTTAAGGTGGTAGTAGAAATGGATCTGATCTATTAAATTAAAAAATATGAACGGTCTAGAGTGATTCGACTACCAGTAGAGAGTATTATAAAACACTTCTAAATGGTATGACAATATGTCAAATTTGAACATACAAGCACACACACTACATATTTTCATGCTTTACTTTCACAGAGTGGCAAAGAGTGCATGAAAAGGCACTATAAGCATGTATGATGCATGGCAATTGCCACAATTCACCTTTGCAGTTTTCTTTGTTAAAGGGTTATTGATCTATGGATGCATGACCAAGCTTTTCAGAGGAGAGGTGACATGTATGACCCATGCCATGATGAAAGGATGGGAAACTGAATAATGTCATCACTGGATTGATCTAGCAAGATCAAACACATCAACATAACACATGAAGAAAAGCACTAAGTACTGGACATCCATAAGAACAGATTAAAAATTAGCTATGGATTAAAAGAATTTCGCTACACCATTATTTAACTTCTGCCATATGAATGGACACGCAATCCTAAAAGCAGTGGATTCTCACACGGACCATTTGAAATATGCTATCCACTCAAGAAATACAACCGGTGTTCCCTTAATATATGTGCATATCCCACCACCATAGTATGAGCTCCCTCTGAAAGTTGGAAACTTTGAACGGAGGTATGCATGTAGCCTAAATTCCTTGACTTAAAAAAAATTATTTCCAGTCATTTAAGGGGAAAGCATAAACAAGTTGAATTTACCCAAATGAAGTACACTGGAGGAGGGTGAAATACCCTCATCTTGTCCAAAGACCTCGCAAGAAAAATAATAGGACTAGAACTCTGGCTCCTTAAGCTCCTAAAGTAACCGGAGATGTCTGTTGAAAACAGGGACAAAAGGAACTATCATATTCATAGTCACTAAAAGTACCCCCAATAAGTGAGGGGGCGCCAGTTGAGTCCTAGCAAACGGTATGAACCTCGGAACAGGCATACCACATCTTCCCACAAAGGAATAAAACCAACAACTAAAGTGTGCACCGCAGTAAATGCTAGTACGTTAAAGAATCATGCATGTATTAAAGAAGCATCAAGCAAGATGAAGAAGCACATGAATCACATATCTTTGTATCCATGGATACTTGCATAGAAGACTCATACAATCAATAGAAATTGATTATGAGACCTATTATAGGCAATATTTTCTTTAGACAATGAAACTCATCGACAGTCAATCAGAAGTTGAAAAATCAACCAAAAGATCAACCCGCGAGTTGACCCATAGTTGATAAGAGACGATTGGCGAAATTTGAATGGTGCATTTACATGACACGTATTGGAAGCTCCAAACCAAGATAGAATAAGATATGAAACAAATCCCATAACAGATTAGAATGATGATCTGAATATCATCAAACAAAGCTCACTCTAAATGAGTTTGAAATAAAATTGGTTGAAACCAATGTTGCTTAGGCCTATAAGCTTAAAGCATATGAAGAATGGAACCATAGTATATCAAAAGAATAGTATATGAAAATGCATTGGTTCCACGGATACAGCTCACCGTTCCTAGAAAGCAACATGGTCTGAACTTTATCCAACCCCAAAACCATTCGCAAGAAGATAAAGAAATGTGTGGTGCACCGGTATTAATAGACTAGAAATCTATAAGTCATGAAAAAACCACGCAAGATTTGACCATTGGATCATCACTCGTATTATCTTGGACAAGATATAACCAAGGAATTAAGATGACCCAGGCTTAAAGAAGTACAAAATTTAGGAGGAAAATTTTGCTAGTCTATTAGCAAAACTTGATCTGAAGGAGCAAGTACCCAAAATTGACTCTAAAAGTCAAAACAAATTGTGTAGATTGTACTCTTTTTTCCTTAGATAAGTTTTCCTGTAGTTTCTTATCAATGTTTTTAATGATGCAATCTGTGTGACATAACATATGTATGTTATATACTCTTTCTCTAGTTTTTCCTATTGGATTTTCTAGAGTTTTGAGGAGGTATAGATATCACGCGGTGAGTGCTCACGAGGAGTGTTGAGAAACCTTTGGGCTTGGACCAATAAAGACACAACCTAAATATACTTATTGGGCCTATCACTGAACCTTTCATATATGATATATAGCTATATAAGAAGGGAGGGACCGCTTATTTGTATACTAGAGAGAATAGATACTGAAATGAACGAAATCTCACCCTCTCATATCTTGTCTCTGCACATTTTTATAACTATACAATTTTGTTGTACTAGTGACGTACCTGGACGGTTGTGTATGGCAGGCCCAACGATCATGCTGGAATGGTACCGTGGTGGAGCTGGAGGCCTGGAGCCCAACCGAGTGAGACAACCCAGCCTCCACTCCACTCCACAGTGGAATCCAACAACCCCAAGAAACCCTCTCCTTCTCCGGCGACCGGCCTCCTCCTCGCTCCTCGGCGGCGCCGCTCCCTATTCAACGCCTCAGATGAGGTCAGTATACTCCTCCTAAACCGTTCCCCCAAATAAATCCACCGCAGCCGGAGCTGGTTCTTGGCTTATCGCCCGCTACGGAATTTACACAGGGTTCACGATTTCGTTTGATTCCTCTCCTCGTGTTCTCTGCCTGCGACATATTTTGTTTTCCCACGATCCCCCGTTCTATCTAGGTTAGTTAAGATTACTCGATTGGGTGTGCTGTTTGCGTCTGGTACGTTCTGATTTCTGGATTATTACACATAAAAATGGGGCAAGCATTTCCTTCTGCATTGCGTATGACCAACAAGAATAGTCGTTAATGAATGCCGTCATATACTATATATCCATCCTTCTGTACCAGGTTGATTAGCTAAAGTTACGGTGAAGCATAAATTAACCTTCCATTCATATCATCCTAGTATATTAGCATTGGGCTGACGAGATGTGATTATACCTTGTTGCCTGCATTTTTTTTGTGGTACACATTAGCAGATTATTCTATTGAGATTTACTTAGAATGTAAAGGAAACAAATCAATCATGTGTTTATTAAGATTTATTGGGTTAATAAGTAGGCCATCTGTGATATACAAATTAAAACCGACCGGTGAAAATTATGATCCAACTTTTCTTGTCACCTTTCAGTGTCCTTTGGCATTATTAATCGCAGCCATTGCATTGCATATTGTCTCATTGAGGGCCCAGGGCCTTGACGTCCTCCAATTGATTAATCTATTGTCATGCTGCATCTATTAATTTGTTGACTAGGCTCTGCCATGCAACTGTAATTTACACCATACATCTGACCATGATCAGCAGCCTACTCTAAATAACTAACTGGATACCTGTTTGCTTTTAACTTGCGTCCTGGACTTCTGGATGATTTCTTTGAAGAAATAGACAAATTTAAAAGTGAGCTTCTCTAGCTGTTTACTTGTATGTACTATTGATGTGTCCTGAGTTGCTGTTTAGGTGGTAGGAATGAGAACGAGAGGTTGAATCGCTGCTGGCATGTGATTATCATTTATCCATGATGGCAGAAGAAAGCATGAGTAGGAATAGATAAACTAGAGTAGACAAAGAATAGTAGAAAGAGAGAATATTTTTCGTTTTCGTTCAACATAGTACGTAGCAATCCTTTGAGAAGAATATAACACCCTAGCCTGGAGAAAACTCCTCGAAGCCTTGGACCCTTTCTTTTCCCATCTTACTCCCTCCGTTCCAAAATATAAGCATTTTTAGATTGTTTAGCATAGATTAAGGGTAAGAAGAAAAGATTTTGGTGCCCCTCAATAAATGTGGAATGAATGGAGGTGGAAGAGTAGGTGGGGGTAAGATTGGGAGAAATTTAAATAGGAAGTGATTGATGGAACAAGTAGTACTGTGAATAGTGTTAGAAATCCTTATACGGTGGAATAAGATTTGAATTCTAGAAATCCTTATATTTTCAAACAGAGGGAGTACTAGTTTTATCTCTAACTTGCTAACTCCATCATGAACTATGGTCATGTTGTCAACTCCTATCACTCGTACGATTCTCCTCGGTCCATGTGCTGTCCCTATTGGACAACTCTCATTCAGTAAATCTAATGTTTTAATTTCCTCTAACAAAACTTTACAAAGTAGAGATGGCTTCCTTTTCTCCAAATAGTTCGATTTATTTGGCTGGCTAAATTCTACACTGATTAGTGGTTTAACTCAATACTGGGCAACTTTTACATGGCCAGATAATATGGCTGATGATGACTGTGGCACCTCAAATGAAAATACATCAGAACAATCAGAAGGCAGCGAGTTAATCAAATTACGAGAATCAAGACAGTGAAGAATCACTGGATGTTTCTATGCCAACTACTGAACAATTAATGAAGGAATGAGAAGATGCCCCAATTACCAAAGATGCAAAACGGATGGAAAGGAAGAGGAAAAGGGCTATTGAATGCATAGAGGCATTTTGTTATGAAGCTGTGATTTATTTTAATGCTCTCTGTATAGAGAGTTTCCACTTAATGTTAGAAGCAATTGGAAAATTTGGCTTCGAGGCCGTCAACTGCAAGAACAAGTTTCAGCTATTACTGATAAAGTTCTATTGCTGAAGGTTCCATTGGAGTTTGTGGGGTGTTCTATTATTCTTGATACTCAAGTACTTGGGTAGATGACAATGGAAGGCGCCTCATGAACTTGGGGGCTCACTCTGGTTGATTTGTCTTTCCTTTGATCGATCCATCTTACGTCAGAGTCTTATGATGAGGCATATGTGTTTCAACTGCTTGATTCTTGTATTGAGGAAATTGGTGAGAAAAATGTGGTGCAGGTTGTTACAAACATTGAATCGAACAACATGGTGGCAAAATGCCCGCTGCAAAGAGGCCCGACATATTTTGGACTCAATGTGCTGTACACTGTATGGACACAATGCTTGAAGACATTGGAAATATTGCTTTGATCAATAAAACTGTTGCTGATGCAAGGTCGATCACTGGTTTTATTTATGGTAGTGCATGTTTGTTGGACATGATGCGCCAATTCACCAACCAAAGGGATTTAATTCAAGCTGGGATTACTCATTCCATCATGTCCTACTTGAACTTAAGGAACCTTTATGATAAGAGGATCGAGTTGAAGACTGTTTATTTCTAGGGATTGGGAGGACAGCAAGTGGTCAAAGGAAGCTGTTAGTGAGAAATTCTATAAACTAGTAGTAAGCAAAAAATTCTGGCATAGAGTGCTATATGCTATCAACAGTTTTGAGCCAATAGTGGACGTTCTGAGGAGATCTGGCAGTGTGCTATCAAGCTATGGAACACTGTTTATGGCATACATATATGGTAACCTTGCAAATGCTAAAAAGGAAACTGCATTGCGCTTTGAAAACAAGGAAGAGCACTATCTACCTATATGGAATATCACAGACAAGAGATGCAAGGACAGTCTGAAGACACCATTGCACTTAGCTGGTTATTATTTGAATCCCTTCTTCTACTCCCACAACAAAAATGAAATTGAGAATCTTGGAATCTTCAAAGATGCACTTGCTGAATGTATTAGCAAAATGTACAAAGATCAATCTACTCAAGAAAAGATTTTGAATCAGTTAAAACTTTATGAGACTTGGTCAGCAACTCAAGGAGCTGGCCTTGCAATGGTTGAAAGTATTTCAGGTGTGTTTTCTTTCTGGGAAAAAACATCATACATGTGTTTTTGTTTGTTTCCACGAGCTGACAATGCATTTTTTCATATTAGCCCAACATTCAAGTTAAATTACTCGTGTATATTATAGGTTTATTTTGGGCAATACTCAAGGATGGAGGTGTAGAAGAGTTGAAACAGATGGCATTGAGGATATTGAGGTTAACTTGTGGCTCTTTGGCCTGTGAGAGAAGTTGGATTGAAAAGGTAATAGATTTATAAGTTTTTTTAAAGGCCATATATAATTATAAATTGGTCTGAAAAGTCTCTTTTAGGTCTTCAACCTATCGTCATATCATTTTACATGTAGATAGTAAGAACATTGACCATGCTTTTCTATTATTCCTCGTTAGATCCATAAGAAGAAACCATCAAAGGTTACATGTAAGAAATTCTATGATTCAGCATTTGTAATGGTCAATGGGAGGATAGGGCGGAAGTAAAAAAGGAGATACACTGATCCTATATTTCCATATCTCCCTGATGATGATGAGCCGTATGAATGGCTGGTTGACATGGATTAGAATGATGATGCTCTATTAGATGCACATAAAGATGAAATTAGAGCTATGCTGACAGCGCAGAGCAGCAGTGGTGAAGAAGGGCCAAGTCATTCCAGCGAAAATGGAAAACTACCATCCAATGCCTCATGCTCAAAGCAAGCACGGAAACCATGGTGTGATGTGCAGCATATGTCATCCGAAGAAGATCATGAGGGAAGAGATGAAGATGGACCAACACATTGTAGCAAAATTAAGAAACTTTCACCAGAAGATCATGTTTCGTGTTCGAAGCAAGCAAAGAATCCTTCATGTGTTGCGGATTTCAGGTCACCAGAAGAAGAGTACGAGGGAAGTGAGGAAGAAACAAGACACAAAAAGAGCAAACCTTCATCAGTTTCATGTTCGAAGCAAGCAAAGGGACCATTGTACTCCATTGGAAGTGATGAAGAAGGGCAAGGAGGAAAGGCGCCAAAGATCATGATGATCACTAAGCTCTGTTGATGATCACTGTCCATCAGCATCATGCTTACCAGAGAAGCGTGCCAATTGCCATTTTGTGATCCATAACATATGATGTTAAGGCCTTAGTATTACAACTCTGGCAGTCTGGCATGTGGTTTCTTTTGTTAGGATGTTAATTAGTGACTGATTGGCGGACTGTATGTGTAACCATTTCATGCTCGCCAGTTGATTGATAGACTCCTAGACCTGTAGCTTAAAGCTTGTTATTAGACCTGCATGCATGCCAATCATGTTGACTGCCAGACTATTCATCTTATGGTGTTTTAGCACCTGAGAAATGGAGGATAAGAGATCAGACGCAGGTGAAGGAGGATCTTAAAACAGCTTCAGCTTTTTTGAGAATTTAAAATCAAATGTTCCTGTTGCCTAATCGATTTTAGCAGTAAAAGGAAAATCTGACAAGTCTGTAGAGTATAAATTTGCAACAATTGTCTTTTTGCTGCTCTTCATGTGTAACGAATCTAGATTGTTCTTGGAGTTTTTGTAACATTTGTTAATTAATGTGTATCATAGTATCCCAGTTTATTTATTTATAATAACCATTATTCCTTAAATTAAATACTCCTTCGGTTTTACAAATGTACAATATGTTGAATCTTGGAGATTACGTTTAACCATTCGTTTTATTTAAAAATTAGATGTAAATATAAAAAAATACTAGCATAGTGTCCGTGCTTCGCTATGAGTATAGAAAGAATCGTTACAAACATAAAATATAATTTATTCTAAGGTTAGGATCGTGTTAGCGCTTGCTAAGACAGAAACATACCAAACCAACATAAGCTAGAACCAAAATCGAGTGTAATTGGACTTTATGCAGCATTATTAGCTGATGAATATTTTTACAGGAATATTAGCATATGAATTAATCTAGTATTAGCAAAGTGTCAGGATTTTATATTATTTCTGTATGTAGCAGTCAGGTTTGGAGTTATTTTTTTATTTTATTTGACTCATATGTAAAGAGGATGTATTTAAAAATATTTATTTAGTTAGCCCAGGCTTGGGTTGTGTTTGTACTGAGTCCGATTGGTCGTCTTCCTCCGCTGGTAGAAGCGGTGCCTCGCTGTCGTCCGGTAGCAGAAGCACCTCGCCCTCAAACAGCTGCAGCGCTCGCCGCCGCCCTTCTCAGCCCGCCCGGCCCCCCTATTTCCTCTTCTCTCTAGCTTCGTCTTCGTCCGTCCAGATCTGACTCAAGGGAGATTGACTACGACGACGACAGAGCTCACCAAGGAGGAGAGCTTGCGGAGGCTGTTTTGCCGCGCCAGTGCCACGCGCTGGCCTCTCCCTCTCAGATCCATACGCAGTCTCCTTTCTGGTGGGGAGGCTGTGGATGCCAGCGATGGGGATCTCGCCAAGGCCAAGGATCTCGTGAAGGCTGCTGGTGACTGGAACGAGGTAAGTCCAACTTTCTCTTGCAGACTCGGTATCTGTTTCCGATCTCTGCATCGTCTACACCAAGTTGGTCATCTTCAACCATTGAGAAGTTCTCTGCCATGGATTTTCCCCAATCTTCGTTATTCTCCCCATAGCCAAAGATTGTGTTCTTAAAGGGGAAGGGGATTTTGGACTTATTTGTGTGTTTATAAATGCAACTTTCTATGTAATACAATCTACTGAATCCACTCAGAACGTGACTCTGGCGTACGTCAGCGACGGATGAACACTCCATATTTTTATATTATAAGATAAGTCAGTGATAAAACAAATCACATCAAAACAAAATAAATGATACTTATATATTAAATATTCCTTCGGATGATCTCTCCCGAGCCCGAGGAGACCGCCCGGTCGACGATGCGTGACCTCGTCGGCGCGGCCAAGGCGCTGCACGCCGCCGGCATCATGCACCGCGACATCAAGCCGGAGCACGTCCTCGTCACGTACGGCGGCGGGCTCAAGCTCTGCGACTTTGGGGTGGCCACGCCGGTGAAGCCGTACGAGGAGTCGCGGGTCAGCACGCTGCTGTACAGCTCGCCGGAGCGGCTCGCTGACAGCGGGTACTACGGCCCGGCGGCGGACATGTGGGCGGTGGGGTGCATCATGGTTGAGATCCTCATCGGCGGGCCGCTGTTCGACGACATGTCGGAGGAGGAGGTCCTGGCCCGGCTGCCCGACGAGAGACCGACGGCGGCGGAGGCGCTGGAGAACCGGTCGTTGCGGAGAAGCCACAGAGGTGATCATAAGCCTAGTTGCCACGAGGAGCTTTTGTCTGCAAATCTTCCGTAAATATAGCTAAATTGACGTCCATGCAACCTCTGATTCTTTTGTTCAATTGTTGTAACTTGTAAGCATATTTAATTGTTGCAATGCAAGGCAATTTAGATAATCACTTGAAACAATTTTATCGATGTGGTTAATTTGAACCATAATTCATGTGTATTCCTGTATTACATAGTAGGACTGAAACTACTTTTGACATTTAGACCCTACATGTTAGTAACTTATGTATGCTACATGCAATTCATTGTCTCTGGGCCTTGAAATGCAGGTTTAATAGCAGGTAATTACACAATGGTTTAAATAGATCATAAATTCGATATGTGGTCTAAAAGACTTGGCACTTTAAAAGTCATTTAATAACCAATCCTAGTATTAAGCTTGTAAAACTTGCAAGAGGCTAGCGTCGTGGGAAGGGGCCAGTCATCCTGCTAGATTTTCGAAGTCATACGATTCCTTCCATTGTCCCTAAACTGCTAGAACTATTTCAAATACACTCTACTTTCATACCATTTGCTAAAGTGGGCAACATAAACTCAGGCCAGTTCTGAATCAATCCATTCACAGATTTTCAATCCCTAAACTGCTTGGACTGAAACTAAAACCAATCGGTAGCCAACTCAAGCAAGCAGCAAATAAGCAAAACAAAACGAAGTGGCTGAATGTAACAACACACTACTGAATTCCAGCAAAATAAACAAGTCCACTTAACAGTTCACTGGTGCTTGATTGTCATGTCCCACAAGGAGCACATTCAGTAGGTCACAGGCCACGAAAAAGAATTTTACTGCACCAAATTGATATTTCTTCATCTCCAGTTCCAGGTGGAAATCAACACCGGAGACCTGTTTAAGAAAACATCCCATCAGTCAAACAGATTCTACTCCTTTTCTTTTCATGAGACAAAACACACTAGACTCCTGTTACATTATATTAATACTATTAAGATTATATGCCCATGACATATTCTGCCGATGCCTGGAACAGTGGCACTAGAAGAAAGCTGTACATAAAACTACGGTTATTTTAAGTAGTGAACTACAGTTTTTCAGCACAAAGACGAGGTAGGATAACATTAAATAAGTAAACGCTCTTCTAATTCAGTGCAATGGTTAGGTATCCTAAGTTCCTAATGGCCGAACAAGAACACTCTTATAACATGATGCACATAAGACTATTCAGATATTTCAAGCATAAATTATGCACTCTGTATTAAGTAAAAACTAGTCATTTCAAGCACAAGAAAAGGAAGCAGGATAACATCGAAAAAGAAAAATGCTCTTCTAGTCATGTGCAGTGGCTAGGAATCCTAGGAGTACAAAAAAAAAAAGAACACGCTTAAAACATGGAGCATAGCTAAAGCTCCAATACATCGCCAGCCTAATTCAGCTCTGAAGGGCGCATCCCACCTCCTCCACGCCTCCAGGTTTTCTTCCCTCCTCTCCCTTTCTTCTCTTGTCAAGTTATCATTTCCGCTCCTGCATGATTGTCTCAGGCTCTCAGGCTCTCAGCCCTGTATGGAAGCGCCTGACATGTCACTAGGCAACAGCATAGCCGTGCATCCAAGGTTCCCTTCATCCTCTCCCTATTACCCCTACCTCTTCCCTTACTTCCCTCCCCAGCACAAATCAGTTTCTTCCCACTAATTAGCACCGGTAATGCCATACGAGGTTAGAATATGTGTAAGCCATAGCCTCGCCCCAAGCCAAACTGACCTGATAGGTGTTGTGTTAGACAGGCAGCTCACCTCACCTTGCCATACTGCCGTGGTAACTATGTGACCAACACATACAAAAGATAATTTGACTTTGTTGGTTCTGGAATGTACTGATGTACAGACAAGTAATTACCTGGAGTATAGAAGCTCGTGTATGGATAAAATGTAGTGATTAAATTGCTTTCAAAAGGATTCCTGAACTGCATCGAATCAAGTTGAATCATAGAGACCAATAGCCATCAAAACAAAAATCACATTGCTCTCCTCAGCAAAGCCTAAGCCATGGCTCGGGCGGTGGTTTCAGTGGAAGGATCTTGTCCAGCACAATGGTTCTCCACAGCACCCATTTAGAATTGGCCCTCCTCTCCCACAACTTCATTCTCTGTCTACTCAAAATTCCAATGCCAAGTCTGCTATCCTCTATCAGCAATATAAAGCTTGAACTGCGGATATTAACATTAGCGTCTTCCGACTCCCGGATTACAGACAGGATCTGCCTGTCCAAATTGAACTCAAGGATGCAACGAGGGCGATGAGTCAACCAGCAAAGTGCATTCCCAACCAGGATGCCAATCCCCACTGAGCATGTCCAATGTACAATCAATGCCGTTGAGGTGATATTGCCCCATATCCATATACCAGACTCCGAATCGTAGAGGCAGCCAGAAACTTGTGTGTGTCCATTATCAATGAGCACCAATGCCAGCTTAAAGGGGCTAGAATGGCAATCGCCGTGCACATGGCATCATTGGCGGCGGCGCACAGCCCTGCCCCGTTGCGGACGAACTCCCCTTGGTTAATGGCGAATTCCGGTGGGAAGGCCACGGCGCGCTGGTGGCCAGTGATGGGGCCTCGAGCCGCGCCCGGTTGAGGAGGAGGGCGAGGCCGTGGCGGCAGCCGAGGAAGACCAATCGATCGCCGCCGGGAGGCTGCAGTAGGGAGAAGCGCTCGGCGGGGACGCGGTCGGGCGGGTCGAGCGTGGGAGTGAACAGGCCGTCCCCGTAGTCGTCGATGAGGAAGCCAAGCAGCGGGGGATCCCGGCGGTGGTGGGCGCGGAAGCGGCGGAGGAAGACGGGTCGGGTGACGAAGCGGCGCCAGCGCTTTCATACGAGGGAGGCGCGGAGGAGCGAGCCTGAATGCGGCGGGAGGCGGAGGACCTGGGAGAGAATATCGTCGTCATCCATAGGCGGCCGCGGCGGTGAGGTGTTCGGGGAGCAGGAGCTGGGGCGGTGTCGAGCCACCGAACCCTTACCCATCTGGGCCGCGGCGGCGGTGGAGGAACCGGCCGCACGGAGGCGTCAGCGATTCCGACGGCAGCGAGCTCGGGAGAGAAGCGCGGCGCCGTCGGGGGAGCGGAGGCGGAGGCCGTTCGTCCGGCCCAAAGCCCAACCAAGAAAAAAAAATCTGGTGTCGACTTTCTTTTAAAAAAGTTTGTGTTTTCAAATGAGTGGTATTTAAATTCATTGTTAGTCAAGATAACTTTGCTCCATATGGTTCTATTTAAATATGTTTTTATTCTTTTAGAATACATGGAATTAAATTCAAAACTGTATCCCCTCTGTCAAAAATATACTCCCTCTGTCGCAAAATATAAGGATTTATAGGAATCAAATCTTGTTCTAGGATTTCTAGCACTATTCGTATCAATTTTCATTCAAATTTCTTTTTATCTTACACCACCTCCATTCATTCCGTATTTATTGAGAGACATCAGAATCTTTTCTCCTTAACCTTAATCTCTGCTAAACAACTTAAAAATATTTATATTTTGGAACGAAGGGAGTAGCTATTAGTGTTAAAAAAATTGTCTAAAATATAGTTATTTCTAAAGTGTTACATTCCTAACTAACTACCCCTCATTTAAGGTTCACTAAATATTACTTTCAACCACCCTCCACTTTTTAACCACCAAAGCCATCATAGTTATTCCCATTCATCCTTTGGATACTTTTTTTTTTGGCAAAATGAAAATTCCCTTTTTATAATAGTATGTGATTCTTTGGATATTTAAATGCATATACAACTATACAAATCAAATATATTCCTACTATCTTCAATTAACTAAATCACCATAGCTTGACATTAACTATTATCACCTAATATCCTAAACAGAAAACCAATACCCAAATTTTCATTCAACACATAACATAAGCTGACAACATCGATCAGACTTGTAGGGAAAAACTAAAAGACATTGACATAAGAGGTCGAACATTTGTTCATCCTTGTTTGGTCTATATCACCTCAATTCATAAAGGATGTCTTCGATACTTTCTCGGGTTTCAAATGTGCTTGATGTTGAAAGAGAATAAGTACTTCCCCAAAAGAACTATGTTCTTGATCTGTTGATAGAACCAAGAATGCTTGGATATCACCCACATGCAACCTATTGATAAGAATCACTAGTTGTGTGTTCAATTAGGTGATCCTATTGACAACCTATTATATCTATGCTATATATAGGCATGATATTTCCTATGCAGTGAGTATGGTGACTAGATATATGCATGATCCTAAAATAGGGCACCTTGATGTTGTTTACAGTTTCTTGAGATATATGCATGATATATCTACAACATGCAATATATGCAGTCAGTGTAGAGAGTAAACATATGCATGATCCTTATACAGAGCATTTCTGGATGTTGTTTACCGTATCTTGAGATAATTAAAGTGAACTCCTAAGAATGCAGTGCCTTAAGAAAGAACAAGCACCTAAATGTGGAAGGGTATTATGGCTGACTAGACAAGCAGAGTAGATGACAGAAGGTCTATTGCTGAAGCCGAGTGTAGAGCCATGGTGTTGAAAAGTGAGATGCTATGGATGGAGAGTCTATTGTTGGGACTTCAGGTGCTAAGAAATTATACCTTCGTGCTCCATTGTGAGAACAAGTTAGCCATTAACATTACAAACAATACAGTACATCATGATTGCACCAAGCATGATGAGAGGTTCTTCATCAAAGAAAAGATTGATAATGGGGTAAATAGAGTAAGGCACCATTCGGAACAGGTGTTGGCTTAAGTTACTTCCTTACTTTTCATGAGCACGCTCCCGAGCTACTAAACGGTGCACTTTTTGCAAATACTTTCTATGTAGAACTTTCTTTAAAAAATCAAATAAATCTATTTTTTAAGTTTGCAATAGCTAATTCTTAATTAATCTTGTACTAATAAGCTTGCTCGTTTCACGTATCATGGTTAAGCTCACCTAAAAAGATGATTCAAACGTTGCTTAAGAGTATACTAGCTGATTGTCCAACAAAAGTATTAGGTTATAGTGAAAGCGAAAGAATATTTTAAAAAATTGGCATGGCTAATACTTTTTCCCATCTCGAGGGTTGCAAACTTGTGAATAGAAATATACGTCCGTGCTGGGGAACATGATGGAGAAAATTCCTTACAAGCCCATGAGACTTTGCCGAATCCCTTATGTGTCCCCAAATTTTACCTCATCACCTACATGCTACTGAGTTTTTTATTTTGATTCCCTTTATACATATTTTGTTAGTTGATTGTGTGTTGACTATTATTTTTTTCTAAAATGACTTCTCTCTCGTGTACTTATGTGTTACTACTTCAAAAATACAAATCTCAAATTTAAAAAATTTTAATTTATGAAAAAAATCAAATGGGACATAATCATTTGACGCCAAATTTGGAAAACAAAATTTAAATTTTCAACATTTTTAAAAATATTTTGGTTAAATTCATACAGGAGTTTCACCAAGAAATTAAAAGCCAAAATTATTTTTTCTTTATTTTTTATTTAAAGTACTACTAGGGCTCACCCAGTAGTTTAGATTTTATTAAGAATAAAGAAACATACAAGATCACCCAAAAGTTTACAAATTTTGTATCCAACTGAAAACAAAAGAACAAAGAGTGTCATTCAGCGTACACATATGTAAGCAAACTTCCTGCCTTAAGTGGTGAAACCAGAGATCTGTGCTTGGGTTGAAATTCTGAAAAATTTTCCCATTCCTTTGCTTCCAGATATGCCAGTAAGCAATAAATTTAATCTCCAAGAAACCCTTATGTCTGAACCTCGACCGCGCCAGAACAATCATTTGAAAGAAATCCAGGTTGACATTCCACAAAGCTCCAATTCTTCAACAACATGTTCTCCTAAAGGGGCAAATAAAAAAAATGCCTCAAAGTCTCCCTTTCTCCGTTAGAGCATAAGACACAAGACAAGTCAGCATTATCAGGAGCATAGTGCTTTGTCTAACATGTCTCGTGTATTCAGACGATCACATAAGAGCAGCCAAATGTGAACCTTAATTTTCATGATACATTTTGTTTTCCAACCAAACGAATAGAATGGGTGGAGCTAACTTTGCAAAGTTAAGCTTATAAAACCGTTGAGAGGAGTACCTTTGGTTGTTCCAAATGAAGGACCATACATCCCCTTTTCTTGTTTCAAGAGTCAAATCATTCAACTCTAATTGCAACATCTAAAACTCATGATAGGTTGCAGCAGATAAAGGTAAATTAAAACAGTTCTCTAGAGGCTTATCAACAACCATCTTGACTGACTCTAGGCGATGCATTGTATGAGAATATAGGTTCGGGAACTTAGTACTCCTTAAATCTCCATTCCACGTATCTTCCCAAAACAGAGCTGTAGTTGCAGACACCACCAAACAATGTGTAATCTGTCTGAAGAAATCATAGAGATTAATAATATCCCTCCATCAAAAAGACCCCTTGTTGAATTCCAAATGAGGCACTTTTCTCTGATACTATGAGTTCCAAATCAAGCGCACCCAAGGTAAATTGGCTGCAGTATAAAACTTGCTCAGATGTTTTAGGAGTTGCGCTACATTTTGTATGTTCAAATTGATAACTCCCAAGCCTCCCTTTTCCTTATGTCTGCAAACCTTGTGCCAAGCTGCCGAAGATTTTCTATTTACTGTTACATCAGACTCTCTCCATAAACAATTCCTCCTAGTTGTATCTATGGCTTTAATTACTGTCACTAGCAACCTAAGAGAGCACATATAGTATGTTGGAATAGACAAAAGCCCTGAGTTAATCAAAGTTAACCTACCACCATATGGTAGAAAAGAAGCACTTGCTGTCAACCTTCTTTCAACCGTGTCCACTAGCAAAGCAGAATCTATGAACCTAGGTCCAATAGTACCCATTGGCAATCCCAGATATGTAAAAGGTAGTGTACCTACTGTACACCCCGTCCAAACCAAATAACGCTCTTGTTTTTTTTCCACAATAACATTAAGAGGGTACATACTCGATTTATAGTAATTGACTTTGAGACTAGTTGATTGTGCAAAGTTGTTCAACAAAGCCTTCAGACAAAAGAGCTCTTTTTGGGAGGGTTTCAAAAGAATGAGAGTATCATCAGCATACTGAAATATAGGAAAACCTCCTTCATCCATCTCATTAATAGGCTTGGTTAAGAGACCTAAAAAGCTGGCTTTATTCAAAATACATTGCAGTAAATCTGTCCCAAGCACAAAGAGTAGAGGGGAAAGTGGATCACCTTGCCTGACTCCTCTTTTGCATTTAAAAGAATTTTCAGGCACACCATTAAGCATAACTGAAGAGTTTGCGGAGGAGAAAATCATATTGATGCAACTTAACCATTTAGCAGGGAACCCCATGTGCTTCATAACTTGCAAAATAGCTTCATGTTCTATAGTATAAAAATTCTTTTCAAAATCTAGTTCAAGGATGATAATCTCCATTTTGAATTGCTGACACTGATGAATATATTCAAAAGACCAAGCAAGGCAGTCCTGGATAGTTCTATTCTTTATGAACCCATACTGATTCCCATGAATAATTTTTTTAATCTTTCCTTGTAGACAGTCAGTCAACAACTTGGTCTTGAGCTTTAAGCTGACACTCATTAAAGAAATTGGACAGAAGTCATTGACAATTTCAAGGTTCACTTTTTTAGGAACCAAAGTGATGTAGGAGGAATTGATATTCTATAGGTCCACTACTTCTACATGGAAGTGAGCAGCTAACCTATAAAAATCCTGAGCAATGATTGGCCAACTTTTTTTTTTGATGAAAAGACCATTGAAACCATCTAGTCGTGGTGCTTCATCCACTGGAATATGTTTCACTAGATCATCTATCTCTTGAGCGGACAAATGATCCACTAAACTATCCAGATTAACTGTTCTAGGAAAAAATCTACAAGATTAAATGACATTTCTGGACATGTAGTTACCCCCATGTGGTTCTTAAAGGAAGTATAAAAGAGATCTGCCTTTCCTTGATGAGACATGACCGATATGCCATTCATATATGCAACTTGTGAAATTGTGTTGTGATGAAATCTATCTGTTGCCATTGCATGGAAAAACTTTGTGTTTTCCCCTCCTAATTGTATCCATCTATTGGTGCACCTCTTTTTCCAATAGTCTTCTGTAATAAAACAACTTTAAGATATGTCTTTTGACAATTTTTCTAAAATTCCATTCATGAAAGGTCCAAGGCTGTAACTCTTCAGTAAGACCAGAAAGTCTAGAACCTTATTGTAGCTCATAATCAAAGTAGCTAACTTTGAGAGATTCATGGACCATTGCTCTAGACGTTTTACAGAAGCTTCAACTTGAAAGAAAGACACTTTGCAGGGTCAACAAAACCAGGATCAATCCTCCAAATGGTCGCCACTTGATCAAGAAGAACCCTTCAACATCAACCCATTAATTCTCAAAACGGAAAACATTACTCTTAGGAATTGTGTATTCAATTTGAACCACACAAGGCACATGATTAGAAGTGACTCGAGGCAGGGGCAGAACAGTAGTATTGGGGTACTTAATAGTCCAATCCACATATGTGAAAAACCAATCTAATTTCTCAAGTAGAGGGTTATCCTGCATGTTACTCCAGGTGAAAGTTCTGCCCTTAATAAGGATCTCCAGCAAACCCACGGAACTAATAGTATCATTGAAGATAAAAGTATCATTTATGTCTGCCCTAGGTTTATTCCTATTCTCCACTAACCTATAAAAATTGAATCTCCAAGGAACAACCAAGCTGCATTCTGCACTATTTGGAAATTCCTTAACCATTGCACAAAGTTATCTCTATCCTGACCTCTACATGGCTGTAATCACAAGTAAGATACCAAGTATCATTATTATGAACTGAACTAAATTGCATAGAAATAGCATGATCAGTGAAGTCAACTAAAACACCAATGAAAAACCCGCCAACTCAAGTGATTAGAATTCTCCTAGATGCTCCTCTAGAAGGCACAAACTGAAAATTATCAAAATGTTTGGGCACAATCTTCTTTAGGAAAACCTTATCAATGTGTTCTTTCTTGGTCTCTTGCAAACAACAACCTGACAAGCACTATCTTGTATGTTTTGCTTCAGAGCATCCCATTTGGTTTTAGCATCCATCCCCCTAATATTCCAATAGAACACATTCCAATTATGATGTTGAGGAGATCCCATGTAAGGAAGAAACAAGCATAAACCTAACAAAACAAGCACAACATGTCTGCCCAAGAACAATAGTAACTATTACAACAAAAGAGATCTGGATACAGGACTAGATCAGCATTGTCCAACCACCATTTAAAGTAACTGTAAAGCTTAATATTGTCCAAAATAACATAACAACTGCCATGTCTAAGAGTCATCATCATGAGGCCTGGGAAGTTGTTTCTCCTTGTCACCCCATAGCCTTGCTTTAGCCACCTCCTCACGAGAGAGATCGCATAGCTCCACCCCCCATCTTTTGTAATAAAGAAAAGGAGTAATTAGATGGAAAGAAGTTAGAAACAGAGACAAAATCTCTGTCAAGCCCAAAATCAGACACCTTAAGCACACTTTTAGAAGATAGAATATTTGTAATGCCTGCCAACTCTAATTTCTTGGTTGATTTACCCCTGGGTTTGCCAATGCCCCTTCTAGGATCTGGTTGCACACAGTCAGCCATGGAACAGAGAAGCCTGGAACTCTGGAGCCTATTTGGATAAAAAAAAAAGGATGGTCTTGCCATCCCTCTTCTTGACTGGTGCCGTGGGCAGAACTAGAGCCACTAGCAAGAAGGAGCTAGTGGGGGAAGAACTTCCCTATTGATGAGAGGTTGAGCACTATTCCCACTGATCTGGTACTAGATTTGAGGTTGGCCCACCTTTTAGGGAGAATTGGGCACTACTAGGGAGAGAGATGGTGCTACCTTCCATATGTGGAGGCAGAACAGTTAAAGGGATAGGCATCTCTAGGAAAAGGTCATCCTCCATGACGTCATCCACATGGAGACTGCTTTGAATGGCCTAGTTGGAAGCCTCACCCATGTTAGCTCGTTTAAAATAGGCAGGAGGTGATCAAAAGGGGCTTTCTTCTTTGGGTATAAAAACTGAGTGACAGGAGCTGCTAGATTGAGAGGCAAAGGAATAGCCTCCACTTTCGCCTTGTTAGCCAACTTCTGGAAAACCTGCCTTCTTAACCAGAATTCTTGGATTTTTTTTCTTGCACTTCCACTAGAATGAAATAAAAAGAGGTCTCCTGTTCATTCTAGTGGTAATAAGCATACATCACAACCTGCATGTTGCCATTAGATCCTGAGTGCGAGCTAAGACCAGAATCACCAGTGGCCTGTTGATTTTCGGGCTGTGGGTTATTCTCCGCCTGCTGATCCCACTATCCCCATCCATCCCATTGATTTTGATTCTGGTTGTTGTCATTCTCCTCCAAAAGTTGGTCCCTATCACACCTTGACCTGGCATCACCTATAGTTACACCAGAGAGGATGCACTGCAGGAGATCGTTGTAAACCGATTCCACGGAACCGCGATGCCAGTATCAGTCCCAGGAAACTTTGCTGGTACTCGCGGTCAACCAAGATGCATCGTAGAAATCCTTAGATTATACCTTTATAAGTTGCAACTTCGGGTGAGCCCTCAGAAGCAACCTTTAAATAGAATGGCAGCAGCGGAATAACAGCATATCTAGAACCCAATCCACAAGTAATGGCTTGGGTCTAGGAAGGAAACCCTAAACTTTAGCTTCAACTTCCTGGGGAGAGAAAAACAATGATTGAGTACTTACGTACTCAGCAAGCCACTAGAACATGTGAGTATGCAAGTTTCAAAGGAAGGCTAGGGCTTATTTCACCAACCTTTTCTTTTTGAAACATTTTCAAAACTCTAAGTGTGGGTTGATCAAGATGGAGCTGGAAAGAGGCTTTCGTCTCGATCCTGTCTACGAATTGCTTTGCAATAAATCAAGCGGGTGAAACAAATTTTAGTGGATTAAAGTTACTGGTCAAGCCTATCCGCATATCGGTTGTCTGACCATGACACTGGCTCCAAGTGTTTGCCCTCAAGTAGCTCTTTCCACTTACTCCTCATCTATTAGTTTATTTTCACTTTCGTCCTTTTCAAGACATCAGCCATCTCATATCTCAACTCCGGCTTCCAAAGCCATTTATGTCTTAAGCACAATGCTTCCGCTCGGGAAGCCTATTTTATGATGCCAGTTGACATCCCGGATCACATAGCCCTGCTTCAAACTACTTAGGTTATCCATCAGCCACCATGGCCGATTCTAGTAACGGTTCCCATCCATAAACCATTTTTGCAAAGCACTAGCAAACAAATCTACACTAGAGGAATCACCTCAAATTCGCCCATAACCATGGGCACGGCTGTTCGAACGGTTCATAACCTTTGCAAAGGGTGCACACTTTATCCACATAACACGAGCTTACTTTGACACCGGCCAACTGAGGAGGTTTGTGACAAGGCCATTCCAAAGCATGTCCAGGATAGTCTGTTGCCCTATAGAAGAGTCCTAGACCAAGTACCAGGAAAACCCATTTCCTGTACCCAGGGTCACGGGTATATCACCCTCTTTCCACACTAATGGATCCTCTTCTATTAGCAACATGACGATCCTGGATCCACTAATTACTTAACTAGGGGCGTCTCATACCACCCGTGTGATCACACTGTGAGATGCTCGGATAAAATTCCCTAAGGAATCAATGTTTGTATGCAAAAATGAAGCACCACCACACAGGCGGTCACCTTGCACAGCGATTTTCGCAAACCATTTTTGTTTCGCAAACATGCTAACACCACATGTCGGGTTTTCAAAGCTTTTGAAACCTAATTTTTCCATATCGACAATCAATAGTGATTTGAGTGGTACTGTCGATACCCATGCTCAGAGAGCACGAAAGCCGAGATACCAAGGGGTGGACCTACAAAGGATAGGGTATCAAGGGTCTACTAGACATTACAACTACTGGGTAGGTCCATCGGTGTGTCATGCAAACCGAGGCCATTCAAGTTACCGTGCACACTAGAATGTAGTTTTGCAAATAAAACATTTTATAAAGAGAAAATTCCTTATATGCCACTGAAACTTCACCGGTTTCCTTATATGCCGCTAGAAGTTTCGTATTCCCATATATGACACTGCTTCAACTTTTCGTGTCCTCTCATGCCACTCCCGTTACTTTGCTATGAGGCAGTCGTTTGCCATGCATGAGAAAGACCAAATTGCCCTTGACCCTAGCTCAAGTCTAGATCAAATCGATCCCAATCAACAACAAACAACCCACTAAAATGGCTATCATAGCCAAATAAATCCCCAAACGGCTAAAGGTAGGAGTGCACCTAACATATGAGCAATATAGTCTTTCCCATGCGGAGCAAACGGCTGTCTCACGGCAAAGTAACAGGAGTGGCACAAGAGGACACGAAAAGTTGAAGCAGTGGCATATACGAGAATACGAAACTTCCAGTGGCATATAAGGAAACCGGTGAAGTTTTAGTGGCATATAAGAAATTTTCTCATTTATAAACTAGGAGCAATATGATCAAAGGGTGACTTGCCTATGTCTTCATCTTTGAATCTACGCAAAATCCGACGTCTAACGATTTCCCGAAATATCAAGTATGCATGAAACGAGAGAAAATTAAACAAAACCCCAAAAATAAAATATTATTATTAATAACTAATAGTGCCATTGGATAGATCTCAATTTTAGAAAAATTTAGAGACTTGAACAGGGTCAATCGGAGTTATGGGTTAAGAGATATGAATTTTAAAGTTTAAGAGGATTTTCTGGAAATATAAAAGGATTATTTAAATTGGAAAAAAAATATTCCCGAGAATATTCCTCATCTAACAGGTGGGGCCCGATGTCAGTGGGAGAGGGGTGACCGTGGGCCTACGGTTCATGGTGGACTCGGTCCAACAACGGGGAAGGAAGGAAGGCCGGTGAACCTTGGCCTCTTGGGCCAGCCTAATGGGCCTCGGCCTAAGGAGGAGGAGCAGCGCCATGAGAAGGGAGGGCTGCACCAGCGGCCTATTGGCCTTTCTGGAGAGGCCTAGTAGGTGGCCCAGGCGAATCCGAGTCATGGCCCGGTGGTTAGGGGTTGGGGCTCACATGTCAGTGAGTTGTTTGGAAGGGGTTTAATTAGATCATGGGCTCATATGTCGGTGAGAAAGGGGGGGGGGGCGGGGGCTGACTGGCATATGTGGGGCCAAGTCTAGAGGACGCGGCATCGACGTGTCTGCCAAGTCAAATGAGAGGGGGAGGGGTTCGCCGGGTTCAATCGGACGACCAATGACGCGCAGCGATGGGTGACTATAGCGTTTCTTGTCGGTGGCCAACGAGGATCGGAGCTCACCGGCAGCGACCATTCCAGCGGAGGAATAGCTTGCGAGGCTTGCAAATTGTGTCATAAAGCCCTAGGGCACGACCAAGGTAAAGAGAATCGGCCCATACCTTGGGCTGCGACGAGATCCCAAAGTGGCGGCGCGAGCTAGAGGTGGTGGCGGATTTGGGGGTTTTGGCCTCAATTTATAGTGGTAGAGCGGCGGGCACGACGAGCGACAGAGGCGGTGGCGCGGTGAGATTTTTGGCATCGGTTGGATGCGGGAGTGGTGCGGTGATGCAACGGGACACAAGGTTTTGTCTGGCTTTTTGACTGAGGCGAGCGGCGACGGCGTTCCTAAAGCGGCGACCATGTCGGCAGGCCCATGGGGTTGACATGGGAGGCCTCAACCATGTGGGGTGCTAGTGAGGTTGGGTGAGGCGGGGGCAAGATATTTTTCGCCAAACACGGATGCGATGCGGTGGGTAATTTCATCGAGCATGTGGTGCTCATGGGCGAAGGAGAGGAGGTAGGGGATGACCGCCGAGAGAAATGGGGAGCGCGCAGGTGCTGAGAATGCTAAGACTGATGAGCGGGCCCAGTGTGAGGGGGTATACTGTGGCGTTCGCATGGAGGCGGGCGAGCGGTCAGTCGTGTGCAAGGTGGGAGATGGCTCTTTGGGCCGGTTTTGCTGCACGTGGGAGGGAAGAGACGGAGGCGGTGGTGGGCTGGTGGATTGGGCCGCAGCGTGCGAGAATGAGAGGGGGGGAGAGAGAGAAGGCCAAGCGGGTTAGGAGAGAGAGAGGGAGAGGGGGCAACCCATTTGAACAGTGGCCTTTAAGAATTTCTAGAGAATTATTTGGTTGAATATCTAAAACTTTGAATGGAGAATTTAAATTCAAAATTTTAGATTTGAGCTTAGAAAATAAGGGGAAGGTCAATGAAGGGTACTAAAGTGAAAAATTTTGTTGCATCAAGGGATTATTTAGGAGGAATTTGAAAAGGTGTTTGAAAAGATATTTGAATTGAAATATTTGGCATTTGAGTTTACAAAATTCTCAGGACTTCAAAATAGGAAATTTTTGGATATGATGGATGCGAATCTTGAAGGAAATTTGAAAGAATTTAATAATTGAATTTAGTCAAAGAGATTTGAAATTCAAAATTCGTGCCTCATGGTTAGGCAGGATTTGAGACAAGATATTTGGTGTTCAAGGGAAGGGTTAATCGAGATCTTCGACACTTAGGTCCTTAATTTTACACACAAAGAGCCAAAATTTTTAAACATAGGTTTTATTCTAAATAATTTTTTTATCGGCCTGAATACCGGGACGTTAAAGTCCTAGTCCCCCCTGCGGTTCTTGTTGAGCAGGTGGTGGAGCCCTGAAAGGCGGCAGATCTTCATCTGTTAGTTGTGCATTAGCAAACTCATTGTTGAGGACAAAAACCCCAAAAGTCCATGATTCTCCTTGGCCACCCTATAGCAGAATTTTCTTAATGACAATCCTCCGAGGAACAGTATCAACATCATCAAAGAAAGCTCAAACCATAACTCAACCCATAATAATATCCACTTCCTGCCCGTAGTCTAATTTGCCAAACAAACTGACACCCTGTTGATGTAGCTAGAGGAACAGAAATCCAAAGGATATCCCAAGAACATAATCCAACCCTTCCTATCTGCATGAGCAGCCCTCCAGTTGGGACCCCTATCATGATTGCGAAATCTAACCACATTTGCCCCATTATAGTGGAAACCGAAAGCTCTCACTAGTGTATCTCTGATGAGGGTTGATTGCACAACAAATAAACCCACCCCAAATAGATGAGGAGAACAATGTGTGACCATAATACCTAGTTCATTCTGGAGGTAGTTTTTGATCTGCAATCTCTGCACATCAAGATCATCTTCATGCACCGCCGGCTCAATCTCCACCAACATGTAAGCCTCATGCTGCTTTTGCAGAGGACTGACAGACATGTTTGCATGAGCCAGGTGAAAAGGGCTTCCATCTTGGATGTGTTGCCCCGCCTCCAGGAAACGGCCTGGATCAATATCGATGTTGCCCATTGTCGCTAGGGAAGAAGAGATTAGATGGGTTGCTGGTTGTGGATTAGGGTTTTTTTGGAGGAACAGTATCAACAGGGAGTGGAGAAGGCGAAGGTGTCGGTTGTTTGTTGGGAATAAAAGAAGAAACTGCCACCTTTTCTTTTCCCCTTTCCTTAATACCCCAAACTTTGCGTGAAACCCCCTTCTTATGGGCCAAACAATACTGGCCGAATGCCCATAAGCAAAACAAGATTTACACCTAACCAGCGAGGAGCAAGATCTACTGACATGGCAAACTTGTTCTGAATATGACGAACTTGAAAACCATTTGGATCACTGCCCAAACAACAACACAAAGCAATGGCCACTGAATCGTCACTCACACGAAAAGTGAAACAGGAGAAACATACCACCAACTTGAAAGGCAGGTTTGCAAGGCAGGTTTGCAGAGAAACCTAGTGAAAAATGCACCATAGAAAAGTAACGAGACCTGATGTCCAATGCAAAGGATGATCTTGGGGAGAAATCCTATTTGTCCTCAAAAGACAGATCCGCTATGGCGATAGCAAGATCACCATGCTTGCTATGACGATCGAGATGATGATCCTTTCGAAACTTCCCTGAGTGTCGCTTTCTAGATCGTCTCTCCGTACATTTCAGATCAGGATTTAGATTGTACTCATTCCAATTATTTTTTCTTTGTATTTAAATGTTGGTGAAAATGTTTATAAATTTCATCAAATTTCATTTGAAATTTATTTAAAAAACTTAAATTTTAGTTTTTAAATTTGTGGTTAAATAGTTATATCCCCTTTGTTCTATTTTACAAATGAATCTTTTTCCATGTTGAAAATTGCGTTTTTCTCACTAAGTTAACATAAGTATGAGAAGGCAATATAATTATTTTAGGAAAAATCTAACGGTCAACTAATGAACTAGGTATAGAGGGAATCAAAAATAAAAATTTAGATACATGTAGGAAATGAAGCAAAATTCGCAGAGAGGGGGGGAGGGGCATAAAATGTATTGAGCAAAATTTTCTCGTAATCTTTAGTGGAACAATAGCAAAGCAAGAACCTTTGCTGGTTTGTGGTCAGAAAATTCTGTGATGCTATTAGTACTCTTGCACGTGGCTACAGTTTCTGGTATGGTTTTGTTCCATGCTACCTGTATTGCAGTACATGCCTAGGTGAAATTGTTGACTGATCAAGCTAATGTAATTAAGATCTTCCACAGTAAACAGTGGTCAGAATGACATAGCTACCAGTAGCTTAGCGAATTAACAGTGCCAGCTTCTTTCTCGAAAGGGAGATGCACTGTTTGGTTTGGTCCTATTTTAGGCTCTTAATTTTGTTGACTGAGCTACTTTGACCTGTCAACTTTTCTCCTAGCTCGTCGAATGCACGCAGATCCTGAGTCACACTGACAAATGGGATCAGACCGGTCTAAAGGAATTAAACTAGGAAAAATATCAATAAATCTTCACCCCAAAACTTTCAGTTTTTTTAAACAAGATTAAAATTTCATTTTCATGCAATGGATCAGGTATTTGGTTTATCCACTATGCAATCTTTATCATACTGTTGTATTGGCAGATCAGGTACTTGTTTTAAACATGTACATCTTCCAAGGTCTCTGGTTGCCTCTCTTTTGGTCTCTGTAATAGGTGGTAGTGATTGACTGGTAAACAGCTCAACCAAGAACCAACCACACCCATCCATGATGTAGTGGTAGTTTCACAAAATCACCTAGACCGGTTTTAACACAACAAAGTTTGACCAAGAAATTGAACAAATAAGCAGAAATCCTTACATGTATGTCCACTGACGTCAGTAAAGGCCAGCTTATTTTTTTTATCAAGCAATGTATATCGATCATATTCACAAACTATTGGGAGGTGAGGGAGGTCCGAGAATCTGTGGTTTGCTTGGTAAAACTATTAATGGTAAATATACAAATACGCAAAAATAAGTTTTGCATGAAGAAATTAAAAACAACTTTGTTTTTGCCATTATGTGGAACATAAATTATATAATTCAAATTTAAAATTATTTCAACGCTTCCATTATAAATCAAAAAGCCCATTATAAATTCTATGTTGGATTGTAATAATTTGCATTAATAGACCTTAAATATTTAATAGATGGCATTATCACCAATGAGGTAAAAGAAATATTAACCCTTGAATTAGTGTGTAATGAATGGTTCACAATAGTTTGGTTTACCTAAAAAGAACTCCATACATAAAGTTCTAAGGTCCTTTGAGATTTAAGTTTATTCCTAAATATCAATCTATTTTATATTCCATACATAAAGTTCTAAGGTCCTTTGAGATCTAAGTTTCTTCCTAAATACCAATCTATTTTATCACATGACTAAATTGAACTCGGCTCAACAAAGGTGGATAGAGAGCTAATAGGGCCAGAAAATTATAAAACCATTTAACAGCGCACTTGCTTTCATTTATGTATCTCGTCGTGAACATTGGTTTCATTGTCCATATGCAATTGTTAAGTGTCCAATGGCCCAACCTTTGGAAGATAGTTCAGAATGCAGATCCTTCACTGTTTTCCTCTGTGTCTTCTCTAGGATATCTAGATGCTGTATTTGGTCTTTGGTCTTCACTTAATACTGTTCTTGTTCTAGATTGAAAGTTAGTGATCAGCAAAAGACCGATACAGTATGTTGAGAAAAATCGAGGCTATATAAATTAAAATGTGATGGACTCACCTGAAACCTGGTCTTCCCATGGATGCATAGCTTGTGAGTTGTGAGAACCATGTATTCATGTACGTCGCTATAATTTTTTTGGGTACAAGCTGGTAATCTTCTGGAGTTCGCCAATTCTTTCTAACTAGTCAAGGCACACACTAAAATATATGCAAGCTATTTGCTAAACATATGCAAAAAAAATGTCAATAAAGTATAATATAAAGTCTTAGTAACAAATATGGCATATAAAAGCAAACAAATTTATAAAGCAAATAGTATTAATTGTTTGGCACTCTAGAATTTTTCACCTTGCATCCTTGGTTGTACCATATAGAAAGAGGCCCTTTATAATATACTATACTGGTGATTGGAAAAAAGTAGTATGCATGAAATCTAACCATTTATTTAAATGGGTGAAATCTATACATAGCTTTCAGTAGATACATAGCCTTCTTTACAAACAGTAAATGATTACCTTTAAGCAAAAAGATAGTTGCACTCCTATATAACTTGAAGTAGCAACGTGCATCTGCACGTATACGTAGAATTCCCAATTCAGAGAATTTACAGGGACAATAATTCAGTTATTGTTACTATAATAATATGCTTTCAGCCTACCCACATAGGTAGCAAGAACATACATCTTGCTTTGTTGGCTCTTTCCAAGAGGTGTTTTTGTTTTTTTGGGCAGAAACCACACCTCGCTTTGACCACTATTGGGCATATGTGTTCGTAGCACGATTGTATTATCTCGATGTAATTGGTTGAGTTTAATAAAACTTCCATTATTTAAAAAAGACCTTAACCTTGATCATTTATGTTGAGCAATGTACCTCACTTAGTTTGAGTTTTTCCTTGTGATGGTGATCCAATGTACTAATTGTGAGCCCCTTTAAGGTGCTCCACCTTACCTATAGGGTGGTAAGAGCTAACATTAAATCCTAACCATTGATTTTCTTATTTGGTTTATCTAATATCAAATATATTTAAAACTCCTAATTAATATATATCAGCACAAAAGGAAAGCAATAATCTGTAATTATCCTTTCTAAATTTAATCCATGCATGCATTTAAACATTAATTAGGGGTAGTGCAAGAAAACAGAAAGTTCTACAAAATGGGGCTGCACGCCCATGATTTCAAATATAGTTTCGTTTGGATTTTGAAATATTCGAAATTTTCATGTGAACTTAAATGCTACTCATGTTTTGATATATTTGAAATTTTTCTATGAATTTGACTGTTGTGTTCTGAATATTGATACCCTGTATCAAATTTGAATTCTATTGGATTATATTATAGAATTTGAAATTCTCATATATGATGTTCATAATTTAAAAATAAGTTCCTTTGCACATTGTGGTTCGAATTTAGAAATATAAAAACTAAGATCTTTGCATTAATTACTTACTTTACAGTAACAACGTTTTTTTTTATAGCAGATTAAAAAGTGTTTCTTTCCTTTCTTAGGAACTAGTATTACCTCTAATGAGGTAAGGCGAATGTCATCCATTGGGTGAGAGTGGAATGGACGGCCTAAAAAAAGTTTAAAGCACCGTAAAAAGTTCCATTAATTGTTCATTGCAAGTTTTGGACTAATTTGATACACCTTTGAAATATGAGTTACAACAGCGGGTTGTGAAGTTGGATTACTCTGCAGAGAGCACGTAAGTGGTTTTGATCTGCTACTAGTCTAAAGGTAATCTTGCTAGTCAAACATGGGTGATGTCTGGAGCTGCGCAGCGTTTAACTGAATTATTCAGAGTGAATATAAAATAAAACCTTGAGAGAACTATATGACAGATTAACTGAGCTCGATTGGCATGTACAATAAACCGTGAATATTATACAATTACTGATGATGTTGCAATTCATAGGCATGGAAGATTATTCCAAGTGTTGAACGAAGAATGGTCTCCATCATTTTCCACGATTTTGAATCCATAGCAAAGATTTTAGCCTATGGAAAGATGCTGTGTTGATGGAAGATACTGAAAGGGTGCAGACAGGAGCTGACAAACGCACGAGCTGATAGTGCTCTCAAGAATCATGCTGTGTATTTCACCCTTGGACAGTGATAATGGGCAAATGGGCATAGACTGAACTATCAGGTTACTCAGATTATAGTGAACCCTGATAGTGGAAAATTAGGAATACTTTGACCAAAACATGAACGACAAAACCCAATCAGGCATCTTTATATGTGTGACACAGACAGAGTGACCAGAAGCTGACAGCATGTGAATATCTATGGTCTATGATTAACATGGAGACTTTTAAAAGACAAATAGTAGCATTTAAGCCACAGAAGCTTTGTGCCAAACATAAGAAATCCATAACCTCATGGCACAAACCTGACCATGAAAACTACAGGGCCAAATTCTTTCAAGTCTGTCAGATTTATCGTAAGTTCATCATTGCTGATGTCCTTGGCATACAAGAAATTGCATTCTCAATTCTCACCATTGAGTTGGATTCAAGAATCTTTCATAGAGAAGGATTGCTCAAAATGTTTAACTCAAAATTACATGGAATTTGAAAACTATATATTTAGCCCATCTTAAAATAGGAGTACTTCAAGTTTTTCAAAACATTAGACAACTCATCGTACATTAGTTGGGATTGACCAATCATATCAAAATAGTAATTTTGCACATTATGAAGGCATTAATAAATTATAATGCCTGGGTAGCAAATATACAATATAAAGCAACATTTCAATGGTAACCTGGTAAGCAGTATTAATTGTTTTTGCCACATCAAAGATTTTACCAATCATCTTCGAAAGTATCATCTATAATAATTAGATCATATAGCATTCACAAAATGCGTGCCACGGTACCAACATGTAGCCATATACCTTTAAGCACACAGAGGATTTTTTAGGGGAATTAAGCAAAGTGTAGTTGATATAGAGGCCCTTTAGAAGTACATATATTAATAGGGAGAAAGTAGTGTAGATGAAATCCGTCCGTTCATTTGAATGGTTATTTTAATAAATAACGTGTTAATTATAAAAATTACCCATACTGCCATAAAGGGTATTTTAGTCCAGAAAAATATTTCTATTCCAAGTTAGATCGAGGCCGATGCCAACGTCTGTTCGCTCGATCGTGAGGCCGACGCCGACACCGTGTGTTAATTGCTGCAGCCACTCTCTCCACCATCATCTTCGCTTCCCCTCCCAAAAGAGAGACACTGGAACTGATGGATGGCCATGACAACGGCGACAGCGACAAGCGGCAGGGCGAGCCGTTCTTCGACTTCCTCGGCGTCGGCGTGTAGTAGTCATCACTGCCGTCGAGCTATGCATCGGCTCGGCTGGGGCGGTCTGTTAGGGAAGAAGATTAATTTGTTGTTGATGAATCATTATTAGGTGTTCCATTGCATCGTAATTGCATGCATGCACTAGATCAGGAAAGGCTAGCTAGGGACATGCATGCATGGCCACTGGTGAATTAAGGAGAGGATGAACCCCCTTAGAACTTTGCCAAATAAAGTTTAATTTCTTAAGAGGTGAACCAATTAATTTACTGCTCATCTTCCCCTATTTAGAGTAGCATATTCTTTAATTTAATATATAAAAAAATATATCAAATTAAAGAATATGCTACTGTAAATACTATAGACTCTTTAGTTTTTAAATTTTTTTAAAAAAATTAGAGAGTACTTCACGTGGTTCAACGGTCCAGACCGTCCTTACTCCGTCCGGACAGTCCAGACTATGTGTTGCCTATTACTTGTTAGTTGCTGGTAATACAGGCAAGACCGTCTGGACCGAGGTCGGACGGTCCATCCTACCTCTGTCCGCATGGAGAACTAAGGACCCTGACCTAGGACGCACGGTCCTTCTTGTATTGCTCTCCTTACACCAGTCCATTTTATAAAAAAAACACAGTAAGGTGCATTTCTAAACATTTAAAGAGAAAAAAGTTTTACTAAGGTTTATCAATCCATTTCCTCTCAATGCAACATTTTGCTTTGAAGATGAATGGATACTGGGGAAGGTAATTCCTTCAGCCTTGACCAATCAAAAGGGGATATAGGTTTCCACTTATAAACCGATACAAAACATGATAAATGAAAGCAACAGTCAGCAGTTCGTCTCAGCCCATCATATACTAGACATCATATGTATTGTTCTCGACGATGTCACTTGACTTGTAACCTGAACTTTCTTCCTCTTGGTTCCATGGATAGTTTACCAATTTGACGGCTAGTTTAAACCTAAAATTGATCATATCCTTCTACACAGTAGCGAGAAAACATTTGTTAGGGGAAATTGAACATGTTTCATGGGTTTCTATATGAATTCTTCACAAGTAGGAAGTATATTACCTATGTGAAGAATGGATATATTCTATTTCCTATCCAATATTTAGTGTATTTCAACATGAATAGGCCACATGAACACCTGTCATTCTGCATTTTATTCTTGATGCATTCTTGACTAGGCCATTCTATAACATTGCCGTCCTTCCACATCTTGGATTTGAACCAATTTTTCTTTCATAGATGGTTGAAACGGTTTTGCAATTGTAGCAACTTTTTATGACAATTATTAGCAATAAGGTCAAACATTGTTAAATGCAATTAAATTAGTACGATGTGTACAGTAATATCTCACCATTTTTTTAAGCTCAGGGTGGTCAGAGGTGGGACCCATCGAGTCTAGTCCTTGTATCGCATGTTTACGGGCGTTGACAACCACTAAGTACTAGTGGTTATTTTTAATATTAATGGGATATAAGACCTAAACAAAGCAATTCATAAGGTGATGTCATATCCATAAACCTTAAATCATAAGGACTAATGCAAACCGTATCATATCATGTTCCAGATAACTTCTCATCTGCCTCACTCGGAAGTTGTTTTCATCTCTGTCCTATACAAAATTCATGGCATCTCCACCTATCATTTCAGTCATGTATGTTGTCTCTAGGTAGGCAGCTCCATCTTCCCTATATTGTATATTTGGTTTAGCCCTTAGTATACGGATGTATGCATTCATAACCTATACTTGCAAGTTATAATCAGCCAAAGTAGATGTTCATGCCAAAACAGGCTATATCACATATATGGACATACCTCGTCATCCAAGAAACATTTAGGATTGAGCAGGCAATCAAAATTGTGTTTTGTTGCAGTGTAAAAGCCGACACGAACTAACGTTTTATCATCGTGCGCGGAACTGATGTACTCCATAGTTGGCTTGTCTTCGTTGTTGCAAATATAATCTGCACGAGGTAATCATACATCAAACCTTTGTAAGAAATCAGAGAGGACAATGCCCAAAAAGCCAATAAGTACATGTACCGGTTATTTTCGTTGGTTCTAGACGCATCGGTTCGCACCGGACGAGATCACTCAGATGTACGCATCCTTGTGGATTGATATAGATCGATCAGCTATCTCCTTTGTGTTTAGAGGGCAGAGGCACCATTACACTCGAGATGATCTTGCTAGATTGCTAGGGTTTGTGTCACATCCGACAAGCATTCATGCCTTGGCTTTTCCATGTGCGAGGTGGGATGCTATGTTTCCTACAGATGATCAGGCACGTGTTTTCTTGCGTGATGGTGAGTTTGCATCTTGGTCGCAAAAGCAGTTGAGTCTAACTGGATCTGTTGTTCTTGCAGTGATATGGCAGACCCTTATTGCGCGCAAAGGTGCGAATGAAGGAGTGACAACAGTGATGCAGTGATTGAGCACCACATAGACTACGTTGCTCGCGTGATGCACGATATGTGGGAGCAGGTACAGGATTTAAGAGAGGCTACAGGACTTCCACGCTCTGCTCCTCCGATGCCACCTGCATCCACCGACAGGTCACCCCAGGAGCCTCCATGTCCACCTACGTCCACCGACATGCCTACTTCAGCTGGTACAGCCGCACCGTCTTCCACGGTAGTTGAGCGACCGACGCCACATACAGGTGCTATAGAGGAGGACCCTGCCACCACTAGAGAGGCAACGCTGACTTCCGTCGTTGTACGGCCTATACCTACTATAGAGGACGACACCACTGCTGTTATCGAGGTGTCATCCACCGCCTTTGCCGATGTTGACAAGGCAGCTGGGTGACTAACGCCGCTTACAGGTGCTACAGAGGACCACCCACCTACGGAGGAGGACCCCGCTAGTACCGCAGAGGGCAACACCACCGCTCCTACCGAGGTGTCACCCATCGCCTTTGCTGACGTTGACAAGGCAGCTGGGTGACCGACGCCACTTACAGGTATTATAGAGGACAGCGCACCTATAGAGAAGGACCCTGCCACTACTACAGAGGGGACACCCACCTCCGTTGCTGTTGCTACTACAGAGGGAGACACCAATGCTACGGCCGAGGTGTCATCCACTATCGTCGCTGAGCTAGATGATCCTATTGCCGCCGTCGACCTTGCAGCCATGACGATTGATGATGACTAGCACTAGACTTTTGCACTATATATGTCTTCTTAATGTATTTTTGCTAAACTCCACTTGACGCTTCGGATTATGGATGTTCGTACTTTATCATGTCATTTTAAACGCTTATTTACCTATCTCCTCCTTATGTATGACATATTTCGTGGTGAACGTATTACTCATTTGCTTATGTATGACATATGGTTAGGACAGTCCGCTCTTCTTACCTATCAAGAACTAAAAAATTGAGAAAATTAATAAACTTTGAAAATAAATAAATGAAAAATAACAGTGGTTCAATAGAAAGGACTGTGCTTCTAAAATCAACAAAGAGATATAACTAATTATTTTATCCAAAAGAATATATTAAATGAAAGAATATGCTACTGTAAATATCATAGACTCTTTAGTTTTTCAAAAATTTTAAAATATTAGACAATATTTCGCGTGGTTCAATGGTCTGGACCATCCTCACTCCGTCCGTACTGTCCGGACCATGTTTCTCGATACTTGCCAAGTCAATGGTCCGGACTATCCTCACTTGGTCCGGACGTTCCGGACCAAGTGTTTTCTGTTACTAGCTATGTCAACGGTCCGGACCGTTCTCACTCGGTCTAGACGGTCCGGGCCCTGTATTTCCCGTTACTTGCTAGATTTAGCCTACAAATTTAGAATTCATATGTATAGCATATAAAAGAAAAATTGAATAATGGTTTGGTTTTGTGAAACTTGAACCAAAATATATAGGGTTTTGTGAAGTTTATTCTAAAATAAATAAATGATCGGATGTTCAACGTTTATTTCGCATCTTACCCATCACGAATTGAAAAATTGAGGAAATTAATAAGCTTTGAAAGTAAAATAAAAAATAAAAAATAACAATGGTTCAACGGACAGGACCGTCCTCACCAAGGACGGACGGCCCTGTCTTTTCGCCCTCACATGAGCAGTGCCACTGCCTCCTTGTCACGCACGTGGAGAACATGGAACCACCCGTGACGTCCAGCCCCTTCCCCCCAGCCCGCGCTTTTGTTTCTTTTCCTATCCCATAACACTAATATAGTATTCTATTACTTAGATATAAAATGCAGCTAGCTTAGTTGGTGGAGGTGTGCCTTGGGAATCCGCAAGTTTTGGGTTTGACTCCCAACACCAGCGTATTGTTTGAATTTTTATTTTTCATTACTCCTAGCATGAATCTCAGCATGATCGAATGGTCACAAAAATCATAAAAAAAAATCTCCGAATTTATTTCCCATATCACACCCACGAATCTCCATGTGATCCGATGGTAAAAAAAAATAGCCAAAAATAACTAAAAAATCACATATATGCCTTTTTTTATTTTCGCATAATACCCTTATACTAGTTATACTAGTGATATATACTACATATACAACAAGCGTAAGATTTACTAGTATAGAATTAATTTGAACCGTTGGATCACTAGTATAATTTACTAATATATTATAATTTTTGTGCTGTAAAGGAACTCATGATATAAAGTACTAACATGTCACACATAAACTTGGAATTCAGACACTTTACAGTCAAAAGAATGCAGTTATAGTGTCGCTTTATTTTGCTTTGAGCCTACCCACATCGGTAGGAAGAACAGTTTATCTTGCTTTGTTGGCTCTTTCCAATTGGTTTTTTTTTTTGCAGAAGCAGCACCTGTGTTTTGACCACTACTATTATGTGCTTCTAGACCCTGACCCTGATCAGCTATGATTAAGCAATGCAGCTCACTTTGTTTCGAATTCTTCCTCCTCATGGTGAGATATGCATCGATTATCAATCAGAAGTTTTGGACTGATCTGATGCGCTCTCGCGATGTGAGTTAGAACAGAAGCCTCGTAAGTTGGATTATTCTGACGAGAGGCAGGTGAGTGATGATGCTTGTTTGGTTCTCTGTTACTAGTCTAATAGTATTTGGGAATTCAAACATGGTGATGCCTGAAGCAGCACAGAGCTATTGAATTTTTCAGAGTGAATAAACCATATGATAAATCAGTTTCAGCTGATTAGATAAGTATATTATTTATTTCATGATGATGTTGACATGATATCTGGATTGAAAGATTATTCAAAGTGCAATAGTTTGAATGACGAACGTCGCCATCACATTCCACAATTTTGAATGCATAACATGGATCATGGACTATAGAAAGATCATATTTAATGGAAGATATTGAAAGGATGCTGACGGAAGCTGACAAACACACAAGCTCAGAGTGATAATGGGCAAATGGACACTAGACTGAACTCTTAAGTGTACTGAGAATATACTGAACTCTGTGTGCAGAAAAATGGAAATACTTTGACAAAATCCTATCGATTCATTGTTGATATGTGTGAGGAGAAACTGACAACATGTCAATATCTGTGGTCCCATATATGATTAATTACCTAGAAGCTAAGGACCCGTTTGGTTTAAATTGTTCAGCGAATATTTGCTGTGGATTATCTACTTGGTCATAGGGATAAATTAAATATTTTGAGTTATAAACTTAACAAAATAGCTCAAAATAAGTGATCTAAGCAATACAGTAGAAGAAAACTTTTTAAGAAAACATATTTTTCAAAGCATGAAACAAATAATCCGTTTCAATAATCCGGTGAATAAGCTGAAAATAACAGGGCCAACTGGTAGCAATTAAGCAATTTAAGTGGTGTGCCAAACATAAGAAAGCCAGAGCCTCCTGTCCTGGCATGAAGCATAACGACCATAATACGGTGCCGAATTCTTGAAGTAGGATTTTGGCTCACTTTTGGATATCTAATTATTGCATAAATCATTCAAAGATGGCAGCTGTATCATAGCTCTTGTAGAGAAGCTGTATCATAACTTTATGATCAACAAAGTCACACAATTCTGGCCACTGAGTTGGAATTAAAGATTTTCTTTTCATTTTTTAGATAATGAAGATTTTTTTCATAGAGCCCACCAAATGTTTAAGTCAAACTTGTATGAAATTTGGAAACTGGTATATGTTTAAACCATCTAAAAAACAAGAAGTAAGCACATGAAAAGTTTTCATAATTTACCAGTTCATAACTCATTTGCTGGACAAAGATAAAAAGTTGTTAACTTCTATACATTTCTAATTAAAATTCTTGCATGGTTTATCATGTATGTACCTAATCTAAGTCATATTCTCATAATTACAAGTTAGTTTTTGGGTTCAAGAAACCCTCCTGAGCCCTCTGAAATCCATGGCGTCAATGCAGTCTCCTCCTCTAGCTTCACACTTGATCATCAACTTGAGCAGCTCAGTCGCCTTCTCCTTTGTTGCCTCCCTGCACCCAACCTGCAGCAGCATCATCAGCTTCTGGAACGCGCCCACCTGGACCGCCTCGACGACGGCGCTCCGCCTCGCCGCCACCGCCGCCGGCAACTCCTCGCCGTCGTGGCATTTCTTGCAGATGCGGTAGAGCGCCGACACGACGAGCTCGGTGGCCGTGTCGGACACGCGGAACATCTTCTTGACGAGCACCGGCACGGCGAGCGCGTCGGCCCGGGCGCGCGCACTGCCTGCGTCGGTCGCCAGCGTCGCGTCGAGTGCAGCCAGGGCTTTTTCGGTCGTGCTCCGGTCGCCATCGATGAGGAGCTCGACCAGCGCCGGCACTAGTCCCGCCTCCGCGAGGCGCGCCGCGGCGTGGTCGTCGGCGAGCGCGAGGTGGTACGCCGCGACGAGGGAGGCCTTGGTGGCCTGAGGAGAGATGGGGTCCCTGATCGTCTTCACCAACACCTCGATGATCCCGTCGAGGTTGTCGCTGAGATCAATGGCGCCGCCGGTGCGCGTGCACGAGCACGCGACGATTTCCCTGATGACGACCACCGCCGGTAGCCTCCTCTGCAGGTCGCCGTGCTTGGCCACGGAGGCGAGCAACGCCACGGACGCGGTCGACGAGCCGATAGCCGTGATGGCCTCCTCGTCGAGCGGCATGACGAGAACCAGCGCCGCGAGGACGTCGTCGAGCACAAGCGACAAAGAGTCAGTCGCCGCGAACGACGCGACCGCCGCGGCGAGCGAGCGCGCCGCGCCGGCGGACGCGAGGCACCGGCGGTCCCGGTCGGACTCACGCGCGAGCCGCCCGACCTCGCGCACCGCCGCAACGCACCACGCCGCTTCGCCCGCCCGCGCGGCGGCCTCGACCTCGGCCAGCGCCTCACCCGCCTGCGCCGGCGTGACGGGCACCCGCGGCGTGGGGATCCGCTCGACGCCGCGGCAGCGGTTGGCGACGCACCACGCCTGGATGACGCGGCGGAGGGCGTGGTTGGGGACAAGGTCGTCGGCGCAGAGATCACCCTTGGTGACGGGGCACGTCGTCGTCCCGGCTCCGGCGGCGAGCAGCCACGCCTCGATGCCGGCGCGGTCGTAGGTGATGCCAGTTGGCCCAACGACGGGATCCCTCATCAGTTCGAGGGATATCGGGCAGCGGAACTCCGGCGGGACGGGTAGCTCCAGCTCGGGCGTCCGTGGCGGCGCACGACGCGACAGCAGCGACGACGATGACATCATTGACGTAGATGGCTCGGGGAGAGAGAGAGAGAGAGAGAGAGAGAGAGAGATTGGTGAGTTGCGTGAGGAGAAGGTGGAATGATCAATGGAGGAAGAGGAGAGAGGTGGGGTGGGTTTTATATAGGGTTGGAGGGCAACACAACACGGCATGCAAGGGTTTGACCGTTGAACGAAGGTAGGAGAAGGTTTGAAAGCGCGGGAAAGAAACGGGATTATACATCTTGATGGCGGGTAAGTAATGGTAGTTACGCTGATTCGGATATATGACCTTCCTACCCTTAGCTTCCGATAATAATTCCGGAAAGTTTCTTATACTATCTCTTTTTGGAAAGAGTAAATTTCGTGGAATTTTGTGGGAATTGGATTAATACATTTGAATTTCCTTGAAACCGTTGTTTAAATTATTCACCAACGGACAGTGGTGAAGAGCACGAGGGGGCCAGCTTAACAAGTGTTACGATCATAAAAAAAAATAGTGTAAAAAATACACAAAAATTTTAAGCCTTTCCATAGATAATATATAAAAAATCATATGATAATAAAAAACAAGCAATTAGCTACACTACATATATTTATTTACGTATTTCAATTTAGCTTTATGAGTACTGAGCAGACATATCATAAGCAGTTATTATATCATCTGAGCTAACTCAAGTCTAGATAAAATGGGCAAACAATTAGTCACAAAAACTAGATCTTGGCAAAAATAAGCAACAAACTACCTATCTTGCAAGTATTAACACATATTTTAGAAATTTGAAATTGAAGCGGAGAGTAAATCATACCATCAGGATTGAGGTTTAGTTGATGCTTGAAATGTTATACCATAGTATATTATACCCTTGAAATGTTAGCCACCTAATGATATAAACAATATACATTATAGTTTACATAATCTAAAAGCAAAACAATATGCTCCTTATAGGTGCTTTTGTTGTTGTCTTCTTGGCCTTTGGGGGGTGCGGAGATGGTGTGGTGTGTTGTTGGGACGAATTGTTGGGGAAGGCCAGGACCGCTCTAGCCCCTGGCTTTGCCCTTGCCAACGGATACTTAATGAAAGATAAGGTTGCGAGCACGGTCATGGCGTTCTCATACCCCATCCATGTAAAATGAGTTTGTAGACCAACAAGTTCATTTAGAAAATGGAAAAAGGTTATTAATATTCGAGTTATAAAATAGAAAGAAATGAAGAACAATGCTATGGCACTATTAGGTTTATTTGAACCCAATTGAGGCATCGATCCTACAATTATTGATATTTTTGTCCAATGAGAGTCATGGTTGCTTTAGGGAAGAGGGTTTTTACAAACGTATATGCATGTGTATATACATGGTGAGCCTTTGGATATTTTATTGAGATGTGTGTGGTACTGAATAGAGAAATAACATATTATATTTTATTGAAATTTTTGGTGTACGTACGAATCTCAAATTAAATATGACGACAAGGGATATAGGTGTGCAGGAAAAGTTCTAACTATACTTTCCCCTGCTTAAGCATTTCTTTTTTCAGATTCTAGGAAATCCATGGATCCACGAATATGTACAACTAGCTCTAGAAATGTGCAACTCTGTATCCGCACAAATGCTAGTTTTAGTGTGCCTGCCAGTCAGTACATCACACGCTCACACGAGTGCTGTGCAATGCACCGCAGTGCAGGTAGGCACGTAGTACATGCGTATGTGATGCCACCACGTGCATTGTGCAAATCAAAGTAACTGACGTCAACGACATCTACTGTGTTGTCTTCTTCATCCGGGTGCCATGTGGAACACGTGCCAGTTCTTTTTCATTAATTCTCTTTTTTTTCCCTCTGCTAATCTTTACATATTATAAAAATTAAAGTTGTTTCCACCCAAATTTTGGTATATGGTCCGATTTCCATATGATTAGTACTTCATCTGACTCCCATACGATTGATATCACGTCAACGCTTGTTGCTCGCGTCCGCGTGCAGTGTGCGCACTCGGGGAGTGAAAAGGCTCACATGCAAGCGCTCGCGCGCCGCGCGATTCGATCTAGAGTGACAACGATTTCGTTAGAGTTTCCTTTTTTAGCCCGGTTAACATGTCGGGCTTTTGTCCTTTTCCTTTTTCAATCCACGGCCGCTTCTCTTTCAAGCTTTAGTCTTTTCTTGTTTCTTTTTTGTGAAACAGGCCGGATTCTACTATTGGAGTGATCAGGCAGTTTGGGCCTTACAAACCCACATGCATGTTTGTTTTGCTTTTTTTTTCAAATTGTTGTTTGAATTTGTTTCAAATTTATTAGTACGAAGTTTATAGGTAAAAACTATATATGTACAAAGTTTCTATGCGCAAAATTTATATATACAGATATCTATGTATAAAGTTTCTACGTATAAATTTTTATACCTATAAAATCCTGTGCATAACCTTTTTTCTAGGCCGAACTAATACGCTGCTGAATTCGTTTTAAATTTTATATACAGAAAATTTATATGTATAAAATTTATATATACAAAGTTTATACATAGAAAGTTTTTATATGTATAAACTATCAATGTATAAAGTCCTATGAACAAAATCGATGTATATACTTTTATTTGGATTGGGCCAACATGCTTCATGGGCTCAAAGGCCTCGAAAAGTGGAATATTTTTTATTTTTATATTTTCTTAATAAAATATTTACAAAACTATATTTTGATTTCAAAAATTTACAAAAATATACTCCCAACGCTATCTGGAAGGGCGTTTTTTTTATGAAACCGTCCTTCCAGAGGGTGATTTAATGACGTGGCTGACGGCCGTTGGCCGGGCGGTCGACGGCCGTCAGCCATTTTGCAGGCGGCTCCCCGGCCGCCCAAAAACCGCCCTTCCAGAGGGCGGCAAGGGGGCCGCCTGCAAAAACCCGGCCGGGGGGCCGGCCATTTTACACGCGGTCCCCCTACCGCCCTCTAGGAGGGCGGTTTTTGGGAGGCCAGGGGGCCGCCTACAAATGGCCGCCGGCTTTTTGCAGCGGCCCCCTTGCCGCCCTCCTAGAAGGCGATTTTTAGCCGCCCCACTATAAAACCCCCTCTCAGACTCCAAAAATGTCATAAAATTCACACAAATCACAGAAAAAACAGAGCTAAGAGTGAAGGAGAATGAAAGCGCTGAAGCCCTGCCGGTTTACGGATTCGTCTGCAGGTAATATTTGATGTCTCTTTGCAATTTCTATTTGTATTCATCAAATGATGTAGTATGTGTAGTATTATACCAGTTTTTTCACAGATAAATAAATATTAGGTTTAGTTCACAGGGTGTAGATCTTTTGTAGTTGAGCATAACGGCTAAGTACATTGATAGAGCGCATAAGAGAAGTTAGGTTTTTTTACTAGATGAGTAGCACTAGTTTGAGAAACGCTAGGGTGATAGAAATGTGGACGATGATATTTTATTTTTTGTAGTCATGTGTAGTATACCCTAGGTATGTAGTTGTATAAGATATTTTTGGCCCAGTGAGTTATAACTTGCGTTTATTTGGTTATAATGTAGGTTGCTATGGATGCATCCGGTATGTCCAGTCATCTACGACCTCCGATTGACAAGCCTCCGCCGATGTGCTGGTGTGGAGATAATTGCAAAGTTGCAATAAGTGAGAAGGATTACACATACCGGCAAAGGTATTGGATGTGTGCAAATTACGCCTACTCCCCGGAGACGCCGAAACCACAAGGGAAGAAGGGGAAGGCGAAGAAACCAGTGGAGGTAATACGAATTATTTTGTAGTACAAAATATTTGAACCTTTGAGCTAACAAATTTGTATATGTCTAAGGCACTGAAGCCTTCTCCGCCTTTGTGCGACTTTGTGCAATGGATAGATACAGAGGTCCGTCCAAAGGACGCCGAGTTTCTTCGCAGTTTAAAAGATTGGAACTGGGAGCATACCCAATGTCGTTGGGCGGCGCAAGAAGAGTGGGAGGCTGAGTAGAAAAGAAAGGAGTAGAAGGAGCGGCAGGAGAAGAAAGCCCGTGAGGCAGATAGAGAGAGGAAGCGGGAGAGGGCACTACGTGCAAAGGAAGCTGGGCTGGAGGCGGCGAGGAAGGGAAAGTACCCACGTTGCACACAGTAGTTGCATCTCTAGCTGGATATCTGTTTAAAATTCCCTAAGGCATGTAATAACGATAACTAGAAATGTTTGATGTGCTGTTTGTACTCTTTGGATGGATAATTTCATTAGGTTCGTAAGCAATTAATGTGTATTCGGTTGTCACCGCTCGGAATGTACTTTCGCCGTGAAGTTGAAACTCAAAAATTCATGTTTTTGATCAGTTTCGTCACAAACGTAGATCGTGAGGAGTACATCGTTTGATCGACGAGCGTAAATAAAGTAAAGGGGTTTCTTCAATATACGTAGAATTAATAAAACATGATATACAACAGGCAAACTATTACTGGTACAACGTACTACGGGCCCTGACCATAACCTCTAGCTCTCTTCATCTTCCTACCCTGCGCTCGCACCTGGCCCTGGGAGTACGTCAGCCAGTCTGGTGGTACAACACGGCCAGTGCGGGTCGTCTGCACGGGTGTGGCAACTGGTGGGTCCTGTGTTTGTGGTGGCGGAGCTCCTTCAAGCTGCGAGGCAGCTAGTATCTCCTGGATCTCCTTGTCCTCATCCTCCAAGTCGTCCCCCTCGAAAGGACCCGGTGGCCAACCGCTGCCGCGTGCGCCCTGCGTGGAGGAGCCAGCGCTAGCAAACATCCCCGGCGCTATAGAGTGGAACCCTATACAACAAATTATTGATAATTGCAAACCAAAATTTTGCAAGGCAAAAGTAAACTTTGATATAACCTGAAGGACCTCCTGTGGTGGCCCTGGGGGCACTTCTCATGCCCAACTGCGCGTGTGGTCTGTGTAGTACACTCCATGCGTCGACGTGCTAGGTCCAGAGGGATGTAGGTGTTGACGCCGAAAACCCGTCGGGGGCCGTCCGGCGTCTGGGAGACACGCGAAGGCCTGGGAGATTTGCTTCACTCCAGTGCAGGTCCTAAAATCTTGAGGTTCGTAGGCGTGCCAGTCAATTTGACCCTGCAATTGACAAGGAGAGAAGATGTCAAATTCGTGAGCCAATCGGTTGGAAGCCGGCTTGGACTCATCTCATCGGCCGATGGCCGATACGCACTGTACCACTTATACATCGGCTAAAAGCCGATGACGGCAAGAGCAATAGCATAATAATAAACAAGTATTGCGCTAGCCAATCATTGAAGGGATGCTCAAAAACCGGCTATAAACTTGGTAAAATAAACAGGCAGAATACATAAGTAAATAGATCAAATAAACACCAGCCGATCATAGTTTAAAATTACTGGTATTGCTGTGAAGATACTGCCCGCACCCGTGCCCGGGCCCCTTGCTCACATCGGCTCCCGGGATCTTCATCCGCTGTTCGTGCCCATGCCCGGGTTCTTACCTATGCTCGTGCCCGGGTCCTTACCTGAGGTCGTGCCCGGGAACCTGCTGGTGCTCGCATTCGGATCGGCAGAATAAACCAATCGGCTAGCCCCTAGCCGATAGTAACAGTAATGCAGGTAAGAATGCACAACAAGGCAAGCAGTATAATCGGCTGTATTTAATAAGGGATAACTTATCGGCTAAGCACTCCGATAACAACATCGCATAAAACCCATCGGCTTATTAAGAATAACGTTATTATTCGTCTAGTAGATCGGACCACCGTTGCAGCACAGACTGATAATAGCGAGATCTCGATAGGCGATAGATCTAATGCAATCGTGATGTATATGATAATATTGGGCTATACACTCCGATAAGACGCTTGCACATAAAGTATCGACTTAGCAGGACCGATTTATCGCTAGCAGTTTAGTAGGTCGGACCTAACCGATGCAGCACAACCGACGATAAACGCTCCAGTAAGCCGATATGATCTATGCACGCGTGATGTGATATGCCTAATCATCTATGAGATCAAACTGAACTGATGCAGCGATAGATAAAGCTAAATATAATCGTGGTAAGCCGACTACCATAAACGACTAGAAAATATCGGACCTAAGAGGAAGTCCTAGCCGATAGGTAGTCGGGGTGACGAGACTTTACCCTCCTCGCAGGAGTTCGGACCTAACCGATGCAGCCCGGCTGAGAAGCAGGGATCCCGTCAGAAGGTGGCGATGCGCCGGAAATTGTATTGATCGTTGTGATGATTTACAAGGTCCCCAGGCGTACGTATTTTTGTTATACCCCGAGTTACATGAGTCCTTACCGGACACGGTACATGATTTCCTAACTCTTAACAGAAAACACTAATAAGACCCACGGACACGAGGTCGGGTTTCCTAAAGATAAGCGCTTGCCTAATTATATACACAGTAAATAACTGCCATGCTGCGATCGTTCACGGGCTCCTTCCCGGAATCGTCTCTTCTGGAGCAATTTCCGTTAGTTGACTGCAATTTCTCTTTGACCGAATCTGATACAGGGCCTTACAAATTTTTGGCGTCAACACATGCCCCCAATTTCGGAGTTCTTCTATAGGACTTAGAATTCTTTCATTTTGGGCCTCCAGATTCTTCCATACGAGGCGGCCAGGTAGCCCACTCGCCATAATTGTTTGAAACAGTGCCAACGGCCCTCGATTCCCGCCCGGTCATCATTCTCTATATAAACGCTTCGTCTCCCTAGCTTTTTTACGTTTCACATCACAGAGCACCATCGCTTCATCTTCCAAAGCTTCAACAAGCTCTAGCAAATCCAGACGAACCGTCGTAGCCCTCTTCTTTGGCAGTCAATTCCTGCATCTTCTTCCTCTCGCGATGGCATCGGCATCTGCAGTTCCTGAGGTAATCTTCCTAACCGATTGTTTCTCCCGATTTTGTGACCTAGACGCATCCAATCCGCATGTTCTTCATCTGTTCTTTGTTATGTTCTTGTTCACTGTAGCATCTTAGAGACCAGATCTTGATCCCGGCCGCCGATTACCCAAACTTTTTCTACCATGGCCCCATGGGTAGCGAAGACCCCACCGATTTCATATGCACCGAGACCCAGCGTATCCCTTTCAAGAACTCGGCCATGCTGGTCAGCGACTGGACCAATAGTTTCAGGTCATGGCCGAGCAAACTGCCCGGGTGGAGAGGCTGGTACACCAGGGTGTCGGCTGCGAAGCGAACCTACTGGGAAGAATCTCATATCGGCCACTGCATCAATCTCTCTCTGGCCGATATGGAAAGAAATGAACCCCTGCTCGCATCGGCCTCATATTTCTGGTCCGATGCCCTCAATGCCTTCCTGTTCAGGCATGGGCCGATGACCCCTACTTTGCTGGATGTTACCATGCTCACCTGCCTAGACACGACAAGCTACATCGACCCCTTCAAGCTCTGCTTCAAACCTGCTCATCGGCTCCAAGCAAAGAACATCGGCGGCTGGTCCAGGTACATATCCATTCACAATAAGGGAACTGGATCGGTTGATGACCGGGAACATGTTGCTTTTCTGAACTTATGGCTGGAGCGGTTTGTTTTTGGTGGCGCAACCCTCGGTCCAACGATCAACATGCAGTGTTTAGCAGAGTGCTTGGTTGATCGGAAACAGATCCCCTTGGGTCAATTCCTCCTTGGCGCCACTTATCACCTGCTTCACCAAGTGGCTACCAAGCTATCGGCCGGCCAGCCCGTCGGCCATATCGGGGGTCCTTGGTGGTTTGTACAGCTCTGGCTCAATGTCTATACCTCCAAGGCCTTCTCGGGGACTTCTCTTCTCAATCAATCTTTTCCAGCTGACCACACAGAAGACCAAGATCCCATTTACCACCGATGCGTTTCCATGGGCGAAGCTGCATCGGCCCTCTCTGGCGGCAAGATAACCCCCACTGGACTCAGTCAGTGGTTCAAGGGGTTCTATTATGGTTTCACCAGGGAGGCCACTCTCTGGTTCGCGTATAATGACGCATCATCATTTGAGATGCCTTCCAATTTTGACCCGCTTAATGCTTTGGAAAGCGAGGAGTCCAAAGCTATATTCCTATCGGCCATCACCCCTCATGTGCTGCCAACTGGCTTTTCTCTGGGCCGATCGCAGCCTTCATATGAGTTTTACCATCCATCGGTCGGCTCCCGCCAGTTTGGCCTTGGTCAGCTTCCGATCGGCCTATTCTTCATCGACAAACTTCAGGCCCGGGGCACAGTCAGCAACGCCCTGGAATATGATCGGATGCGGACTTTGACAGACCCCCTTCTTCTAGGTGCCGCCACCGAGGTGTATATCTGCACTGCCAACACCAAGCTTTTTGTCCGATGGTGGTCAGAATGGAAAAAACATATATTCAGCCTGGCGGCCACCTGTTACTGCTCCCGTCTTGACACCGAGTACATCGAATCCGATGAAGAGGTAACACCTGTAAGCCTTAATCGCCTTCTCCGATCAACTCTTACTCCTAATTTTGCAGGCTGCCAGCGTCGAGCCCCCAACAAGAAGCAACAGCGGTCGGCCGATTCTGTATCAACCTCCATCGGCCACTCCAAACTTAGGGCGCGACGCTCCATCTCCTTCGGCTCTCCTCAAGGCGCCTCGGCCGATAGGACAAAAACGGAAGAAGTTAGCGCACCGCCCTCCTCAAAGAAGCAGAAAACGCGATGCATGTCGTTGCCCCGACGCCACCTTCTCCTCAAACAACATCGGCTCCCTCATCTCCTCAGGTATGCGCTAAGTCTTGACATTAGTACCTGCTCTTGTTCATCTTACTAGTTTCTTTCCTAGCTCGAGTCATCGGCTCCAGAACCTCAACCTTCTTCCGACATCCCTCTAAGCACTGAGCCGATGGCTTCTCCAGTTGCCCCACTCTTGGCACCAAGTCCTCCAGCCGTCGACGAGACTGCTCCTACCCCATCGGCTGACATCGGCCCCTCCGAAGAACATCCTATTCATCTCACTGAAGCCGATGCCACCCGAGCTGCTGATGTCCTTCCTCAGGTAACCCCTTTATGCCCATACTTTGCTTTTAACTTTTTACTGATCCCTTTACCGATGCCAATTTTGTAGTCCTTAGTCGATTTGTTTTCCTTTGACATCGGCAAGTATCTGGAGGCAGAAGACGAACCAGCCACCAGCGCATCACCCAAACCGTCGTTTCCAGCCGATGTGCGCGACTATTTAACAAGCATCAACAGTCGGCTGGAAAACCCAATTGATGCGCTAGTGGAAGACTGCGGGCCGATTTGGGCAAGACTCACAGAAATTGAACACCATCTGCCCGAAGAACTCGTCGACGCGTTAACCCCCGTAGCATACCTGGAGTCTCATAGGTTCAAACTCATCAAGCTTAGACCGCGCTGACCAACAGAAGATCACCGAAGGCATCCAAGCCGATCGGCTGCTAGCCCAGACAGAGAAGAAAAGACTTGATGATATGGCAGCCGCCCCCCAAGAGCTCCAACCCAAGCTAGATCAACTGAAGAAGAAAGAGGCCGATTTGCTGGTAGAACTTGCAAAAGTTCGCAAGGATCTCGAAGCCACAGAAGCCTAGCTTATCGGCCTGCCACAAGTCATCCAAGACCAAGAGGCCAAGGTTGCAGCGACGGTGCGCCAAGTCATTCATCGGCGCAAAAACTTGAAAACCATCCCGGGCTCCGATGAAGACGACATCCGGGCCATCAATGATATTGACCAAATCCACCTGCACGCAATCAAAACGATCCAAAAGTTCATGTAAATTAACGACCGATGGCCTCCTGAAACATTAATGGTACTGTAATATATTCTGATCGGCTCTGCTGCCTGCTTCCTCCCCGATAACATTTCTGTTTGCTTGATCTAAAGGCGATATCGATTGATATCGACTGTCTTTAGGCGATGCAAAACATCGGCTTTCCGGATTATTTTAGAAATCGGCTACACTTAACCGATTTAAGAATTGATCCAAACACTAGGATAGTATTTCTTGAGATATTTCCCATTAAGCGCTTTAGCAAACTCCGTCCCGTCAAGATCTTCTAATATATAGGCATTACCAGGCACACAGTGATTAATCCGATAGGGCCCTTCCCAATTAGGCGACCATTTTCCAAACTTATTATCTCTGGACCCGATCAGCAAAATCAACTTCCACACAAGATCTCCCTCGGCAAACGACTTATTCACCACCTTTTTGTTGTAATGCCGAGCTGCCTTAGCCTTATTTTCCTTGATCCTTTCCAACGCCCTTAACCGATTCTGAGCCAAATCTTCAAGTTCATCTGTCATTAAGTTATAATAATCATCGGCTGTCAACTGATTCTGCAAAGAAATTCTCCTAGAGCCGATGCTAGTCTCCCACGGTAAAACCGCCTCATGTCCATATACCAACTGATACGGCGGCACCCGAGTAGATCCATGACATGCCATCCGATAGGCCCACAATGAATCGGCTAATGTAGTATGCCATCGCCGCGGTTGCTCATCAATTTTCCGCTTAATCAACTTGATCAAACTCTTGTTAGAAGCTTCCGCCTGTCCATTGGCCTGAGCATAATAAGGCGATGAATTTAATAACTTGATCCCCATACTGGCAACAAACTGTTGAAACTCATCAGATACGAAGATAGACCCCTGATCAGTAGTTATCGTCTGAGGAATCCCAAACCGATAAATTATATGCTCCTTTACAAACTAGATCGTTTCCTTGGACGTAACTTTCTTCAAAGGAATCGCCTCTACCCACTTGGTAAAATAATCTGTTGCCGCCAATATGAACTTATGTCCTTTACTTGATGGAGGAAAAACCTGGCCGATCATGTCAATTCCCCATCCTCTGAACGGCCACGGTTTGATGATAGGATTCATAGCCGATGCTGGTGCTCGTTGTACATTTCCAAATTTTTGACAATCTTGACACCCTTTATAGTACCTAAAGCAATCTTCCAGCATTGTCGGCCAAAAATATCCTACTCTTCTCAGCAACCACTTCATCTTATGAACCGATTGGTGAGTCCCACAGACGCCTTCATGCACCTCGCACATAACCACCTTGGCTTCTTCCAAATTCAGGCACCTAAGCAGAACTCCCTCAAAAGTCCGATAATACAGTTCCCCATCAAGCAGCACATCCCGAAAATCAATACATATTCTCAATTTTCCATTTTTCTTTTCCACCGGGACGATATTAGAAACCCACTCAGCATATCGGCATGGCCTTATAAACTTGGCATCATATAACCTTGTGATCTCTGCTTTGATCGGCTCATATAACTCTGCCTTGAATCTCCTTGGAGCCTGCTTGAATGGCCGATATCCTGGTTTAATGGGCAGCTGATGTTCAACAATTGATCGGCTTAATCCTGGCATCTCATGGTACTCCCAGGCGAAACAATCTCGATACTCCTTCAACAGTGCTATCAATTCTTCTCGAAGTTCAGGACTTAGTTTTTTGCTTATGTACATCGGCCTTCGCTTATCTCCTGGTCCTATGTCGATCTCCTCCAAATCATCAGCTGACGTAAACCCTTGCCCCAGTTTCCCCTCGAAGTCTTCAATGGAGCCCATCAGAGTAACAATTCAGAGCCGACTTGCTGAATCGGCTGTATCCCCTGGCTAGTGACCTTAAGGTAATCTCCTTCCCATATTTTTTCGGATAGGCAGTCAACACCATCGGCTTCCCAAACTGGTAAATCGGTCATTGCAATGTTGGTCGACCGATCTGCCAAGACCACTTCGACTTGATCTCCCTGCCACTGTATCAAACATTGATGCATTGTCGAAGGCACGCAACAGTTCGCGTGAATCCAGTCCCTGCCGAGAAGCAAACTGTACGACCCCTTCCCATCGATGACAGTCCTCCACGTACTTCTGCAGTCAGGGATACCACAGAGCGACGGCTGCCTGTCCCCTACGACTATATCTATTTGTAGAGAGTGCATTAGACTACATTAAATAGTTGTAGTACTAAACAAAGATCGCAGTTGTACTAACCGGTGCACATCACGCGGCACAACGATCTGCACGGGCACAGGGGAGTGCTGACGTAGGCCGAACTGTTGCATCACGCGCTCCGGACAGTGGGGCTCGACGAAGATGTCGAACACCAACGGCAGTGTCGTCATCCAGTGTGCCTAGTCGCGCGTGCAAAGAGTAGAGTCTGAGCGGTGCACGGGCCGCGATGGCCTGTGGACTATACGGCTCCCAGACGACGTCGCTGGGCAGCAGGCGGTCGAACTCCATAACGAATTCGGAGTAGGCCCTCCTAACCTGCTTGTGGGCGTAACGACACTGCAAAATAGGAAAAGATTACACGTCAGTGTTTGCGCATAAGTGCTAAACATAGAATTTCACGTTGTGTACCTCACGGCGACACCATACGGTTCCCATAGTCGGACGATCCTCGGGCCACTACCCGTACAAGCCTCTAGGGCCGCCCTCGTTGGAAGAGTGCTGAATCAGAAGACGACCTATCGCGAACCGCTCGGCCGCCCATAGCTGCAGAAGGAGAGGGCAACCGGCGATAATCGCACTTGGATCGGTCTTTGTGTACGCGTCACAAAGAGCACGGTACGTCGCCCCTAGCACAGCAGATCCCCAACTCCACTGCGGTATGTAGCCGTCCTTGCTGTCGGCAATCACACGAGCGTAGTGGATCAGTCCCTTGTCCACCGCGTGCCCGTTAGTGCTGGTGAACATCACCCACCCGAACAGCCACAACAGGTACGCCTCCATGCTCCGCCGCACCGAGTATTCGTCGGCATCATCGTCTAGCTTATCAGGCTGTAAAGGAAGATTATAGTCAGCAACACTGTTGCTTTATAGGTCGGATGATTGTGAATCAAAGGAATCAGCGACTTATGGTGAACTGTAGCAGCCACGCCTGCGAGAGGCCGCTCGGGGTGTAAGGCGGTAGCAAACCCGGCCTTCCAAATTCAGGTCGACGATGCACGGGCTCGAACCGAGCAGTAATGTCCTACGACCAACAGTGTGCCCCGTCAACCGGACTGACTGCGTCCCCTGCGAGGGGAAGTCCTAGCAGGTACGACACGTATTGGAGTGTGGGAGTCATCTCGCCGCACGGTAGGTGGAACGTGTGGGTCTCCGGTCTCCAGTGATCCACCAGTGCTGCCAGAAGTGACCGGTCAGCGTCCCATCGCTTGGCGGGGTCTCTCTTGTCCGGTGCTGGCTCAACTAGCTTACATAGCAGAAGAAGTCCAGCCTCACACAACCTGTAGAATATAGCACTGTATTCAATATTGGGGAACATAGATATGCACAAATGATGTGAATGAATATTCGTACAGCTCTTACCTCTCACGGAACCGGGGGTCTATCCGCAGAAGGTGACGTGAAGGCCGTGGACGGAAGGTGGCTAGCTGGGCACCCTCGACGGCTGATAGGTAAGACCGGTGGGACTAGTCGAGACCCCGGTCGAGCAGCTCCGGTGTATGGTATGCCATACCTGCATGCAAATATAGAGTTAGTGTAAATTATTGTTAACGTTTATAGCATTGTTACATGACAATAAAAAACAACAGTATAGTACATATCCTTCTATAACAAAGAACAAGTATAGATTTACACTACATTCCAGCACCACCAAATGCTCGAGAACGCTTAGGACGGGGTCGTCTTCAAGTTGTGCCTTCACCCATAGGACGACTGCCATCAGCGCCTGAACCCGATGGTCCAGCTTTCGCCGCACTTGGACCGGTTACATCCTTTGTACATTTCTTATATGTATGACCTGTTTGGTCACACTTTGAACAACGTTTATACCTTCCACCGGCTTCTGACTCATCCATGTCATTACGGATGTGTCTTGTCTTGCGGCGACCTGCTTTATCCCTCAATTTTGTTGGGTCAGGAATGTACATAGCTTGAGGATGCTCCGTAGTAAATGTACCTGCAATACCGAAACCGTATATCTCTCCGCTCCAGGTATTATAGATTGCTTCTTTCCTGAAATAAGGTGAGACAAAATAACGTGCTTCTATCCCGCACTCACCGCTCGCGGCAATAACATGAGAACATGGCTTGTAGAGCAGAGTAGGTTTTTGGCACGAGCACTTGCAGGTCCCGTCTTCCTTCAGCACACACTCCTGCACATCTCTTTTGCGGTAGATTCCGCTCATGCCCTTGTCGACACACAATATTTCAAATCTGTGTTCTTGTGTGCCTTGAGATAGAGCACGATGTCTTCGGGCCTTTTTACTTTCATCTTGCAGATACTTCGTCAGTAGTGTGCCAAAGAAAAGATTATTGTCCATCATTGAGGGGCCAGCTGCTCTGAACCGATCTTTGAAGTACTTGCATGTGCCATGCAAGATAAATTCAACTATGCCAACAAGTGGGAGCCCTCGAACACCACGCATAACTCAGTTATAGACCTTTGCCAAATTTGTGGTCATTATACCAAATCGAGAACCATCCTTGTCATACAACAATGCCCATTTCTCCTTTGGCTCATTCTCAATCCACTCTAAAAATTTTGTAACTGAGGATGCAGACCTTCTTCTCATATGAGGTCCGTCACTTGATAGAGGTCCAAGAGCTTGTGGAGCCTCATCCCCTCCAATGGTAGCACTCCTGGACTGCTCATCTGTTTGTTTAGAGGTCAGCTCATCCAACCTCATCCAAAGCTCATTGAATTTCTTCTCTTGATTCTGGGCGCAAAGCCTCTTGAAAAGATCTAAAAGGTGCTTATTCTTAAACTGTCTGTAGAAATTAACACCCATATGACGCATGCACCATCTGCTTTGGACATCAGACCATCTGGGTGGGTATCCCTTTTCAACACATTCATATCTCAATTCCTCAATTGCACGCAGCAAGCCGGCGTGACGGTCATGTATGAGACATACGTCTGGTCTCATTCGTACAACTGCAGTCATAACCCTTTCTAGAAACCAATACTAGCTATTAGTGTTCTCACTCTCAACAAAAGAAAAGCCACCGGTAGAACTTGGTTGTTCCCATCAACTTCAATTGTTGTTAAGATCTGCCCTTTGTACTTTCCGGTCAGAAATGTCCCATCGATGCAGAGGATGAGACGACAATAGACAAATGCCTGAATGCAAGCACCTAATGCAAAGAATACTCGTTGCAACACACTTTTATTACTATGGTCAATTGATGGAAAGGCTTTCAGGTCGTAGCACTTCTCTGGATTCCTCTGAAGAATACAGCCTAACAGACGAGGCAAATTATCATAGGATGCTTCAAATGTGCCAAATCTCATCTCTATAACCTTCTATTTTGCCCTCCAAGCCTTAGCGTAGCTAATTGTGTATTTGAATATCTCTTCAATATGTCTAACAATTGACTTTGGTTCGTACCCCAGATTGTTGACAATATGGGAGTACATCTCTGTTGCAACAAATGCAGATGTCATGTTTCTGTGATATTTTTCAACACCGGGTAAGTAACATGAATGCTCGGTCATGATTGAAACTTGCCAATAATCTTTCCATTTACCCTTGAATGCGTGCACCCACCATGGACACCCATCCTTCATGCACTTCACTTCATATACTGATTTGCTTGACTTCACGACCGAGAACTCCCTCTGAAGTGACACCGCCCATTGTTTTACTGCCTCCTTTAAATCCTCTACATATGCATACTTAGCCCCCTGGATGACCTCATTCTCCTTGTACTCCCATGGAACATGATGTCGCTTGGAGATAGCAAGCCCAGAGAAGTCCTCGTTGCTCCATTCTGCAGGCATCACGGTGTCCTCATCAGACGAATCATCATGCTCTGCTTGCTTGTTTTCAGAATCTTCCCTATCCATTTCTTCGATGATGGTATTGATTAGTTCTCCCTCATCTGCCACACCTGTTGGCTGTCTATCTTCTTCATTCCCTCCTTCATTTTCTTCTATTGTTTCGCTATCACCTCCCGCCGTACTTGGACCCTCATCAACTTGTACGGGCATCGCACCAGCGGTGTTATCTTTCTCATTGTAACGCCCCAGTTTCCGGGCCGTTAAAAAGTATTTTAGTAAAAACCCTAATTTCAAAATTTTTTGGATCTTTATGTGTGCTTAAGGATTAGTGCCGTGGATCTCAGATCAAAACCCCTTGAAACCCTAAATCCTCGATCCTAATCTCTCTCCTAAAATCTAGGACTCGAATTTTGCAATTCGATTGTCTCTCTTGAAACTCCCTCGAAAAAATTCAAAATCAAATACCTTCCAAATTTCTCTGTACACGGATTCGAATTTTGCAATTCGAAGCCCTCCAATGAAACCCTTTGGAAATTGCCCTTGAAGCCCTCTATTTAAAATCCTTTTATTTTGTTCCTCTCGGAAACCTTGAATTCCATCGAGAACTCTCTTCCCAAAATTTGCCTCAAATCCCAAGAATTAAATTCAAGTTTATATATCCCTTCCAAACCTTCCATAAATATTTTCCCAAATAAAACTTCGGATCGAGTTCCAAGTAATTGAAATCTCCTTTAAAAGTCCATCCCTGACCTCCTATTAATTGTCACCAAAAGTCCTCCTTGGAGAAATCCCAAGGATTAAACTCCAATTCTAAAATCCCCTCGAGATCTTCCTTCCTATATTCCTCTCTCAAAGATTCCCAAAAGTCCCGGAGTCCAAATCTCAAATCCGAAACTAAATCTCCAATTTATCCCTTCAAAAACTCTCTCTAAAACCTCTCTTTCAATATAAATATATATATATGTATATAAATATACATATATACACACACATATCAGAGTCCCTCTTCAAAATTCCCTTGATCGAATTCTTGAGAATAATCAAATACCAAAGTCCAAATAAAATCCAACCCTTGGAGTTCGTTGTCTTTTTCCTAAAATCCTCACCCCAAAAATTCCTTCGATATATATATAATATATATATCCAGAAAAAAATATTTCAAAAAGTCCTCTCCATAAATCTCCAGAATTTTGTGGGCCCCAAAAACCAAATTTTTGTTTAAATCCCTTTCCAAATTCCCCAATTATCCTTTAAAAACAATCTCTGAAAAAATCCTAAGCAATACTGTTCCATCGGGCCTACTCACTCCCGGCCCACTCGGCCTCTGCCTCCCGCGCCAGCCCAGTCGGCCTCGCTCCGTGCGCCCTGGCGAGCGGACCCCACCAGCCAGACTCCCACGCGCTGTCCGTGCCTACGCCGACTCGCGCACGCGCCTGAGCTCGCTTTGGGACCCACTCATCAGTGCGTCTCCCGAACCCTGTCTCTCTGACGCGCGGGTCCCGCGTGTCAGGTCCATCCCCTTCCTCCTGTCGCCCCTCTCTTCTCTCTCTCTGTCTAGAACCTGCTCAATGAAATGGGCACACGAAGAAATATCTCTGGCCATGCCTCGGAACCGGCAAGCTCCCTCTCTGTCCCGTCCCATCCATCGCCGCGCCCATCCCTCACTGTTCCCCTTCTTTTCCCCTCGGCACCGGTACGTGACGCCAGCCCCGCAGTGCCGCGTCACGTCGTGCCTCCTCTACTGCACCGCGCTCACCTCGGCCGGCGTAGCCGCCCCGAGCCTCACGCCACTGCCAAGAGCCTTATCCCGTGAGAAAAATCTCGCCTCCACCGCCTCTGACCGATGTCACCTAGCGCTGTACTGCGCCTATAAATCCGTCCCCGCACCGCGCCATCGCCCCCCCCCAAAACTCGAGCTCTTTCTCTCTCCACCGTCATTGATGCCAATCTGACCCGCTCCAATCCGCCGCTCCGAGAGGCTAATCAATCAATTAACGTCACCACCAAACTCCCCGTCTCCTCGTGAGCTTAACCGAGCCCCCAATTGCACCCAAGCACCGTCGCAAGGAAAACCCCCAAATCCGGGCGCCGCCGCCCTGCCATTGACGCCATCGTCAAACCTTCGACCTCGCCACGGTAATGCCCCAATTGTCCCCCTCTTGTCTCTTCCCCTCATCCTTCCGCATCCAAACCCGAAGCCCCCGACCCCCTCTGCCGCTCTCTGGGTCGCCGGTGACAACCGCCCCTCGCCGCCGCCCCCTGTCTGTCGTTGCCGGAAGCCGTCGACCGCCAATCACCTAATCTGAGCCGTTCATCTCCTTCGCCATCTCCCCCTCGTTCCATTTCCGAGCTCCGTTTCCTCCGGCGAGCCGCTGTTCACTGGCGTCCCCTCGGCAGCCGCCCACCGATGATCATCTCTGTCGGCCATCCCCTGTTTCCTATCCGGCAACCCTCCTCTCTCTCAGCCACCTAGTGACATGTGGGCCTGGCCCATTAAAAATCCTAAATAAACTTTATTTTAAATAATGACTCAATGGCAAGTGGGCCCCATTTATTGTAATCCCAAGCACGGTGATCCTCTCCTTCCATGTGGCCCCTTTTGTTATCTCCCTCTATGTGTCTTCCATGTGGGCCCCTGAATAGTAAAGCACAGAGGCCCTCTCCTCCTCCCACTGCATGTGGGCCCCTTTATTCAAATCCCTCTCTCTTACAAGTGGGCTCCACTTTTCCCTTCTCATTGACATGTGGGCCACACTTTTCAGCTTCTCTCTCTCTTTCTCTCTCTGACAGTAGACCCCACCTGTCATCCACTGTTCCAAAAATAATTCCTTTTCCAACAATCCAATTAATCTATTTCTATATTCCAGAAAAATCCCAAAAACTTCCAAAATTCATATCTTCCAAACCGTAACTTTGATTGAGCCCGTTCAAGTCTCTAAATTTTTCTAAAAATGGGATCTACCTCATGGAACTATTAGTTATTAATAATAATATATTATTTCTAGGTTTTTGTGTGTTTTTCTCTCGCTTCGCGCGTAGTCGACGCTTCGGAAAATCGTCGGACGTTGGATTTTCGTGAAGTTGAAGACGAAGATTGAGGCAAGTCACTCCTTGAACATATTGCTCCTAAATTTAAAATGTTTTATTTGCAAAATTGCATTGCTAGTGTGCACAACAAAATTGATCGGCCTCGGTTTGCGTTTTGAACTGACGGACCTGCCCGGTAGTTGCATAAACCCTGTAGGTCTTTGATATCCTATTTCTTGTCGCTCCACCTCATGGTACCTCAGCGACCGTGCCCTCCGGGCATGGATTCCGACAGTTCCACCTCCAGCACAATTGTTTGTTGATTTGGGAAAAATAGGGTTTCCAAAGATTTAAAAACCCGACATGCGATGTCGGCGAGTTTGCGAAATAAAATTTATTTGCAAAAATCCGCGGTGCAAAGTGATCGCCTGTGTGGTGGCACTTCATATTCGCATATAAGGACCGATTCCTTGGGGAATTTCATCCGAGCATCTCACACTGCGACCACACGGGTGGAATGGGACACCCCTGGCTGAGTAATTAGTGTTCCTAGGATGGTTTTCGGTTGCTAATAAATGTGGAACTGGCTGGGTGCCGAGAGGGCGATATACCCCCGTCCCTGAGTACAGGAAGTGAGTTCCTGGTACTTGGTTTAGAGTGAGCACCCATTTATAGGGTAGCGTGCTATCCTGAGAAGGCTTTGGAAAGGCTTTGTCGCGAACCTCCCCACCTGATCAGTGTGGGAGTAAGCTCGTGTCATGTGGGTAAAGCGTGCAATCTTTGCAAAGATCAATGAACTGTTCGAATAGCCGCACCCACGGTTACGGGCAATGTGAGGTGATTCCTCTAGCGTAGATTTATTTGCAAGTACTTTGCGAAAGTGATTTGTGGTATGGGAATCGTTACCAGAATCGGCCTTAGTGGCTGATGGATGACCTGTGTGGTCTGAAACGGGGCTGTATGACTCGGGATGTCGTATGGCATCATAGATTATGCTTCCTGAGTGGAAACAGTTCAAGTTGAGATTAATGATGGCTTGGGGAGCCATCGAGATGAGTTATGAGATGAGTTATGAATGGCTCGAGGAGCCGCTGAGATGAGTATGAGATGATGTCCTAGATAGGACGTAAGTGAAAGACGAGATTACGTCCTGAGTGGACGAAATTGAAAATAAAGTAATAGATGTTGATACAGTGGAAAACTGCTTGTAGGCAGATCCACTGAGCCGCTGTCGTAGGTGGTATAAGAATACTTAAGATCAATTAAAATTTATTTCGTCCGCTCAAGTTGTTGAAAAGCAATTCGTGGACAGGATCGAGGCGAGAGTCTCCTTCCAATCACATTGAGACAACCCACACATAGGTTTTCTAAAATGTTTTACAATGAAAAAGTTTGCGAAATAAACCCCAGCCTATCTTTGATAGCCTGCATAACTCACGTTTTTCGTGACTTGCTAAGTACGTAAGTACTCAATCCATTTCTTTTCTCCCCTTATTCAGGAAGGGTGAAGTGGAAGTGAAGATTAGGGTTTCTTTCCTAGTCCCAAGCTGTTGCTTGTGGATTGGGTTCTCGCTGCGCTGTTGTTCCGCTGCTGCTGTTCTGCTTGCAAGTTGCTGCTCTGGGCTTGCCCGAAGTCGCAACTTATAAAGGTATACTATATATATTTATTCATTTAGTTAATTGCTGTGGTACATCTCCGTTGACCGCAGGTACCAGCAAGGTTTCCAGGGACTGGTACCGGCATCGCGGTTCCGTGGGAGTTGGTTCACGCCAATCTCCTGTGGCGTTTCCTCTCTGGTATCACTGTACAGGGGTACCAGGAAAGGGGCGTTACACTCATACACCGACACAAGTATGCCCAGTGGCCAACCACGTTGGAATGCATTCTCCACATACCATCTCCAAGTGGCAGTGCAATCCACCGGCATCAGTTCCCAAAAAAAACCTTCAGCTACACGACTGACTACTACATACAAGGTTATTGCGCTGAGCTGGGGGTCCAGTCGAAACTCTCGCATCAGCTAGTTGTACACTGACCCAAAACTTCTCTTAGCTGACCTATCAATCCCCTTAGCTGTTGAACTAAACTCCGACAGATCTACACCTTCTGGACCATATCTAACATTCCCTTGCCTGTAAAATAACTAAAATATCACCTTATTTGACATTTCTGTTGATGAAAAAAATACAGTTAAACTAGGTACCAATATTCTCCTCACATCTAAAACCGTGTATTCCAGATTTTATAACTACCATCTCTATAAAAATTAAGTCATCTAACAGATTAACTAAAAACCTACAGATCTATGAGTAACAACTTATTTTCATATAGTACTATACATGTAACCAGTACAATACTACATCAATTCTTGCATACAAATAGAAATTACAAAGAAACAATAGATTTTATGTGCAGACGAATCAGCAAACTGACAGTGCTTTGCTATTTTCGTTCAGCCTCGTTTTCAGCTCTCTCTTCTTTTATTCTATGATTTCAGTGAATTTTATGACATTTTTGGAGTCTGGGAGGGGGTTTTATACGGGGGGAGCTAAAAACCGCCCTCCCAGAGGGCAGCAAGGGTGCCGCCTGCAAAATGGCTGGCCTATGGGTCGGCCATTTTGTAGGCGGCTCCCCGGCCGCCGAAAAACCGCCCTCCCAGAGGGCGGCAGGGGGGCCGCCTGGAAAATGGATGGCCCCCCGGCTGGGTTTTTGCAGGCGGCCCCCTTGCCGCCCTCTGGAAGGGCGGTTTTTGGGCGACCGGGGAGTCGCCTGCAAAATGGCTGACGGCCGTCGGCCGCCCGGCCAACGGTCGTCAGCCACGTCATCAAATCGCCCTCTGGAAGGGCGATTTCATAAAAAACACCCTCCCAGAGGGTGTTGGGAGTATATTTTTGTAAATTTTTGAAATCAAAATGTAGTTTTGTAAATATTTTATTAAGAAAATATAAAAATAAAAAAATTCTCGAAAAGTGAGAGAGAGAGAGAGAGAGGGTTACGTAGGGTGGTGCATGCTATATGGACTTCCTTTTCTTTTTTGGTTTCACTCACGCAAGGTTGTTTCCTAATTCGAAACGCGGGGCATATGGACTCCTTTTTATCGGGTTGCATGCGCGTGTGTCAGGCGCGCGCAAGCTCCCGCGCGTTAGACCTGCCCCTCGGGGAGGCCGACGTCCAGTTGGGGAAACACATACTCATGTCGAGATGAGCTCTCTGATCGCTCGCGCTCCCATGTTTCCAAACGTACCTGCACAAGCGTTTCCAATTCCACATCGAGTATCCGTCCCTTCGCGCGTGCAGTATCACACCTAGAATTTCCATCCAAAATTCTGGAGCTTTATTGTGTGTAAATCCTCGTCCAGAAATCAATCGAGGCACACATGACAAAGTTGATAACAAAGTAAATGTTTACATAATGAAAGTATTTATTACAGAGGCGAATGTCACCTCTCAAGCTAATAAAATTCTAACAGCGGAAATAAACTACAACGACGTGACGACACCCACTCCACGCACTTGAACAGACTCCCACTTAATCCTTCAAGAAATCCTCCTCGTTGTAGTACTCTTCTGAATGATGATTGTTGATTGCAAGGTGAGTACATGAAATACTCCGCAAGTCGCACAGCAAATATGCAAATGTACGGGATAACAAAGGATGGCATAATATGGCTCAAGTTACATAAATAGCATTTAACAAAGCATTTAAGAGAGTAATAGAACATTAATTATTAAATAATATTAATCAGCACTATACCGCTCACCAAAACGGTATAGGCCCAATCACTCCAACCTGGAGCTAAACATATTCCACCATTCAAAAGTCAAATTTAAGTAATATGGGACTAATCACAGAAAACATTGCTAGGCTCGCCTATAACCGCGGGCACGGCTATTCGAATAATTCTACTCTGGCCAGAGGTGTACCAATTTACCCGCAAAACACAACCCCATAACACATCACTGTGTGCCTTAATACCACCTTGGTATCTTAGAAAGAAGTCATGACAGGACCCTTCATGTAACCCGCACAACAAGAGAGCCACTCGCTGAAACATCAGTCTCCGGCAGGAGCTGATTAGGCTCCCAATAGGGAAACGATTCAACACCCAAGACATGGATTTATTGACGCAGCCATGGTGGTCTTATTGACACAGCCACAACACACCGTGGGGCCTCTGGTTGAGCAAGATACACTTTGGTTCCTACTATTACCCATTCTAGCTTGTGGTTAGCACAAGTGTTGCTTCGTAACAAGTAGTCTATGAACCGGTCCTTAATTGTCACGAGCACCGCTGGCAACATTCACAACCCTAGTGCTCACAACCCACCATTTAATCAAGTTTTAGTAGACCATTAAGTTATCCTCACACAACCTCAGTCGTGAACTGAATCATCATTTCATGTGAACTAAATATTATGATTGAAGTTAAAGTTACAGTCTAGAAGTTATTCTATGGTTTGCTAGTGTTAACGCCAAAATTTCGTAAGGCCCTGTATCAGATTCGGTCAAGAAGAAATTGCAGTCAACTAACGGAAATTGATCCAGAAGAGACCGATTCCGGGAAGGAGCCGTGAAGACCACAGCATGGCAGTTATTTACTGTATCTATTAGTTAGGCAAGTGTTTATCTTTAGGAAACCTGACTTCGTATCCGGTCGGGCCTTATTAGCGTTTTCTATTATAATTAGGAAATCATGTACCGTGTCCAATAAGGACTCGTGTAACTCGGGGTATAAATACGTATGCCCGGGTACCTTGTAAAAGATATCACTCGATCAATACAAATTCGGCGCATCGCCACCCTTCCGACGGGATCTTGCTTCTCGAGCCGGGCTGTATCAGTTAAGTTCGACCTCCTGCGAGAGGGTAAGTCTCGTCACCCCGGCTACCTATCGGCTAGGACTTCCTCGGTTAGGTCTGATATTCTAGTCGGTTTATGGTAGTCGGCTTACCATGATATATTTACTTTATCTATGGCTGCATCAGTTCAGTTTGATCTCATAGATTAATTAGGTATATCACATCACGCGTGCGTAGATCGTATCAGCTTACTGGGAGCGGTTTATCATCAGTTTGTGCTGCATCGGTTAGGTCGACCTACTAAACTGCTAGCGATAAATCGTTCGTGCTAGGTTGATGCCTTATGCGCAAGCGTCTTATCGGGGTGTATAGCCGGTAAGTTATCATGTTTTAGCACCACGACTGCATCAGATCTATCGGCTTATCGAGATCTCGTTATCATTATCAGTCTGTGCTGCAACGGTTGGGTCCGATCTACTAGATTGACAATAATAACGTTACTCTTAATAAGCCGATGGGTTTTATGCGATGTTGTTATCGGAGTGCTTAGCCGATAAGTTATCTCTTATTAAATATAGCCGATTATACTGCTTGCCTTGTTATACATTCTTGCCTGCATTACTATTACGATCGGCTAAGGGCTAGCCGATTGGTTTACTCTGCCGACCCGAGTGCGAGCACAAGCAGGTTCCCGGGCGCAACCTTGGTTAAGTTCCCAGGCATGACCTCAGGTAAGGACCTAGGCACGAGCATAGGTAAGAACCCGGGCACGGATACGGACAGCGGGTGAAGATCCTAGGCGCAGGTGCGAGCAAGGGCCCGGGCACGGGCGCGGGCAGTATCTTCGTGATGACACTAGTAATTTAAACTATGATCGGCTGGAGTTCCTTTAATTTATTTTACTTACGCATCCTGCTTGCTTAGTTTACCAAGTTTACAGCCGATTTTTGAGCATCCCTTCGATGATCGGCTAGTTTAATACTTGTTTATTATTATGTTATTGCTCATGCCATCATCGGCTTCCAGTCGATGTATAAGTGCTACAGTGCATATCGGCCATCGGCCGATGAGATGAGTCCAAGCCGGATTCCAGCCGATTGGCTCACGAATTTGACATCTTCTCTCCTTGTCAATTGCAGGGTCAAATTGACTGGCACGCCTACGAACCTCAAGATTTTAGGACCTGCACTGGAGTGAAGCAAATCTCCCAGGCCGTCGCGTGTCTCCAAGGCGCCGGACGGCCCCGGCGGTTTTCGGCGTCAACACATTTTTTGCATGGCTAAGCAGGGTCCTAGAATTATTCTAGCTAACCAATAAATAGAGCTAGCTAGTCACATTTATCCCATAGGTACAATAACAGGTTATCAAATCAATAGGGCTATAACCAAGGATAAAGGCTCCAAGGTCCACGAGGCACTCCGACGGTGCGGATTTTATGAGATTTTATTGGACAGTCTAGATCGCTCGATGGATTTGATATAGATCGGAAGGCCGAGATTTGATCTAAACTCGGATCGGATGGCCCGGATTAACCCTAATATCCTACGGCTCGGATTGTATCTAGACCCGGGGCCCTGCGGCTGACCGGGCGGCCGACGCGGCATCCACGTCAGTGCCATGGCAGCACGGGTGACAGTGGCGATGGCTGCGGCTTGGGGCCCTATGGTCACCGGTGATCGGTGGCACGGCGGCACGTGGCAAGGGTGGGAACGGGTAGAGAGGACAGAGGTGAAGCTCACCGTGGGTAGAATGGCGATGAACGGCGACGGGAGGCGCCGGCGGCGAGCTTCAAGCGGCGGCGGGTGTCGGGTCCTCGATGGAGACGGTGCTCTGGTGATCCCTGGTGGCTCAGAGGTGACGGCCTAGCTTCCTTGTGCTCCGGCGGTGCTTACACAAGTGGCGGCAAGCGCTACCAATGGTTAAGGCGATGGCGGCACACAACCGAGACTCGACGGTGGCGGCGGAGCAATCCCGGGGCACGGGGAGGCGGCTAGGGCTGAAGCTTGAGCTCGGAAAAGCTCCGAGGGGCCTCAGGCTTGCTATTTAAAAAGGGAGGAGGCGGATTCTGGCTCGGGTTCGGTGAGATTGCGGCGACGGAGGAATAGGGCTTCGGGTCCGATTCGGGAAGCTTCCAATCCCCACATCCGTGCATGATTGAGCTCCGATTTCTTGGGGGGTAAGGCGGAGGAGGTTGGGGGCAATGTTTCCCCTCAACTAATTGGAGGAGATCGAGGCCAAGACGACCAGATTGGGCGGGATTTTTGGCGGCGGCGCACGCGGATGAATAGGACTTCTCGTCCAGAGGATAGAGATGGAGCTGACAGGTGGGCCCCACCTGTCAGCGGGCGTCCGTGGGGAAACGGTTACCGAGTCGGTTGGGAGAGAGGGAGAGTAGGCCGACTGGGGGGGGGGGGACGAAACAGGAGAGGACCGAAAGCGGCCCAAGAGTAGGGAAGAGATTTATTTTATTTTTCTTTTATTTAATTGCTGTGAGACTTATTTAATTCACCAAAAAAATACTTCCCTTAATCAAATAAATCCTAGAAAAATTCAGGAGGTAGATAATTAAGCATAGAATTTTATAAAATTATTTCCAAGTCCATTTTTGTTATAAATTTTCTCTAATTTTATTGTTTACACCCCTTGAGGCTTTTAATTTAATTTCTAAAATTCCTTTTTCACAATATGTTTATATGGGGATAATTTTAGGGTGTTACACGCAGCATGGCAATCGAACGGATATTGGCTGCCGTGAGGGGCTATCTTTTTTTTCTTTTTTTACTATCTTGCTTTTTTTTCACTCTGGTTAATGCGTGTGGAACATTGGAGTGCCAACTATTTTTACAACATCCAAGAATCAGTACTACATGATTGATTTTCGTAGACGGAACCCCCTGCAGGTCGTAGGCTGGCCAAGATGAGGGCTGCCTGCGATAATCCCGATCCGCGGGGTCGCTATGGCATGTCTGTGAAGATCTCTTATCGTAGGCGGGCCACTAAGCCGCCTGACTGTGATAATGAATTTATTATCGCAGGCGGGTCACTTAGGCGCCCGCCAATGATGAGTCCATTTTCGCAGGCAGGCCTCAAAACAGCCTACTGGCGATGTCCTCCCATATATATATCTGCCCAGCTCGACCCGTTCTTTCCCAACCCGACGTTTCTCTCTCCAAAACTTGCCAAAAGATTGGGGGAGGTTTTGAACTCAGATTTCTTAGGGGATTTGCCTACCAAAGGTCAGAATCATGTTTTCCTACTATATTTATGAAGTTTTCCTTCGAATTTAGGGCTTGGATAGTGTGTTTTGCTTGGGAATGGTGATTTTTTTTACCTAGATGTAACAATTTTTATTTGTGTTTTACCATGAAGTTGAACCAAAATATCTATGTAATATTAGTGCAATGGTATGTCTTAATCAATATGTAAATGATTTTAGTTCTTTTCAAGGTAAAATGAGGAGATTTAAATGTGTATGTAAACTCCTAGATCTACTTGGAGAGAGAAAGAGAGTGGTGATTTTTTTCCAAGGGAATAGGTTTTTTTTGTTGCAATCAATTTTTTTCTCAATATTGAATAGCTTGTTTTATACGGTTTTTAGATATTTATTTTTTAACTAGATATTTATGTTTGAATGTTTAATATTATTTAATTTTATTTGAATTCTCACATGGATAGGACATGGATGTACAATATGCCAAGATTTTAGCAATCGTACATGAAGGAGGTTTCAAAATTTGTTGAAGCGGCGAAGGCACGCGCTTCGACAGTGGGTAGAAAGAAAATACATTGTCCGTGTGTCGATTGCAAGAATCATAATGTGTGGGTTGTTCTAGATGTAATCAGGTCACACTTAGTGAAGCGTGGATTTATTGCGGATTATAAGGTTTGGTCCCATCACGGTGAAGATGCCGACCTCCAAGGGGATGGTAATCACAAAGAAGGAGGGGATGGTGACAATGTCACAGTAGATATGTCGGACGACGAAATGATGAACGACTTTAATGACAACGCTGATTTCGATCTGGAGGAGATGCTACCACTACCACAAAATGGGTCATTACAGGCAGCCAAAATCGATTTTCGTAGGCGGTCGGCGCGGCTGCCTGCGACCGAAGGCCAGTGAAAATCGACGATTTTCTTCATAGGCGGTCATGGAGCCGCCTGCGAAAATCGATTTTCACAGGTGGCTAAGTTAGGAGACCCGCCTGTGAAAATGGTTTTTAGCCACAAAAAAAATAGCAGCTACTCCAAGCATCAAGAGTACAATATTTCTCTACTCCAAAATATCATCAAGCAGCAACAGCATCAAGATCATTGCATTGTCCATTTACACAGATCAAATTCCATTCACACATCAAGCAGTCCATTTACAAAGATCATGGGCCAAAGAACACAGATCAAACATGAGCTTGCCTGATCTGCCGCTGCCGTCGCTGAGCTGCCGCTGTTGCCAAGGTCACGGAGGTGAACGTGGAGAAGCGCGTGCTGTGGTCGATGAGGTGCAAGCCCTGGCCCCGAGCGCCATCGCCGCCGGATCTGCCATTACTGAGGTGGCCGACGCCAGATCTGCAGGTCACGAGGTCACCGGTGCCAGATCCGCACCTCACGTGGCCGCCAAATCCCGAGGTCGATGTGGCCACTTGTGCGTCGCCATCCGGGCATGCCTTCTCTAGAAACTGCACCTGTGCATCACCGTCCGGGCACAAGGCGACCACTGCACCGCCACTGCCGTCGGATCCCAAGCCGCCACCACTACTCGGGCACTCTACCGCCACCACTCCCGAGCCACCGCCGGATCTCGAGCCGCCGCCACCGTTCCTCGGGTGCTTCACAACCGTCACTCCCGAGCCGCCACCGGATCCCCCCCTCCCACCATCGCCAAGCCGTGGTTGGCACCGTAGCCACCGCTCCTCTGGCACTCCACCGCCACCGCAGTGAGGGAGGTGGTGAGGAGGCAGAGAGTGAGGACGGGAGAGAGAGGAGAGGTGATGTAACGCCCTGAAATTTATCTTAATTAAAAATTATCGTGGGTAAATGGAAATACAAGAATACACTAGAAAATTTTTGTTTGAAAAAGTGTTTGAATAAAATTTCGAAATTTCCAATATTAAAAATCCTGAGTTTAAATTTTAAAATAAACACTTGAATGCTTTTATATTCTAGGGGTTTTGTCGTAGTATTTTAAGTGTTTGAGTATTTACAATAATAAATTCTTTGTGTTTCGTGGTGGCATTTACTTCTGGTAAATTCCCTGTGATTTAATAAACTCTCTGAAATTTTCTCGGATTTTTCGGAGCTACAGAATTAATTCTAATTCAATAAAGATCACTTCAGTAAATTAATTAAATATAAATAAATTCCTTTTCCTTTTCCCTGTTAAGGTTGTTCCGTTCATCCTTTGAAGTGTACCTGTTCATCGTGAACTCTAACTCCCTTTTTCTTCTAGGGTTTTGTGTCGTTCCCAGAACCCGAATGTCACCTCAAAAACCTAAATTCGGAGTTACCGGATTTTTTCATTTTTGAGACCCTAGAACTCTTTTGGACTCCCAATCCGAGATCCTTGATATTCGAAATATCTATATTTCCCTTTGAGATAAATCCTAGATATTCCCTTAAACCCCTTTTCTGTCAAAATAAATCCAAATCTCCAATCGTCTAAGATTTCTCCAAGTTCCGGTCCCAATAAAACACCCTCGTCAATTCGCTAATCCCGAAATACTTTATTCGGAATGTTCCATTTCCCAGTTCTCGAAAAATCTCCTTCAGTTCCCAACCCGAAGAATAATCCGATATTTTATTCCCCAAATATTCCTCGAATATTCTGATATTCTACTCCCCAAAATTCCCTCGGGAAAATATTCTTCGTTCTCTGAATCCCACAAAATATTCCGTCTCCTGAATCCCACTACATATATTCTGTTTTCTAACTACTTCTAAATACTGTTCGATTCCCAATATATATATTTATACCTATGTATATATACGCATGTATATATATGTATGAATATATATATTCTTATATTCGGAGAAACCCCTCTCTTTTCCTTTCTTTTTCCCCATCTTTTCTTTTATTTTCCTTTTATCCCTCTCTCTCTCCCCTGTTTATCTTCCTTCTTTGGACCTCTCTCTCTCTCACTCGGATGGCCAGCCCGATCCTGCCTGTGCCACGCCGCTCCAGCCCCGGCCTGCTCGCCCTTGGCCTCCAGCCCAGCCTGCGCCAGCCCGAGGCCGCCGCTTCCTCGACCGCCGGCCTGCCGGTCGCGCCCAAGCCGCGGGCCCAACCCAGCGCCGCCGCCGCCGAATCTGCGCGCAGCCGCCACCCGTCGCCGCCTCGGACTCCCTCTCCTATAAAGCCCGCCGCCAGCCCTTGTGCCCTAGCGCCACCCCAGGAAGCTGCCGCCGCCAGCTCGCCCCCGTGCTGCCGTCGTCGCTCGGTCTCTTCCCCAGCCGCCGCTCCCGCTCCTCTCGAGGCCGCCATCGCCTCTGCACGTTGGCGCCTCCTCGTCTGCCGTGTGCCGCCCCTCTGCTGCATCCCGAGTGCGCCGTCGCCGCTGCTCCTGCAAGCCGTCGCTGTCGTTGCCTCTTCGCTCGCAGGTGAGAAGCCACTGGCGCACTGTCGTCTGTCGCCACCGTCGTCATCGTCTTCACTATGCCGTCGCCCACTCCTTCCTGGCCTGCCACCGTCGTCCACATCGCTGTGCTGCCCCGGCACCGCCTCGGTCGTTCTGCACCAATCGGCATCGTCGTCTCCTCTCGGCCTCCGCCATGTGCCATCAACCCGTCGCCGTCGGTGCCGCATCGTCGTCGCCCTCGCCTCAGTTCCGTGCCAACCTCGCCGCCGGCGCCTGGTCCCCGCCTTGTCCTCCCCTGCTGGATGCCGTCGTCGCACCGTGGACCGCCGTTGTTGTCGCCTAGCCGCGCCGCCGTGACGTTGGTGAACCCATTTCCCTCTGCCCTGGTGCTGCGCCATGAGCGCATGGCTCCTGCCAGCCCGGCCTGGAGCCTCTGACAGACCGGCCCACTGGTCCTTCGACATCGGTGTGTGGGCCCCTCCATTGGTACCCTCTCCGGTGGATGACATTTGGGTCCCACACACAGTTACTCGACTGCCCTCGGCCGTTGAAAAATCCCAATACAGTCCAGTCCTTTCAATTTATATCAAATATCCTTAGATGAATCCTAGTCGTTGATATCTCGGGATTGAATCTAGATTGTTGGATTTTCATAACTCTCAACCCTGCCACCTCAGACCTAACTGCCTAGTTATCCTCCACTTCGAATGCCACCTAATACCTTTCTGTCCACGTATCATCAGGTGTGCTATCATCTCGGCCAGTCCACCAAAGTCACCTATCCCTCGGTCTGTGGACCAATTCCACCGTGAACCAAGTCATTTACTGGTGGACACCACGTGTCAGTTTCTTTTCCAAAATAATTCTTTTAATTAAAAATCCAGAGAATATTCCAGGGAATATTCTTTTCCAATTCTTTTCGGATTTATTCTGAATTCAATCTTCCAAAAGCCGTATATTTTCCGTTTGAACTCCGAATCGACCCGTTCTTCTTCCTAAATATATCTAAAATCATAATTTACTTATTTATGTATTTTTATATACTGTTTATTTGAAGTTTATTAGGATTTATTATCGTTTTGCGTGTAGTCACGTATTTCGCCGTTTCGAAAGACTACGAAGTCTACGGAAGAGTTCGGAAGAGCAATTGAAGACGTTTTGTTGCAAGGCAAGTCACACAACAGTCTCCTTGAGCATGTTGATCCCATTTGTGAAATCTATTTTATTTTAACCATATTGCATGCAACACTTTTGAATGTCATTATATGGGTATTTATTTATTATCCTATGATCCTTGACTATTATGACCATGTCGATATTGATTCCTTTACCTTGATACTCCGGGTAATAATATTGACTAGCTGGATGTTTATTTATTTATCTGGCTAGATTATTTAGGATTTTGCTTAGCCAATGCCTAGAAACTATAGTGACATTTTATGTGGGTAATTAATGAATCATTTATGATTAATTATGGATTAATGGCTATATTGTCACGACAGTGAGTCGTGATTGGTTAATTAATTGTGTCAACTAAAACTTGACTGAATGGTGGGTTGTGAGCACCAGGGTTGTGATGTTGCTAGCGGTGCTCATGACAGTTAAGGACCGGTTTGCGGACTACTTGTTGCGAAGCAACACTCGTGCTAACCACAAGCTAGTATGGGCAATAGTGGAAACCAAAGTGTAGTACATTCAACCGAGGTCCACCATGGTGTGTTGTGGCTGTGTCAATAAGACCACCATGGTTGCGTCAATAAGTCCATGTCTTGGGCGTTGGGCCGTCTCCCAGACTAGGTATCTGATCAATCTTACCAGAGACTAGTGGTCCAGCAGGTGGCTCCCTTGTTGTGCGGGTTACATGGAGGGTCCTATCACAATTCCTTTCCGAGATACCGTGGTGGTATCTAGGGGCACAGTGATGTGCTGTGGAGTTGTGTCTTGTGGGTAAATTGGTACACCTCTGGCTAGAGTAAAACTGTTTGAATAGCCGTGCCCACGGTTAAGGGCGGGCCTAGCAATGTTTTCTGTGATTAGTCCCACACTATTTAATAATGATGATAAATGGTGAAATTTGATAGCTCTTGTTTGGGGAGTTATGGTTTTGGGCCTGAACTGCGTTGGAGCGTTGTTCAGAGATGGATTTAATGTTGATATTAATTAAACTATACGGTTTCCAATGATTTTAAATGCAAATATTTTAAATGTTGTTTTACGCAAATAAGCCATACTATGCCTTTCCTTTGATATCCTGTTGAATTACATTGCATTTCTTAGTGTGGCTTGTTGAGTACGGTGGGTGGTACTCAGTCTTGCATTATTGCAATCTTTAGAGTGAAGCTTTGCGAGGAGAAGAAGTTGGTGTTTGGCTTATACCCCAGTTGAGCTGCCTGTGGCTTGGTGCTGAAGCTACGCTAGTTGCTATTCCGCTGCTGATTTCTTCTATGTGAGGACTAAGTGCCTCTTCTATAAGTATTTATCGTTATTTCGTTTTGGTTATGTTTATCAAATTGTCAATTTATGTACCTCGGCTGATTCCTGGACGAGGATTTATTGCACAAATTAGCTTTGGAAATTTTGGTGAATTTCTGGGCGTGACAAGTTGGTATCAGAGCCAAACTTGACTGTAGGATAAGCCAAACAGTCAAACCTTAAGGACATCTTTTTCAAAAAAACCTATTTGTGAAAAATTCTCCTCTTATCTATGGAATTCTCCGTAAAGTTTTTGTCTATCCTCCCTTCCTCCTTCAACTGTTCTAGTTATTAAACCTGGTGGCTACAGCAAGGAAGATGAAAGAGTCATCTCAAGCATCGGAGAGCGTCAAGAAAGATTCTTGGATCCAAGTCGTCATGCTGTCAGCAAGGAATGAAGACTTCGTGCAAGGAACCAATCCTAAACCAGACTCCCCGGCGACCTTTGAAGAGTAGTGACGTTAGTTTAGTCACGTGTGTTAGCTTGCTTGTTAGTGTGCTGGTGCTTGCTCCTTTTGTGCTTGTGTGCTTGGGTAGCGTATGTCGTATGTTAGCTGGTGATATGGCCGTACTAGTTTGGTAGTGTAATAACAAACACTCTATATTCATTACAGTTCAGTAATAATTGAAATAGTTAGTAAAGAAGACGCTCCCTTCTCTCTCTTTGCTCTATACCTTCTCTCCCCGTTGATTTCTCCACCACAGATGGATAGTTTTATACATATGATAAGAAGAAAGAGATTATATTGAATTCAGTAATAACCACAATCATGACCTCTGTTCAGCTTAAGATATGTAAACTCGGTTTCGTCGGGGACCCTAGTTCACCAAGAGTTGGCAGACCTTGTTGGAAACAAGCCCCGGTTTTGAGTGGAAGTTTAAACGGTACTTACATAAGGATAGTACTTTCCCCTACAGAAGCTAGTATTTGATTATATGCATGGAAGATGGAGCTAAGACTTAGGCAGATTTAAGAAGGCACAAGTAATGAGCAGTCAGTTTAAACCATCTTCGAAGATTGTGACCAGGACTCAGAAGATGAAGCAATTCGCCTGGAAAGATAAGAAGAACATGATGCAGAATAGTAAGAGACAAGTCAAGCCAGGATTTATAGACCATCCTCGCCGTTCTAATTTTCTCTGGAGAACGACCTTACCAGTTACAAACGAGACCAGAAAAACAATGTTTGGATGGATAATTTTTTGAGGTTTCACCCAAAGACAAAGTGCCAGTCATCACAGAGAAGCATCAACGACGTCATGGTCACAACAGTCATTATAGTAAAAGAAAGACAAGTCGGTAGCGTCAGAATTTGGAAGAAGGGAAGACACGCCTAACTCACAATGAAGTCAGTGAAAGCTAGTTTATGTAAATGGAGTTAGTGAAAGCCAGTTTATGTTAATGGAGTTAGTGAAAGCCAGTTTATGTAAATGGAGTTAGTGAAAGCCAGTTTCTGTTGATAGAGTTAGTGAAAGCCAGTTTATTTTGGGAAAAGTAAGCTTGACCAAGTTATTATCTTCAGGAGTACTAGCAGCTGTTGCCATGATTCTAAGTCTATCTACATTGAAGGGTAACACCTAAGACAGAAGCATCAAGGATAGAAGTCAAAGACGAAAGGAACCAGATATCAAAGCAGTTGGTATAGCTATCAGACAGGATCCCTACAACAACCCCGGAAGTTACGGATGAATATTTCCATCACTATTATGAGAATCTAAAGAATGAGAATCCTAAGGAAATTTAGTAGGAAGGTAGGAAGAAAAGTGATTGATAAGGAGACCAGACGAAGTAAAATCAGTAGATGAAGGGAAGTGTTTCATCAGGAAGGACCAGTCGCCAAGAACACCTCAGCACCGTCCGCAAATCCATGTCGATGGCATCACGAACACCTCGAACCCTAGGGACGCTGAACTGATGAGATGGCATCACGAGAATCGTAGGAATGATAGAAGGCTCCACCACCTTGCCGATGCTCACCAGTGGAAAAACTTTGATGCAATACACCCAGATTTTGCCTCAGATCCAAGGAATATCAGATTTGCGCTGAGTACTGATGGAATGAACCCTTTTGGTGACTTGAGCAGCTCCAATAGTACTTGGCTAGTACTACTGACCAAGTATAACATTCCAGCTTGGCTATGTCAGAAGCGAAAGTATATCTTATTCTCAGTCCTTATACAAGGCCCAAAACAACTTGGGATAGAAATAGATGTGTTTCTTGAACCTTTGCTGGAGGACACGGCGGATCTATGCAATGGGGGTATCAAGGTGTGGGATGAATACCTACGGGAGTACTTTACTTGCATAGTCATTATCTTCATCACCATCAATGACTACCCGGCAAATTTTTCTGTCTCGGGACAAATCAAAGGGAAGACGGGTTGCATAACCTGTGTGGATAACACTGCATCTATCTATCTTTTATCATCTAACAAATTGGTGTACATGAGGCATCGGCGGTTCTTACCCAGCAGGCACAGGTATCAAACAAAGGGAAGACTATTTAACAAGACAGTAGAGAATGGGTCTGCACTCAAAGTTCACAATGGCAAATGGGCATTTGATATGACCAGCAATCTCAAGGTTGTTTTGGGGAAGACAAAGAACAAGGCACCAAAAAGGAAGAAAAATGGGGAAGACAAAGATGAGCTAGCCGTTCCATTCAAGAAACACTCCATTTTCTTTAAGTACTTACCCTACTGGAAAGACTTGGAGATTTGTCATTCCATTGATGTCATGCACCTTGTGAAAAATGTATTCGACAGCATTATCGGTACTTTACTAGACATTCTGAGTAAGATTAAGGATGGTCTACGCTCTCGTAACGACTTGGTGAATTTGAAGATCAGGAAAGAGATTCACCCGCAGCCACAAGAAAATGGAAAAATATACCTTCCGCCAGCAAGCTACACCCTAACACCCGAGAAGAAGAGAGGGGTGTGCAAGTCTTTACATGATTTGAGAGTGCCTACTGGGTTTTCATCAAACATCCGGAAAGTAGTCTCGATGAAGGACTTGTCTCTCTGTGACTATAACTCGCATGACTACCATGTTTCTCCCTATTGCAATAAGGGCAATTAAACCAACCGTGATTAAGGTTGTGATCACAAAGATCTGCTATTTCTTTAATGTGATTTCACAAAAAGTTTTGGATCCTAAAGAACTGGGACATCTTCAGATATTTCTGACAGAGACTCTGTGCCAGCTCGAGATGTGCTTCCCTCCATCATTCTTCGATATGATGGTTCATCTAATGGTTCACATCATTCCTCAGATACTCGAACTAGGTCCTTTGTACTTACATCAGATGTGGACATACGAACGGTTCATGTCTATTCTGAAGGGCTACGTCCGAAACCATGCTCATCCAGAGGGGTCGATGGTAGAGGGATATACCATTGAAGAAGTCGTCAAGTGTTGCATAGATTACCTAGAAGATGCCAACCCCATTGGTTTACCTGTGCCCCATCATCAAGGGAGATTGTCCGGAAGGGGGACCGTTGGCAAGACAAAGTTTCATGACAATGAATTCGTTACTGTGTGAGCAGCACACTATAGCGTCCTACAACAGCTTGCGATAGTTGAGCCCTACATCGAACAACACTTAAACCAGATTAGAGCCGGTAACATTGGATGATCGGAAGATTGGATTATGACAGAGCACAAGCGTCGATTCACCACATGGTTCAAGGACCAGAACCTACGAGATGGTGACTCCCGTGAAGAAAAAACACTAAAAAGGTTGTCCTGTGGGCCCTCAAGTTTAGTAATGTCATGGCAGGCGTACGAGATTAATAGGTACACATTTTATATGAAGTCAAAGGATAAGAAGGGGATGTCACAAAATAGCGGGGTTCGAGTGGATGTAATAGACAACTATGGATGGAAAACCACCTACTACAGGTTCATAGATGAAATATGGGAACTGGACTACAGATTAAACATTCAGATCCCCATATTTAGATGCCAATGGGTGAAACACCCAACAGGATTGTTCGTGGACAACTTCGGGCTAACAATTATTGACCTCATCAATGTAGGCCACAAGGACGACCCGTGGGTACTAGCTGAGCATGTTGCACAAGTTTTCTATGTTACCGACCCTGTGCACAAGAAGAAAGACATGGCTCTATTGGGTAAGCAAAGAATCGTTGGTGTCGATGGCATCGAATATGCCGAAAATTACAACCAGTATGATGTGATACCGTTGTTTACCGACCTTCCAAATAAAATCAAGAGCATCGAAGAGACCTTTAATGAAGAAACCATGAAGCCGTACATGTGCACTGATGGCGTTGGAAAATTCGTGAAAGGCTAATGTTGGGTCCCATGTGTAACAACTGAATTGTGTGTTGCCATGTAATTAGGATTTACGCTTTATATATGAATGCATAATATTTGATTCATATTAATGAGGAGTTATGAATATTTATGCACATTTTACACTTAATTTGGAGCTTACTTGAGTAAATAATTACATTTTGTAATATATAAACTAGGGGCAATATGGTTAAATATTAATGAGGAGTTATGAATTTTTATGGCATTGTAAAAATTCCTAATTAATTGCTTGATTAAATAATTACTCGATTAAATATTTAAAATTTTTATATACATTTTAAACACTACTACTTCACAATCGTAAAAATTAGTTGATTAAATTTATAATTTTTATATACATTTTAAACGCTACACCCTCACAGTCCTAATAATTAGTTGATGAAATAAATACTCGACTAAATGTTTATAATTTTTATATACATTTTAAACGCTACACCCAAATATATATAATTTTTATATACATTATCAAGTTGCTGACAGGTGGGCCCCACTTCGATGTCCCAGGCGGGTGGCTTAGCTGCCCGTATGCGAAGATCATTTTCGCATATGGGCATAATATTATCGCAGATGGGCAGTTAGCGGCCCGTATGCGAAGATCATCTTCGCATACGGGCAGCAATGTTATCGCAGGCGAGCGGCTTAGCGGCCCGTGTCTTCGCATATGGGCCGCTAAGCCGCCCGCCTGCGATAATGCTCCCCCTATATAGGGACGCACGGGAATCAAAATATTTCTAACTCCCTTGGCGCGCCCCCAAAAACCTAGCTACGCCGTCAGGCTGCTGCTCGGTCGCGAGCCGTTGTCGCCTCTCCGCCGCCCTTGGTTTGCCGTCTCTGACCCTGGCGTCGCCTCCCCGAGCTCCAGCCGCCCCCGCCGCCGCCTCCCTGACCCCGGCGCCGACTCCCCGAGCTACGGCTGACCCCGCTGCCACCACCGGGGTAATGTCTTATTGGAAATTCGGAATTATTTTTAGGAAATTATGATTATGCCTTGTTGAAAATTATGATTATGCCCTTTTGGAAAATTTGGATTAATTTGTATGGACATTACGATTAATTTGTATGGACATTGTGATTATTCATAATTACTCGAATATATGTAACATACCAGAATTTCGACTTTCGAAATTCTAACCAAAACAAATTAACAAAAAGATATCGAGAGTAAAACTCTATAATTTCCAAACCAGGGATCAATAATCAGAGGTAAACTACTGAAGTAATTTTTTTTAAAAAAGGGGAAAGCACTAGAGCTTTTGAAGTTAAAATTTTAGTTTACTTAGGGACTTACCCTAAGTCACAATATAAATAATAAAAGGTAATATGACTAAATATGTATAGATAAAAGTTTGACATAAAAATATGGAGATAAATAAATTAATTACCATTTCATGTGCAGGCTTTCTTTTGAATTGTTTTTGGATCTTAAAGTGCACTTTCATAATAGGATGCATATGCATTTGCATAGCCTAAGTAATTTCTAAAAATAATTCGTTTAACCTAAAATCATGGTAAAATTTTTATAAGCACTATACACCCATTTAGTCTACTATAAATTTCCATGATTTTATCACTTCAGTAAATACTTCAATAAAATCTCTCAATATAGCACAACTAGGAAGCTAGCTAAAATAAATTGGTTTACTTCTAAAATTCACCAAATGAAAATGAAGATTAATTAGGCAGTGCAATTCTACCAACAGGTGTCAACAAGAACCCTACCACCAGTAATTTTGGCTCAATTTAAGTCCCAAAGAAATCACATAAAATAATAAGAGCAAAGCCCTAGGGAATATATATATAACTGCAGAAAACTGTGTTACTAAGCCGATTTCATCTTTTTGCCATATTAAAAATATAAGACCCCTAGCCATGGAACTTGGCAGTTTGGTAGAACATATATTCACCTACACACATAAATTTTTCCAACCCCAGACACTCTCTGTAACTCAGTGAATTTATCAGTGCAGGACAGCTGTTGGCACAGCCTCCCACACTTAGCTTCTAGATGATGTTCTCCCTCCTTTCACTGCCATGTGGGCCCCACAGACATCCTGGACCCACCTGACAGTCTCAGACACCGCCCAAGCTCGCTCTCCACCCCAGGAACATGCCACGGTAGCCACCACGCGCCAGCCGCAACCAGAGACACCACAGCCGACCTCCCCACGTCAACTTCCTCCATTTGACAGGCCACCTCGCCATTAGCAACCTCTCCTCGACCTAGTCGTGTTCTCCAGAGAAACCCCAACATTCCACCTCGGAAAAGCCGGCCGCAACTTCATCTTCCCCGGCGCCGACGAGTGTTCGATTGAGCCCGAGCTAGATCCGGCGAGCTCCATCCTTTCTCAACCTCGGGAACATGATCCCTACCTCCTAATCATTCCATTTTTGTACCCTGTTGCCCTAGGTTTGCTGGTTGAAATTATCGTGGCGCCGCCGTCCCTGCTCTCTGCCCTACAGCACCGCCGCCGTGACATCGTCGCCATTCCGGCCGATCCAGTACACCGCAGACCGAGCCAGCTCACCAGCGTCGTCGCCTCACTTTCAGAAGACAACTGGCTGAAGGAATCGGGATATGGTGCAGTGAAGCTCGAGATCGAGATCATCTTCTTCCTCTCCGGCTAACTACCGCCGCCGTCGATTTCTTTCTCTCTGGTAGGCCTCAGTCTGATTCTTTACACAAGAACCATCCCCGTGGACTCTCTAACCTGCTAGACGCCTCACCCCGACTACAGACCGACTGGGGTAAGCTGACGCCAAGAGCCTCTGGATTTCCGCCGCCACTGGACCTTCCCCGGAGCAACCACCGTCATTCCAGCCCTGCCGACTGACTCAATAGCTTCAGTAAGTATCCCTAATGCCTCGGACATCGCATGCATGCATCCATTCAGCCTGGGGAGTATAGTCCATATGCAACCCGAGCTAGTCTGCCGCCTCCGCCGTCGTCGCCGTCGACTCCGGCCACCCAAGGTGGCAAGGCGACCACCTACAGCTTCGCCCGAGACTCCTCTTCACTTTCTCTTTTGGCTGCACTGTCTGAAACACCGCCGTTCGCCGTCGCCGCCGCCAAGAATCTCACCGCCTCCGCTCTGCCTCACGCTCCTCTGCTCTGTCTCGCCGACACGCGGGACCCACTCGTCAGCTAGGAGTAGTAGCCGAGGAGTGTGGGTTGATTCCCAGGACTTCCAGGGGCCTTTTTGCATATTTCCTGTTACTGACCAGTGGACCCAGCCAATTTAAAATCTGGAAAATTATAAGAAAAGAGTAGAAGTATTATTTGTTCAACTGAGAAATGGATAAACTTGTAAAATCCATAACTAATCCATTTAAACTCCAAATTGGATGAAACAAAATTTGTTGGAATCACAAAATTATGAACTTTATTCATGTAAAATAAAATCTGGGGAAGTCAGTACCTAAAATTCCTTAAAAATAAGAAAAACCATAAAACACATAAACCTTATATATATATTTAACTATTTCTCATTACTATAAATTAAGGTTTGATAAACTCATAAAATATTGATCTTTCCTGTAGTGAACTAAAACTGAAATTCATTTACACAAAGACACTTATATAAAACTTGTAATAGGTAAATACATAAATTAGAATACATAATATGTATTGAATTCTAAAATGCATAAGAAATTCATATTAACTCCAAATAATATGAAACCACTTTTGATAACTTAAAATATTTTGCTCTTTATTTTGGGAAAGCTGGAGACTTGCTAAATTAGTATGAGAACCACCTTTAGGATTTATACAAAGGATAAATGTTTTGTCTAGAGTAAAAAGAGGTAAAAATGATTTCTAAAAATCATATAAACTCCATTCTTACTCTAAATAAAATATACCCAAAGGGCAATAGATTCACAAGGCATTTTTATCAAAATATGTCTTATATAAATCTAGCCCTAAAACACAGGTATACTAAAATACACGTATAAATATATGTACATGTCTAGAAATTGATAAACTCATATCTCCTAAATAGAAGTTGGTAAAATAGAAATCTCTTCATCAAAATTCACCTAAGACCAGTACCAAACCACTGTGTAAGTTTCACACATATTAAAATAACTTCAATTATGACCTCATATTGTATTCAGACGTATTTTCGTATAGAACTCGTAAAATTCATAACTCTCAAACAGAATGTGATAAAATAGAAATTCTTTCACCTAAATTCACTTTAGACCAGTAGCAACCTAAGGTATAAGTCTCATGCATATTAGAGCATTTTGGAGTTTTCGCATTATTTGCTATTTATACGATCGTACGATAATTTTCTTTTAGAAAACGAATTCGAAGTCGGTGAAGGAGTAAAGTAAAGGTTGCTCTAGGTATTCAAGAGTAAGGCAAGTATTCTCCTCTCCTCCTTGAACAAATTGAATCCTATGTTTTGGGAAATGAATGTGTTGTTTGTAAAATTGCATGTGTATTTGTGGATAACGGTATTTGAATTGTGGTAAATGGTAGTTATAACCTCTTAGTTGCATGATCCACCTTAAAATGTTGTACTCCTTGCTGTTTGTAACCTTAGGCTTGGTTAGAGTACTTGATTTGTACTCATGGGGGTCTATGTTAAGTTAATACACTCGCTTATACTTAGCTATGCTTAGTAACGTGCTAAATACTTCAGTGATCATTATATACCTTTGAAAATGGGAATTTTATAACTTCTGGACAGAGGTGAAGCCTCTGATTATTTGTGAACTAAAATGATGAAAAACCTGATTTTAGACTTGGGCGGCAAGTGGTGTGCATATGGAGTAGTTGCACACCGATAGGGGGAGTGTTCGCCTGAGTCGATTAAGGACCGAACTCAGTGTCATCTCATGTTAAACAGTACAACCACATGTGCTAGTATGGGATAGCCATAGTGGATTAAGTTGCTTAATGTTTAGCCTTGCATTTTGGTAGGTTGAGTAGTATGGGCAGTGCCTACGAATGTACTGTAGGGCTGTTCAGAGGAGCTACTTATATCCCGTAACGGAATAGGCGTCTAAGTGTGTCCAATACAACATTGTGTGCCTCGTGGGGAGCCAGGTAGGCTGCCGCCACGGCGCTGGGTTAAGGCATGGGCCCGCCACCCACGACATCGGGGTAGCGCCTCAATATGGAGTAACACACCTCGTGCTGGTGCAAGGCTAAATGTTAGGCAATATAAAAGTTATGTTGTGATCCCTAGGCCGCACTCAACGTGTAGAGTGTGGGATACCGACGGGTATCGACCAACCTAGGGTGTAGCCGTTATGGCTTCTATCACATCATGTGGGTAACGTTGTACAAACTCTGCAGAGTCAAAACTAATCGGTTAGCCGTGCTCACGGTCATGAGCGGCATAGTTGTGTCCATTGAGTATAGATTTATACTTTTAAATGTGTTTATTAAATTGGGATGAGGATTGGTGATTTATGAGACTTATTATGCTTATGACAATGCTTATGGTGACTTGTTGCCGTGGAGGGCAGCAAGCAGGAAAATTATTATGTTGATCACTTCCTTACTTGTTATACATGTTTCTAATGTTTTATTAAATACCGTTGCAAATGATTGTGAACTAAAATTAGCTTTATGCAAAACCGAACCCACAAATAGCTATCTCCTTGATTTAGAGCTTGCATGTAGCGACATAGGATTGTCCTTGCCAATACATTATTTCGGTAATGTACTGACTCTTGCTTGTATGATTATAACACCTTGCTGTAGGTTGAGTGCTATGGAAATTCGTTGCTTCTTCAGGATTGATTCCTTAAGGGGTCTACCCCTAGTCGGATTGCCTGTGGTATGGGTAGACAAGTTTCCGCTGAATCATATTATTCGGTCATTTGACCTATGTAACTCTGATGTAGTAAATTCAGTTTACTTACATGTACAACCATTTATTGTATACCATTGCTAGAGATGAAAGTGTGGACTAGAAATTTTCCTGGGGCTAGTCTGCATGAGTATAGACTTAGAACAGTTGAGATACATGGAGAATAGTTCAACTGTAGACCATGTCCTCAGAGATATGTATCGTGCTTGATCGCTACCTTCGTGTGGTTTGACGAGCATATCTCGCCGTGCGGACTGGTGTAACTATTCTTCCAAATATCTCTCGTGTTCTTAGTCTGGCGTTCGGTTGTTTTGCATTATAATTGGTGGTTTGTATGACAAGGCTGTGATGAGGTTGGATGGTTACAGTTTTATTTGGCTTTCTCTTAAGATCCCATCCAACTAGATATTTCGTATTGTCGTACTAATTACCTCTTATAGTGCAGAAAACCGGGTGCCCACAATATATTTTTATTTGGTTGCAATTTTATTTCAAAATTCTCAGTTGCTCTATAAAGATTATGGTCGTTTGGATATTGAATAGTACAAAACTTTTGCAAATTTGTCTTACGATTTAAATTCAACTTAATCACGTGAGGAGTGTAGCCAAGTTTGCTTAAATTTTATCACTATTTGATATGTGAATAATGACGACTAGGTGTGGTGGATGTACAAGATACCATCTATCCCAACCTCATAACATCTGAGAGCAACTTCCTTACATATAGATATATTGTTCCATTTTAAATCTGTATGCATTTTTTATTCAATATATTTTCCAAATGCTATATGAAGATCGTCGGTCATGTCGATATTTAAATTTTATAAAAAATATTTTAAATAGAACGATGGATGGAAAGGACACGCAACACAAGACGGAACAAGTGGCCCGGATCAACCAGGACAAGTCATCTAGCGAGACATCGTGGCGTACCCCCAGTGATCCACATCCCGTTATAGAGAGGGCAAGAAACGAAGACGACGTTGACCCCGATTATATTCCTATTGAACATGCCATAAGTATTTCACTGAGTTACGCTGAGTTACTAGCGATAATAGTTACTATTGTCTAACATAGTATTCCAGCTGTATGTACAATAGATGGAAATAAGACGTTGGACTCGCCGAAAAGTTATGCACGATCCTATTGAAATAGACATGGCTACATCTTCCCTGGCCAGGACGGAGACGGATACAACCACAACTGAAGCTGTCACCCAAAAATGAAAGCACGGTGAGAGAAGCAAGAACAAGCTAACAGATGAAGTACACACCATCACCCGCGTAGGACGCAGAGGGGACCTCATTGATCCTAAAGGTGTGCCCGCAAAATGGTGCAATTCCTGTGGTGCTTTGGTAAGGAATCACTGTCCAATCCTCGTAGATGAATGGGAGAAAGTAAGCGAGGGGGTGAAGGAACTTCTTTGGACGGAACTGAAGAAAAGATTCCTATACCCCAAAGGATTCGGCGAAGTAGAAAAAGGAGTATGCACTGGTAGTTATGGGTTGGCAATAGCGACAATGGAACTTCAATCTAAACAAGAATTACGTCCAGCGGAACCGGAGCCCCTTTAAAAGATAGGGAAAATCCCCATGGCCGCCTAGGACGAGTTCGTTAAGAAGAAGACTACGCCGGAGGCCTTACAAAAGAGTAAAAAGATGTCTGAATTGGCAAAGAAAAATCAGTATCTATATCATCTAGGTTTGACTGGGTATGCCCCCAAAGTGGAAGTATGGAGGAAGAAGGAAGAAAAAACGAAGGCGGAAGGAAAACCCTTGGAAGTGGAAAGGTTGGATGATCGCAGTAAGAATTTAGTATGGGCTAGGAGCACTGAAGAAGTTATCATCGACGGACAGTTGATATTTAGAGACCCCAGTGTCGAACAAGTAGCAAAAAATTTGAAGAAAATCTCCGAGAAGCAAAAAAGTGGGAGTTCATGCCTAGAAGATAGAAAGATCAGCTTAGCGCTGCGTCTGGTAACCCAGAGCATTCTGGCCATGTTAGAGGGGTATCTTCCATGCTCAGTTGGAAGGAAGGGTTTCCAAAAGACGCAGGAAGTTACAAGAGACGTGATAGGTACAAGGAGAACATGAGGCAAGAAATCAGGGAAGAAGTGGTCGAGTATTTATTTCATTTGATGAATAAGAACCAAGGAAAATTACCAGTAGATTTGTAACATGTTGTGCAGCATCAGGAACCTAGCGTAGCATCATCGCCTGCGACCCAACACCTACTAGATGACATAACCGGTCCTATGCCATGCAAGTTACATGTGCCGATTGGAAGGGCAGGCTGGACAAAGGAGGTCGCTAGTGGCATGGCGATACCAGGTAGGAAGTTTCACTACTAGGACATATCTGACAACTACACAGGGGTCCAGGTGTCAAAGGTCAATGCCGACTGTAACCAGTACGAGCTAGACATTCCCACGCCAGAGGGAATTGAATTTCTAGGGGATGCAATCAATCAATTCATATTGTGGCATCGTAGAGATATCGTGCTCATTCAACGGTCACCCGCAAGTGCATCGAAGACTGCGGCTCCAAAGAAGATAGCTACTGCGCCGAAGCCAACATTCCCGCCAGGTCCTTCATCACCGAAAAAACCGGAGTCCCCCAAAGACAAGGCACCAAAGTCCCCACCACATCCACTATCCCCACCACTGTCGTCTTCCCCACCACATCCACCTTCGCAGCCACCTCGAAGATCTCCAACCCCTAAGGTGCACATCGAAGCTCAAGCCCGCATTCCATCTCCACTGCCTGCTCCATCTCGAGCTAAATCTTTAGCTCCACCGTCCGCTCCACCTCGGGCCATTCCACAGAAGATAACCACGTACGATAACAAGGCTAAATCAAAAGACATGGACAAGTTTCTGTTTACGGTCTTCAGAAGTAGAGACAACTTGAAGAAAGATACAACACTAGATACAAGCCAGAAATCAGTGCAAAGCGCTAAGGATGAGTTAGAGTTCTATGCTATTGACGACGTCCCTAAGGAATTCATAAATGGCAAGCCTTTTGTTCCAACACACATCCTGAGGACTTTGCGTGGCAGATGATCAGGTGGCATGAGTGGTATATGAAGGCTACTAAAGCAGGCCTAAGTTGGCTAAGTGACAGGGTGCCAAAAGATGCTTTCATGGGTGAAGATGGGGGCGTATTCTTTATTGATTTCAGGGACATGCATGCCGTGTATCATCTAGAAAAATTGGATATCAATCTTGTCAGCGCATGGGCTCTGTAAGTATATATCGACCAATATTCTTTCTATACATAATCAACCAATCTATAATTGACATGGTGCCTAATGTTTTGAACCGTCATGCATGTGTAGGTTACAATTGCACGATGCGGACCAAACGAGGGAACCGGTTGGCTATCTTGGCCCAACCAGAATTTGCAAGACGCAACACACCATCGACATACACGACGATTCTGCGGTGCTCAAGGACAAGCCATCGAAAGAGAAGAAGGAGTACATCGAGAAACTCCGTGACGACAAGAGTCGCGAAGTGGCGGCATACATTGGATGGGCCATGCTATAGATGCATAATGGCTCCGTATAACTTCAAGTAAGTTTACAATTTCTTCTGTAAGAACTTTCAGAACTATTAACTTAACATGTTTTTATTTGCTTGTAGCAACCACTACATTTTATTCATAATATACACAAAGGACATGCAAGTTGTTGTCTGTGATCCGATTGATTACCAGGAGAATGATTATATGGATTTTCTCGTTGTTTTGAACTTGTAAGAAATTTAAATCGTCTTGGTATATACCTCCTGCCTTCGTCATCTATTTTTTTATACCATGTCCATATAATTTTTTTGAACAGCTCACACAGATGGTATATAAAAAAAGGAGGGGCAATAGAAAAGAAGAGGAAAAAACTGCTTGTCAGGACAAAGTGGCTGGTAATGACATGAACTACATATTTTATGTCTCAAAATGATTATTCATATTTAATTTACGTTGTTGCTACTACAAACAAACCAAAGGGACTATTCTCTGTGGATATTACATGTGCGAGATGATGAGGATCCACGGCAGGTTTATATCACACGTGGATAGTATACATACATATTTAATTAAATATGTTAGTAAGAACGCATGTATTACTGTTTGTAACATCTCGATTATCTTATTCCTATTGCAGCTGTGTCTGGGCCAGCTCAGACGATAAACAAGACAACACTTCTGAATCTCTATGCTGACTTGTGCCACTTCATCCACCATGACATATGTAACATACTTGGTCTGTTTTTCAAACCTGAGAATGCATATGCGAGGGATGACAAGTAAAAAAAACTTTGAGAGTGAAAAAAAGAACATATGCTTCTTATAAATGTATTAAATAAATATTCGTTCACTATGTAGACATATTTGTTGTGAATAATTATATTACGAAACACGTTGTGTAATTATTAATTAGTGAATGATAATTAATTATTCATGTCAATTATTATCTAACATATGGTGATGTCAATTACTAGAGAATGCATAATATTTGATTTGGAGATAATTTTAAATAATCAATTAATTTATTTATGAAAAAACAAAACAGAAAAGTATTTTTTTTTCTTTTTTGTGAATTAAAACCGCAGACGGACGTTTTAGCTAGATCGCCTGCAATAATCGATTATCGCAGGCGGGTTCCTTAGCTGGGCCGTATACGAAGTCGGTTATCGCAGGCGGGTCTATTAAGCCACTCGCCAGCAATAATTGATCTTCGCAGGCAGTGGCAGGCCCGCCTGGGAAAAGAGGTGTTTTCACATGTCCCTTCTCCTAGGCGGGCCAGCCACCTGCCTGCGAAAATCTGTTATACTCACATGGGAAAACGAATTTTACTAAGGACCATCTCTGCCACAAACGAGTAACAAAATTACACACATATCCCCAGCCGGAAAGAAAAAACTGCATACATATGATTACAGGTATATTTACAGTCTTAATGTATTTCGGACAATTAAGCTCTTATGTTTAAGTTCATCACAATTCGCAATCCAACTAATTATAAACGCTTTATTACACTAGAGAAAACACTTCATTTCAATGTTAAGCCTATATTCTAATATCCGTCATCAAATTACCTGGTAGATCACGTAAAGAATATATTTTCTTAAAGAGCCCATATTAAAAAAAATTATGCTAATCATTTAATGTTTATTGTAATTGTATTTTTCTGTTGCAACGGACGGTCATTTTGCTAGTTAATTTATCAGCAAGTCTCTACACAATTTCTTGACTCTTACAGCTCTCGACTCGGGCACAAATGACAATGAAATACTGAAACGAAATACTGTTAACGTTCAATGGTTCAAAGATCCAGTATACTAACCATTGAACGGTCTATGCAGCGACCAGATACTGATACCGGTAAACTTGCCAAACTCAAGTTTGATTTGCAGAAATCAACAAGTTCAGTTTGAAAGAAACTAAAGCTCCTTCGGTTCTGTTATGTATACAGTACTCCACAAAAAATCAACATGAAAATCAACCTATACATATCAAGAAAAAAATATATTTAGGTGTAAACAGTATATGTACCGTTCACACGCTAGATTTGTCATTTTCTTTATTTCTCGATGTGTGAGTTGAGTTTAGACCTAAGATTTTATGAAGTGGTATATATATGTTGTATGAATTTTGTCATGTTTTTAAGATTTTTCATAACTATTTAAATATTGTTTGAGCAAATGAGAGGACATCTCTCGAGGGATTCAAAGAGTTCCCCTTGATTGAGCCCATTTTCGGCCCACATCGATCAATCCTAGCCGTTATCATCTGGTATGATCTAGCGGTGTAAAGGGCAATATGACATTCTTCCGTTAGCAATTTATTTTGTCACCCCAAAGTATACTCCAGATTGGATATGTGCCTCGAGTTAAAAAGAACTAAAAAAACGCGCAGCATTGCCACGCAAAAGGCTGTATGGGCCTAGTAAATGGGCTGAGTTTATTAAGCCAATATGCTAGATAGTTTTTTTTTTTTTGCGAGGCACAGACAGAGGCGGAGGCGAGGACGAAGCGAGCCGAAATCGGAGGCGGCTAGGTGGTGGCTACCAGATCCATCAATCTCCTGACGGTGGCTCATCGACTTGTGTAGGTTAGATCTTGTTCTCCATGGATGGATTTGTCTGTGATAGTCGAGGTTTTGCTCAGTGCTTATCCCTTTTTTCCCCCTCCCTCAAGATTTTTGAGGTTGTTTGTTCCCGTGGTGGTGTAGATAAAGGTGGAGGCAAGGAGGAAACGACGCGAAATTGGGGATGGCTACTCATCGACTTGTCTAGATTGAATCTTGTTCTCTATGGATAGATTTGTCTCTGATAGTTAAAGTTTTGCTCAGGGCTTATCCCTTTTTTTTTGCCCCTCGAGATTTATGATATTATTTGTTCCCATGGTGAACTCCGGCTGCCGTCTTTTGTTCTCATAATGGAAGGATCGTGTTCTTGAGAGACGGCAGATATAGGGGAAAAATGACTGGGGCCTCCGTAGGTTGTTTTTGGGGTAAATAAAAGGGCGGTCTCATCTTTCTCGATATGCTGATGAAGCAACTACGAAAGGATCTACTTATTTCCAGAAAAAGAAGAAAGTGATGTTGAGCTGGGTAGAAGATTTTCGGGGTGCAAGAGTAAGAGATCAATCTCATAGTCACCGGCATAAAACAATAGTTTGAGAAGCAAGTAGTTGAGTCTATTTTTAAAACTCAGAGCGAGGTTAGTGGCTTTAACCTCACACAAAGAGGGATAGAGACAACACCTTTTGACGCCAAAAACTCCAATTTGGGCTCAAACTTTAGGGGCAATAGAACAATTTAGAATATGCAGTAAAATTTGTGTGTTTTATATGATCTTTATATTTTTGGTTCCTTCTATTACTATATATTTGCTTTGGTGATTGAAGAATATAGCAGATCTTGCTTTTGTGTACACAGAGACGTATACACTTTGTATATAGTTTTTTGAGAAGGTTATTTTGACAGGTTAGGATTAAGCAGCTGATTCAATATATTTGCATATATTGAATAACTAATTTCGAATGTTTGATTGAACGGGATGGATATAATATCAGTTGTTAGTGCAAATAAATGGTTGGTGAATGAATATGGTTCAAGTAGTGAGGAATGGACTACAATGGTTCGTATAATTATCAGGGATGTTCCTGAGGATGGAGATACTGAGAAAAAAAATAGAATCTTTGCTATTATCTTTCTGTGATATTCAAACTATTTCGTAGACATAAATTGTTCAAGAGCTTACATAATGAAAGCTTTTGATAAAGTTTCATTTAATTTCTTCTAGCAAAATAAGCTGGCTAGTGGATGAGTCTAGGTATTAAATTATTGCTTGTTTGCATGCATATATAACGCAGTTGTTATATATACACCAAAAGCTAATACTACGCATAATCCATATACCAAAAGAAGACACACTTGACAAAATAAGTTACCAAGCGGAGCGTTTCTTTTTACCCTTTGCTTGCATCAAACGACAATCAGTGTCTTCTTCATGATTATAATAATTATTGGATTCATGATAAGATATCTAAAAATAAGTGTAGAAAGAAGCAGAAATGCTATTTTTTTATGATAGTAAATGCTAAGAAAATCAAACATAAAAATTACGAGTGTATGCAAAACCAAGGATATTAGCACACTATTTAATCACATATTAACTTTTCAGATGCCTATTGATAAATACAAAGTTCATTAAAGGTTAAAACTTGTATACAATTTTGCTGATCAACCTATAGTAGAATCTCCTTGTACAAAGTAAAATAAGTGCTAATCTAAATCGAGGTCATTATTAAGAAGATATACAGTCAAAAAAGTTCATTCATGAAAAAGGATGAAACAGTTCAAGAGTTAAAATTTCAAAAATTCAGGCTTGAGTGTTTGAACTGAATCCAACTCTATTCAAAAAAAGAACACAAAGATTTATGATCATCCTTAAAGGGATGTTCTCTAATGACATGATCACAACTGTGATGTCCCTTAAATATGAAGATTTCTGATTGAACCAAAAACCATATTTAGTTACTGTTGTCTTCAGTAGACCAAGTCAATGGATGGCACAAATAGAGCAGAAAGGATATTTACCTTGATCCTCTTAATAACTTCAAATCCTGTCATGTCATAAATTGGTGCTGATGTTATTATTTTAGGTCACAACCAAAAGTATGATTTACTTTACAACAAAAGTATGAAGTAACTCAATTTAAAGCCGCCGCACAGCACATTATGAATAGTAATCAATATTTTTCTGAAACCTGTAACTCAACCACTGACTCAATTGATTAAATACTTCCTTGCATTCCGCTTACCGATCAAATGTTTAAGAACATTTGCTTCATTAAAACTGTGAAAGGTGACACAGGACCCATTGATGCAACTTCTAACATTGCAAGCATGAAGAAAAAAAGCTAGTTCCATACATGGATGGATTACTCATTTTATTTTTGGTGAACACAATAAGCAGCATCGATAAATTGATGACGGCAAGAAATCTGTCCATCTGGTATTGAAAAAGCATGCAAGTCCTAAATTATATAGTTATATATGTTTGTGCCAACTGCCAAGTAGACATAGGTTATGACCAATTCAAGTTTACCATCTCTTTTTCTTGATCTTCTTGAGGTCCCCATCCAGTAAGGGTTCCATGTTGAAGTCATAGTAGGAGCCGTTGTTTATCCAGGGTCCTATGGCCATCACATGCGCACATTATAGAAGGAAGCAGATGCAAAGGTATGCAAGATCAAGTTTTGACATGATAATGTTATGTGTCAAATAGATTGTACTTGTTTCTGATCGTTCATGGAGATATGGCAATATTTGATTCAAATTGGGCTGGTGAGGAGCGAGAATAAGCTAGATTTCAGTCACAGCCCAGCAATTAGTTCAATTGGGATACTGAAGAAGCATTGTTGGTCATTAAAGAGATTTGATGAACAAATAACAGATAAATAAATCCTACATTAGCAAGTTTTGGTCACCACAGCAACCATAAAAATCTAGGAAAGCAGGGCGGCATTCATTGGGGCATCAGGGATGCCAGTATGCAGCAAATGATTATGGGTCAATCTACCAACACTATCTAGGAAAACGTTCATGAATCTGAAGACTAATCCATTTGCAAATCGCATTCCAAACCATTCCATTTGCAAATTAATGGTAACAATCACACAATCTGAAACGAGACAGGTGGATGCTCAAACCTTCTCTCTTGTGATCTTCATGAGGTTGTTCCGTCTGACGAGCCCGGTCGTACAGCAGTCGAGAAAGTCGAAAGCTTTCATCTTGAACGACACCATGGTGTATGCTCTGGCTCCGCCGACCGGTGACCCGTAAGAGAATTTCCACGGCGGAGGCTGGTTGGCGATCCGATCTAGGATTTCTACATGGCAAACTCTGTCTGTGTTTTAGCTAGACCATCCAGAGTTCCAGACAACCATAAAAATGTGTACCTTTTCCGATGCTACTGTTCGGTTGGCATGATTACTTAACAAATTAAACAATGTAGGTCACATTAATGAATCTATTGAGCCATTTACAAACTTGTGATTTTTAGGTAGACTGTTTCAGTATCACAATGATTGCTAGTGGTTGACAACAGAAATAGGAAATCAATAGATCGTTTACCTTTGTTTCTGTAGGCTGTTGAGCTGCTTACCAATGTACTGACAGAACTGCTCAATCATATCATAGTAAGAAGCATGGTTCATCTCAATTATCTGCCCATCCGTCTGCATTCCAGACAAGAAAGTAGATACAGAATACAACATCAGCAATTCAGTCACCACCATACTTCCCCTACCAAAGGTCCAAAAATGACCAGAATTTGATCGCTAGTCAGTAAACAATGGGCCAAAAAGGTACAACTTTTTCTGTAGAAAAAAGGGGAAAGACCAATTCCCCTTGAACAAAAAATCCTACATAACAGCACAACAATGCAATGTAATGTTAAAACAAGAGATAACCAACATGAATTTACCCGTCCAAATGCATGTGTGTCGAGGCCATTGGTGAGGAGGTCGGCTATGTCCTCCTTCATGAATCGAATCATCGCCTGCTTCTTCCGCCGTATGGGAACCAGCAGCGTACAGATGCATTTGAAAGCGTGTTTGCTCACTGGTGGAATCATTGGTGGAGAGCCACATCACCTTGTCTCCCCATCTATACCGCCGCCGTATCCTCCTCCCCATGCCTGGCGTTGCCTCCTCTAATTCCCTGGCCTCTCCCCATCCCCGATGTCGTAGCCTCAGCCCCCTCATGGGCTAGCGCCGCAGAAGCATCCGCAGACTCCACCACTGGCACCGTCCTCCCGATTCATCGCCGGGACAGTTGGTGGCGGCAGTGGAGAGAGGAGGGGCTTCTGTAGAGTCTGGGGGGAGGAGGCGGCTGCAGGCAGGAGGGAAGAGGAGGCGGCGGCTGCTGGGTAAGGGGGAGAGGAGGCGTTGGTGGTGGGAAGCGCGGGGGAGGAGAAGGCGGTGAGGTGGCTACGGAGGTGGAAGCGGTGTGAGAGGAGACAGACATGGGCAGCGCTAGGAGGGGAGGCGATGGGAGAGGAAGCGGCGGCTGAGACGAAGCGGCGATGGTGGAGAGAAGGGAGAGAAAGCGGCGGTGGACAGGGCGGCGGTGGTAGAGAGAAGACGGCGGCAGAGACGGTGGAGAGGGCTCCAGGTGGATACCTAGATCCGACGGTTGATATGCCAGGGAAATGCTGAGATCTCGTTGTGCCACGTAGATAAGCTATCCATCCGAGAATCCGCCTGTCGTTCGTGTTTAGAGATTGCATGTTTTTTTTTTCTCTGTGATACAGTGACTAATTTGTCATTAGCATGCTGGCCTAGGCAAAAGTTTATAAATTATATGTGACCCCGGCCCCAGATTTTTACAATATAGAAACACTATTAACGTGAAAAATATATATCCCAGGTACCTTCATTGCGACTATTGGCTGATTTCAATCCATTGCCCCTGGACATCTCCAACTTTGTTCTATTCCACCAATCATTGATGGCTAGTAGTTAGTACATTGAAGTGCAATACTGGCGTAATGAATCAAAGTTAAGTCCTGTACAGTGTTACCAATCATTTCAGCTGAATTTCACATGTAATAAACGTCATGCCAATAAACAACGTCGCAACGAAATATTCTTTAATCATAGGCCAAGATAATGGCCACCCCAGTTTGCTCATTACATCAACTGGAAATGTATAGAGAAAATGTTATCACCAGTTTCAATGCAAAATGAAGCGTTGCATTTCTAATATTGTTACTCGTACGGAGAACATTAGGGCTACAAAATTTGTGACAATTAAGTAATTGTATCGAAGCTTGCTAAGTTATGTAAAAAGTGTAAGTTAATCGGACGGAGAAGCGGATGGAGATAGATTAGTTCCACTCAAGGTTGTTAAAATTGCGATCCTGAATCGAAATCGGAAGTCCTAAGTTGGATCGCAATCATAAAATCGTAGATTCTATCTATATAGAATCATAGAATCAGACCCCTTAATTAGAATCGTAAAATCATAAAATCGCATGCTAGAATTGAGATTTTGACAATCTTGGTTTCAATCTGATACCATGGCGCCATGACAAGCAGACGGAGATAGATTAGTTTCGCTCTAATACCATGCAAGTTAATCAGAGGGGGAAGCGTTGAACCCCGTTAGGGGCCGCACCTTTGTTTATATAGGCAGAAAGAACCCCTGCCGTGGCAATTACAAAGAGCAAGATTGATTGCAACTGTCGCTATATAGTCAGGATCAATTCGGATACAGAAGAGATAAAACAAAGCTAAGAAACTCTATCTTATGCCATTACATGAAATAAAAGAAAGCTATTTTATCTCTAACACATATATATCTAATATCCTTCCTCAATCACAACTTATCTAAATTGAGATTGTGCTTGAAATTTTCCAAATGCCGAATAGACAGAGGTTTGGTAAAACCATCAGTAACCTGATCACCAGTAGGAACATAATCAACCTCTAAAAGCTTCAAGGCAACTCACTCTCGGACGAAACGATAATCAACCTCAATATGCTTAGTCCATGCATGAAAAACTGGATTGAAAGATAAATATTTCGCACCCATATTATCACACCACAACCGATCTGTAGGCGGACTAGTTATATGAAGTTTTGTAAAAGAGATTGTACCCACACAATTTCAGTATTAGCTATTGATGTTTTGTATCGGCAATGATAATATGGGGCTACTCGTGAGACCTAAACTTGATGGACTGCAAAGGAACATGAAACAATTTATCCTGGTTCAGGCTCTCGATGTGAGGTAATACCCTACTTCCAGCCGTGGTGTATTTGATGGGGACGGGGTTCCCGATCTTCCGTCAGGTAGAGATAACTATCGTTTTGGTGGAACGCGACACATCGATCCGGCTTCAGATCAAAAGATCCGATCCCTGCAACCTTAGCACCACGACTCCTCTGGTTATCAACCGTGTCACAAATCCGATTGACCTCGCCAAGAAGGATAATCCCTGCCTACGAAACGAAGAACACAAGAAAGAACTCGAAAGTACGTAACTCAATTGAAGTGACAATTGCAGATGAATGATTAAGCACTCGAAATTGGGGTTTCACAACCGATGACGGCGACTGTTCGAAGACAGATTGATTTAAAGCAAAACCCAAAACCTAATGTGAGCGGCGGCTACTAAATATATAGTCTAAGGATCGTCACACCCTCTGGACGCGCCCTCTAATGGGCTCTAAGACAATACACGACCCAACGGACCAAAAGACGGTGATGCAGCACCCTGGCAGATTCTGGATGCTGATTTATTTTGATGATTCCCGTTGTCTCCGGTGGAATTTGGACGTCAAACCAAAGCCATTGGTTAGCTTATGAAATTATCTTTCCATGCATATATGGATCGTCGAAAACGGAGTCCGTATGCGTCCTGGGCGTCCGTTTTACTGCAGGCTGGTCCTGAAGGCTGTGGCAGACTCGAACTCGAGTTGGACTAGGCCTCCGGCTTGTCTTGGGTGTCCTTGCTGGTCTTCTCCGCCTCCATACCTCTCTCCAAGTACTTCGTGATCCTCTTCAATGTTCCTAAGCAAGATAACATCATTAGGTAGCAATCTATTCTCAAAACTATGAAAAGGATCGCTTAAGAATGAGCTCACCTCTAGATTTAATTGTCGCATTCGAGCTCGGGTCATTGGACCTTGCATAACGGTTGGAGGATCAGCGGTTGCATCCGAAGGACTGATGTCCTCATCATCCTCCCCCTCTTGAAGTGGAGTCGTCCTCGACTCAAGCTCATCTTCTTCTCCCAAGTATGACTTCAAATCTACGATGTTAAATGTAGGACTAACCCCGAACTCGGGTGGCAACTCAAGTTTATATGCATTGTCATTTATTTTCTCAATTATCTTAAAAGGACTAGCAGCTCTCGGCATTAATTTAGACTTACGCAACTCTGGAAATCTATCTTTTCTCAAGTGCAACCAAACCAAATCACCCGGTTTAAGTGTAACTTCCTTTCTACCTTCACTACCAGCAATTCTATACTTTTCATTCATCTTTTCAATATTTGTCTTAGTGGTTTCATGCAATTTAAGAATAAACTCAGTGCGCTCTTTAGAATCATGATGTGTTCTCTCAGTGGTAGGTAAAGGCAAAAGATCAATAGGAGCACGGGGTTAAATCCGTACACTACCTGGAATAGACTTACCTTGGTGGTGAAGTGTTCCACCCTGTTATATGCAAACTCCACATGCGGCAAACACTCTTCCCACACCTTCAAATTGCGCTTCAAGATTGCTCTCAACATGGTGGACAAGGTTCGATTCACTACCTCAGTTTGTCCATCGGTTTGGGGATGACAAGTTGTAGAAAATAGCAACTTTGTTCCCAATTTATTCCACAAAGTGCGCCAAAAATGACTCAAGAATTTTGCATCGTGATCTAAAACAATAGTAGACGGCATACCATGCAAGCGAACGATTTCTTGAAAGAATAGGTCAGTAATATGAACAGCATCATCGCTTTTATGAGAAGGAATAAAATGTGCCATCTTAGAAAAACGATCAACCACCACAAAAATACTATCCCTCCCCCTCTTAGTCCTTGGCAATCCCAAAACAAAATCCATAGATATATCAGCCCAAGGAGTAGAAGGAACAGGAAGAGGCATATATAAACCATGTGGGTTCAACCGCGACTTAGCTTTTTGACACGTGGTGCACCGAGCCACGAACCGCTCTACATCTCGTCTCATCCTTGGTCAAAAGAAGTGGGTGGCCAGCACCTCCTCCGTCTTCTTGGCACCAAAATGTCCCATCAATCCTCCTCCATGTGCCTCCTGCAACAATAAAAGACAAACGGAACCAACTGGAATGCATAGGCAGTTAGCTCTAAACAAAAACCCATCATGGATCACATATTTGTTCCATGTACGCCCCTCTTTACAATTCTCCATCACATCTTTAAACTCATCATCATGAGCATACTGTTCTTTAATTGTTTCAAGCCCAATTATACGATAATCAAGTTAGGTCAGTATAGTATATCGTCTAGACAAAGCATCAGCAATAATGTTATCCTTCCCTTTCTTGTGTTTGATGATGTCGGCGAAACATGAATGGGGTCCCACATTCTCTGGAGACGCGTGGATCATCCTCCGACGTCAGCTCCCCAGGGCCCATTTTCTACACACGTGGCGGCAGGCTATTAGGAGTTGTCCCATTAAATGCTTGGGGCCTGGGCGCTACCCGGGCCCGGAAGCGCCACCCCCGGGTGCCCCCCCCGGGCACGGGACCCGGGGCTCCGGTGTCTCGAGCGCATGGAGGGCCCGATGGGCTCCCCGCCCTAAGGAACGAGGCCGGCTCAAGCGGATCTGCTCCCAACTACCCGCATTAATGGAGAAGCGACGGCGCGCCTCTCGCCTGTCTCCCGGCTGGACATGCGTGCGCCGTCATAATGACCCCCTGTCGGCTGGCTCCCTATGCAGTGAGAGGGCTCCGGTTTTCCACGGCCTGGCAGACGACGAGACAGGCCAAGCCGGCAGGATCGTCACTGTCAGGCCGCCCGTAGCTGGCGAGGGAGGCGGCATCTAGCCGCCCGTGGCTGACACGGGAGGCAACGACCGTGACGGGCCAAGCCGACAGCGTCGTCACTGTCGGGCTGCCTGCAATTACCGACAGCCGGGCGACGATGAGACGCGCCTCCCGGACGACTCAGCAGACGGCCGGAGCACGGAGGTCCATGACAAGACGTAGCATACCTAAACTCTCTCTCTCAGGGATTAGGCGCAGGGGACTCGATTTTTGATAGATAAAAGGAGGATCCACGCCCGACGAAAGGGAGAGAGAACATCTAACTGGAGCCCCCGCTAGTGACTGTTCTTCTTCTTCAGCTCCAGCCTTGAGTTAAGCTAGCCTTGTAACAAAACGAATACATTCATTTTCCAGAGAGCATCCACACAGGAGTAGGGTATTACGCCCCGTGCGGCCCGAACCTGTATATTTCCTTTTGTCTTTCTTGTGTGCGGATTGATCCCACCATCCATCTTCTTCAACACTGAGCGCCGACTCCGCCTGAGGACCACTCCCCTGGCCGAACCTCAAGGGGGGTCTCCTGACTTCCCGCCGTCGGACTTTCATCCTCCGACAGCTGGCGCGCCAGGTAGGGGGAGTTTTCTTCCTCAGGCGGAACGCTGACGTTCCCGACACCGACGCCCTTCATGGCTGGAGGCCATCGCCTGTGGGATTCCGACGAGGAGTCCGGCGACTACACCCCGCCAGGCAACGTTAGCCCGGTGGCAAGCCCGCCACCTTCTCCCTCTTCACCTTCCTGGGGGCGCACGGCGCGTACCCGGCGGGCAAAGCGCGCCCCGCGTCGGCCTGGTAGTGCGGCCTCGGCCCCTTCCCTTGCGGAGGGGGCCGGCAAGTGCCCCGCCGGGTCTGCCGTCGCCTCATCCATGAGGCGCGAACAGAGGCACCGCCCCACGGCACGTCGCGGCCTCAACTTTCATTCGGCGACACCACAGGAGGCCCTCTTGGCGGCAGAAGCTCTCCTGCGCCACCCCCCGCATTTGCCGGGGGTGGAGGCCGGGAGCGGCGGTGGATTAGCGAGATCGCCGACTTGGTAGGCGCCGCTCATCGCCGGGTTGCCGCCGACGGCCATCCAAGCGCTGGGACCTCCGACCGCGCGACTTCTAGCACGAGCCGGCCTACCGCCCCGAATCAGAACCAAGCCCGGGGCGCGGGCGACCTCCGTAACCGGCTGAATCGGGCGCGAGCCCACGAGGACGCCCGGGTCACAATAGAGCGCCAGCGTGAGCGGCGCACGGACGCCGCCAGGCATTCCGAGGCCCCGGCCTCCAGTTTCGATCCACTAGTGGGAAACCGCTATCCATCGCCTAAGCCCGCCCAGTACGGCTGCTCGGGTTGCCTGGCGCTCTCCCCAGGCCTCCGGCAGGTTCGCTGGCCGGCTAAGTTCCGGCCCAGCTTGCCGGAGAAATACGATGGCTCCATCGACCCCTCGGAGTTCTTACAGATTTACACTACCGCCATCCAGGCAGCTGGTGGCGACGAGAAGGTGATGGCGAATTACTTCCCCGTCGCCCTCAAGGCCCAGGCTCGCGCCTGGATGATGAACCTCCCCGAGGGGTCGATCTACTCTTGGGAGAGTCTCTGCCACCAGTTCGTGGCAAACTTCCAGGGCACTTTTCCACGCCCCGGGACCGAGGCGGACCTGCACGCCCTGCGTCAGGGCAGGGACGAGGCGCTGAGACATTTTCTGCAGCGCTTCAGCCAGGTTCGCAACACAATCCCTCACATCGCCCCCCACGCGGTCATCCACGCGTTCCGTTCGGGCGTGCGCGACGAGCGCATGCTCGAGAAGTTGGGCACCCGCAACGTCCAAACGGCGGCCGAGCTGTTCAATCTCGCCGACCACTGCGCCCGCAAGGAGGAGGCCCGGGCGTGAAACAAGCCACGCCCCGAGGCCCCCAACCAGGGCCCTGGAGAGGGCGGCGAATCCTCGCGTTCCGCGTTACGGCGGGACAGAAGGAAGCACCAGAAGGGCAAGGTGGTCGCCGAAAACTTCGCTTTGGCGGCCACCGGCCGCCCCCAGGGCGATGTCGCCCGCCGAGACGGCAACGGCGGCAAGCGGCAGAAAGCCACTCCTACCCCGCAGCCACCGGCTGCGGGCCGGAAGTGGTGCTCCGTCCACGAGACGGATCGCCACGACCTCACCGAGTGCCGCGCCGTGCATAACCTGGCCGAGCGCACCAAGAAGTTCCAGCAGGAGCGGCAGCAAGCCAAGCCCGCTCCCGAGTCGGAGCAGCCTCTCGAGTTCCAAGAACCCGAGAATGTCCTTGCCACCCTCGACGGCGGGGCGCACGCTCACTCCTCGCGCCGTGGCTTCAAGGCCATGAAGCGTGAGCTCTTGGCTGCGACACCGGGCCCCGAGGTGTCCCGGAGGCTGAAGTGGTCGGACACCCCGATCACCTTCGGCCCCGCGGACCATCCGGCCTGGGTACCCGGTGAGGGGCAGCTCGCCTTGGCTGTCTCCCCCACCATATGCAACGTCAAGGTGGGCCGCGTCCTTGTCGACGGGGGCGCCGCCCTCAATATCCTTTCCCCCGAAGTCTTCGAGAAGATCAAGGCCCCGGGGATGAGCCTTGCGCCCTCGTTGCCCACCATTGGGATTACGAAGGGCCTCACTTGGCCTCTCGGCCAGGTCTCATTGCCCGTCACCTTCGGTGACCGCGGCAACTTCCGCACCGAGCGCATCGTCTTCGATGTCGCCGAGTGCAACCTTCCCTACAACGCGGTGCTCGGGCGCCCCGCGTTGGTGAAGTTCATGGCGGTTACGCACTACGCGTACCTAACCATGAAGCTTCCGGGCCCCTCGGGCCCGATCTCGGTCCTCGGGGACGTGAAGGCCGCCCTCTCGTGCGCCGAGCAGCGTGCGGCCGACATCGCCCCAGCGGCCCCTGACGCGGCGGGCGACGCGGGCCCCTCGCTTCTCCGTGCCCCCAAGCCGCGCATCGTCGCCACCGACGCGGAGCTGGCCAAGGAAGTCGTCCTCGGCGACGACCGGTCCCGGACCGTCAAGATCGGCGGTTCGCTGGACAGCAAATAGGAAAGCGCGCTCATCGCCTTCCTTCGGGCAAACTCCGACGTCTTCGCCTGGCAATCGTCGGATATGCTCCGGGTCCCCAGGGGGGTGATTGAGCATCGCTTAGCCGTCCGCGCGGGCTCGCGCCCGGTGCGGCAGAAGGTACGACGGCAGGCCCCGGAGCGCCAAGCCTTTATCCACGAGGAGATCGACAAACTTCTCGCTGCCGGCTTCATCCGCGAGGTCGTCCACCCCGAGTGGCTGGCCAACCCGGTCGTCGTCCCCAAGTCCAACGGAAAGCTGCGCATGTGCATAGACTACACAGACCTCAATAAAGCTTGCCCCAAAGATCCATTCCCTCTGCCTTGCATAGACCAGATAGTCGACTCCACTACGGGGTGCGACCTTTTGTGTTTTCTAGATGCCTACTCTGGTTATCATCAAATCCGGATGGCGGAGGAGGATGAGGAAAAAACTTCTTTCATTACCCCTCAGGGGGCTTATTGTTATGTTTGCATGCCTTTTGGATTAAAGAATGCTTGTTCCACTTTCCAGCGTGCTGTCCGTCTAACATTTGAATCGCAGCTAGGTCGCAATATGGAGGCCTACGTCGATGACTTGGTGCTGAAGTCACGCGACCGTGCCACTCTGCTCCATGATTTGGCCGAGACATTCAGCAACCTTCGATGCACGAGGATGAAACTGAACCCGGACAAGTGCGTCTTCGGCGTCCCGGCCGGCAAGCTCCTCGGGTTCCTCATGTCCAGCCGCGGCATTGAGGCGAACCCGGAGAAGATAGCGGCAATCGACCGCATGCGCCCCCCGACGAGGCTACGGGAGGCCCAGAAGCTGACCGGGTGCGTGGCCGCACTAGGTCGCTTCATCTCCAGGCTTGGGGAGCGTGCCCTCCCCCTATTCAAGCTTCTCAAGAAATCCGAGCAGTTCACCTGGACGGATGAGGCGGATCAAGCCCTTGATGAGCTCAAGAGGTACCTGACTACGCCCCCTGTCCTCGTGGCACCAGCACCAGACGAGCCCTTGTTGCTCTACATTGCGGCAACCCCGCAGGTGGTGAGCGCGGCGCTCGTCGTCGAGCGCCCCTTGCCAGGTAGGCGCGCGTCCCGGGATTCACCTCCCGGGCCCGCCACCGCGGAGCCCGAACCTAGGCAGCCTCGCCAAGGCGAGCGCAAGCCCGGGGACACGGCGCCCGGGACGATCCCAACATTCCACCCGGGGCCCCAAGGTCCTAGGTCCATACCTGTTCCCATAGGCGAGAGCTTGCTCCCTCCCGGGGGAGCTGAGCCTGGATCCCCAGCCCTTGTCGGGCCGGCGTCGGGAAACACGCAGCAGAAGCCGGTGTACTTCGTCAGCGAGGTACTCCATGACGCCAAATCGCGCTATCCCCAGGCGCAGAAGATGCTCTATGCGGTTCTCATCGCATCCAGGAAACTTCGCCACTACTTCCAGGCGCACAAGGTATCCGTAGTCACATCCTTCCCCCTCGGGCAGATATTGCATAACCGGGAGGGAACGAGCCGTGTTGCTAAGTGGGCGGTCGAGCTCGCTGAGTTCGACCTCCATTTCCAAGCGCGCCACGCCATCAAAAGCCAAGTCCTGGCAGATTTTCTGGCGGAGTGGACGCCGGGGCCCGAGCCGGATCCTGTGCTGGACGCCGGATTCCCGGCCCCCGAGTTGTCGCCCGACCTGCGCCTCCACTGGATAATGAACTTCGACGGCTCCTGCGCCAGGCGGGCTTGTCGCCCCAGCGCCGGGGCCGGGGTCATCCTCGTATCACCCGCCGGGGATGAGTTCCGCTTCGTCGTCCACCTCAACTTCGGAGCCACCAACAACATGGCCGAGTACGAGGGCTTTCTCGCCGGCCTCCGGGCCGCGATCGCCCTCGGGGTGCGACGGTTGTGCGCGCAAGGCGACTCCGAGCTCGTCATCAACCAAGTATCCGGGGAGTACCAGACCCTGGACCCCCAGTTGGCCGCATATGTGGACGAAGTGCGGAGGCTCGAGCATCACTTCGACGACCTCACGCTTCGCCACGTCCCTCGCAGTTGCAACCTCGCCGCCGACGAGCTCTCAAGGCTGGCTTCCTCGCGGGCGCCAGTCCCCTCGGGGGTTTTCCAGGAAGCCCTCGAGACCCCCTCGGCGCACTCACCCGGGACCTTGGGAACCGTCCCCGAGCCCGGGTCTGAGCCTGACACGCGCTCCCGGCCCCAGGATTTGGTCCTCGCGGCCGGACCCAGCGCGCCTTCCTGGATGGACGAAATCCGGGCATATCTTCTCCGAGCGCATCTCCCCGAAGACGACGCGGAAGCAGAAAGGATCGCTCGCTCGTCTAAGCGCTACGTCATGGTAGAAGGGGACCTCTACCGGCGCGGCGCTAACGGCGTCCTGCTCAAATGCATTCCGCGCGACTCCGGCGTCGAGATCCTCGCCGACATCCACGAAGGGGAGTGTGGCAGTCATGTCGCTTTTCGGACCCTGGTCGGTAAGGCTTTCCGGCAAGGATTTTATTGGCCCACGGCTTTGCAGGACGCGTTCGACCTCGTCCAGCGCTGCCGCGCGTGCCAATTTCATGCCAAACAGAGCCACCAGCCGGTGCAAGCACTCCAGGTGATCCCCCTGTCCTGGCCCTTCGCGGTCTGGGGACTCGATATCCTCGGCCCCTTCCCCCGGGCCGTCGGGGGTTATCGGCATCTGTATGTCGCCATCGACAAGTTCACGAAGTGGCCGGAGGCGTTCCCCGTAGTCGACATCGACAAACACTCAGCGCTCAAATTCATCCGGGGAATCACCAGCCGCTTCGGAATCCCCAACCGCATCATCACCGACAACGGCACGCAGTTCACAAGCGAGCTCTTCGGCGAGTACTGCTCCGACGTCGGCATCAGGCTCTGCTTCGCCTCCCCGGCCCACCCCGCTAGCAATGGGCAGGTTGAGCGGGTGAACGCGGAGATCCTGCGGGGCCTCAAAACAAGGTCCTATAACGACCTCAAAAGGCATGGCGTCAAGTGGATCGACGAGCTCCCGGCGGTCCTGTGGGCGAATCGTACCACAGCAAGCCGGGCGACCGGGAAGACCCCGTTCTTCCTAGTGTACGGGGCCGAAGCCGTCCTGCCGTCAGAGCTAACCTTCGGCTCTCCCCGGGTACTGCGTTACAGCGACGACGTCGACCACGACAACATGCAACTTGACAACCTTGACTTCCTCGAGGAACGAAGGCGGCGCGCGTCGCTCCGCGTCGCTCGTTATCAGCAGAGCCTCAAGCGCTACCATCAGCGTAAGGTTCGGGCCCGGTCACTCAAGGTGGGGGACTTAGTTCTCCGCCGTGTCCTCACACGTGCCGGAAAGAATAAACTTTCCCCCATGTGGGAAGGCCCCTTCCTGGTGATCGGTGCCTCCCGATCGGGCTCGGTAAGACTAGGCCAAGAAGACGGAACCCCGCTTCCCAATCCCTGGAATATTGAACATCTTCGCAAATTTTACCCATAAGCATATCCTGTAAGTCACGGGAAGCTTGGGCCAGCGCCGGTTTTCTTCCAATCTCGGCGCTGGCCGGGGGCCCCCATATGTATTCGCCTTCGTATATAGCTTTTTAATATCTTTCCCGGTGTCGTCCCTTGCGTCTGTTTCCATGTGTTGCACTCGTGGCTGTCTCATCCCTTTGGGGGCATAATCGGGCCGCGCCCGTGCGACAGTTGGGGTTCACGCATTATCATTAGTTCCCTACTAACGAGTGACCGCATCCCGACGTGCTAGGTTCAAGACGTTGTCGAGCTCGCGGGGACTTAAGGGCGCCCTCCGGGAGGCGCCCCGGGTCCCGGCAGCTCCGGCGCCTTTCCTGGCTAGCTTCGGGGTCGGTTCTTTCCGGAGGTAGGGGGTGAAATGGTTATGCGTGATCCTTTCCTCCGCACGGTCGCGACACTGAGGACGCGTTCGGGAGATGATCGACGCCACGATTCGTAGCATGGAGTGGACAAGGGAACGAGCCAGATGCTCTCACAAGTTCACTGTGCGCAGATTAGACCTCTCCCCGGCGGGCTGAAGAAGGGGACCCGGGGTCACGCCCCGGTGACGAGCCCCGGGAACGGAACGTCCTTGGGAGCCCGGACCCGAGGTGAATACGCGGGGAAGGCGTTCTCGGGACTGGCCTGCGCTCGGGCCCAGCCTGGGGGCCCCACGGGCTAGCAGCTCTCCTGGACCCGGAGTCGTGCTCGCGGAACCGTGCTACCCTGACCGGCAATCCAGATAAGTAATCTTGCCTGACTGTACATATCGCTCAATTCCTATTTTTCCCCCGCTGGTGTGGCCACGTGTTTTGCTCTCCTCGACCCCGGGGGCAAAGCGGAATTTGCCAGGCCGAGCGCGGGGGCCACCGGGTTAGTGTTGCCCCAGTTGCTGAGGCCCATGTGGTCGGGTCGTGGACCGCGCCCCGGGCACTGTCGATGCTCCGGGGTCTCGGGCAAGGCCCCCCTGTCGGGCCTGCCTAGATTCCCGGGGCGGGCTACGGCGCCCGGTCAGCCAGTTCCTCCCCGGCCGCGGCCGAGGCGCTGGATGCTTCGCTGTCCGGGGACCCGGGGCGCGGCCAGGGCCTGCTCCCGAGGGCTTCCGGCGAGTCAGGAGGCTCGAGCTTAGCACTTCGGCCATACCTAACACGCGTGGGGTTCCCTTTCGTATTTTTCGCTCTCTAGCTGTCTTCTCCCAGGACTCAGCACCGCCCGAGGCCAGGGAGGGTTCCTAGGCCCGGGAGACTCACGCATGGTTCCTCGCGTACTCGGGGACCGAGCCCCCGGGGCGGGCAACTACCAAGCCCGCGGCACTCGGGAGCCGAGCTCCCGGGGCGGTCGGCGCGGGAGGCGTGGGAGGTCAAGTAACAGCCGCCTCCCGCGAGGAGGAGCAAAGCTCGGACCGTCCGCTCCAGAATCGGACCGTCCGGGCCGCCCCGATCGGGACTTAACCGCCCCAGGGACTGAGTTCCCAGGGCGAGCGGTTACGCTAGGCCCCAAGGAGGGCTTACGCGCCGCCACCGGTGACGGCCGCCGGGCTCGAACTCAGACGACACCCGGAGCTCGGCGTATCCGGGCCCCGGATATCAAGACGAACAATAACAAGTATTGAGCATCCAGGGCACGAAGGCCCGAAAATAAGCAACATCCGAATATAAGCTACTTCCAGTACAATAGGCAAAGGTGCGAAAAACACAAAACATAGGTTTATATACACACAACGAATGTTTTCTTTGTACAAGACAGGTGAAGTCAAAGTGCAAGCATGCGCGGAGGACCGGGGGCGTCGCCAGCGCGGGGGGTAAATCACTCATCGGGCCCGGTCTCTTCGCCGGATTCGTCGGTCCTAGGATTCTCGAGGTGTTCCCCCCGGTTGAAGAATCTGGCCACCGTCGCAGTAGCGTCGGCCACGGCTTTTCGACCTCCTTTCTTCCCCGTCGGCGGGTATCCCTCCAGCACCGGGGCCAGGGAAAACTCCACGTCCCGAGCCCGGTAGCAGCCAAGGACGTACTCCGCCACCCGCATGGCAAAGCTCTGTTCCTTCTTCTCCAGACACCTTGGATTCGCCCGAGGGAGCAAGTCCAGCGTGTCTAGCAAGTCGCTGAGCTCCACCAGCTCCTGACCGACCCCGGTTGGCCCCCCGGACTTCCGCGGAGGTGCCCGGATGCCGATGCGCTTGACACACCCTCGGACCTCGGAGCCGTACCACCCCAGGCAGGCCGAGATCTCGCTGTCGAGGTCCTTCCGGAGGGCGAGGCTATTTTGCGCCAGTCTCAGCCGTTTCTCCGCCCTAGCTAGCTTCTCGGCTGAGCTCGCCGCGCTTCCCGATGACGGGGAGCCGCTAGACGCGGCCGCGCGCGCTACGGCCTCGGAGCCGACTGCGCGTTCCCGGGAGGCCTCCATCTCCGCCTGCTGGGCCTCGGCAGCCGTCACCACCGCCTCCCGCCGGGCCAGGGAGTTCTCTTTCTCCTCCAGGAGCGCCTCTCGCGTCCCAAGAGCCTCGGCTTCGGCGTCTACGTCGGCGGCCAGCATCTTCACCTACTCTTGCTCGCGCCGGTGGTCGGCCTCTCGCTTTTCGAGGTCTTCTTCCCAGGACAGCAGCCTCTTCTCCTCGCTCAGGAGGCGGCTCATGCCGTCCTGGGCCGTGGCGCTGGAAAGCTTGGCGGCCTCCTCGCTGATCACTGCGGCTTCCTCTCGCGCGCTGATCCCACGCTCCCGGGCCACGAGACCGGCCTCCTTGCCCCGGAGGCGGTCCTCCCAGGAGGACATCTCCTTCTCCCGCGCCTCCATCACCGACCGGGCACGGGAGGCCTCGTCTGCGGCAAGCTTGGCGGCGGCCCCCAGTTGGGCGATGCGCTTCTCCGCCGCCTCGACCTCCTGCCGGCGGGTCGCCACGAAGATTTCAGTAGCGACCATACGGGCGGTGAGCCCCTCCATCGCCGCTGCGATCGCTGCTCGCCCGCTCTCGAGTTCCGCCCGGACCCGGGTGGACTCGCGCTGCTCTCGACGGGCTGCCACCTGTACTTCGCCGGCGGTGATCACTAGCTGCCGCAACGCGGCGTGTAGCGTCTCGCGTCCGCGCGCCCCGCCCGGCCACTGGGCAGCAAAAAGGACCAGGGCCCGCTCCCCTCTCGCGGGAAACGGCTGGGCCCTGGCGTCCCTTCCTCCCCCCATAGCAAGGGCTTCAGTCGGCTCCGTGAAGGCCCGCTCTGGCGTGGCCGCCGCGGCCCCCATAGTCGCCACCGTGCTCGGCGATGGAGGGGGCGTGGCGGGACGCGGCGGCGCCATCGGCGCGCCCCTAGTACCGCCTACGGCTGGGGCCGAGGTACGCCATCGTCGGCCCCTGGCTCTTCCTATAAGGGCCGAAACCGGACAAGTAAGAGCTAGATCGAGAAACACAAGAGGAAATATGCTAGCGAGAAGAACCGAGTGGGGTCGAAGCGCTTACCTAGCCTGGGGCCCTTTGAAGCTCCACGGCTTGGGACTCAAAAGCGGCCGGCTACCGCCACGAAGTCCTGTCTTCCCTAGCGGCGCGCCCGGGACGGCGAGGCTAGCCGGAGCTCTTGGCGCTTCCGACGACAGCCTAATGTCGCCCTCCGGGAGCCTGTGCCCCGTGGGGGCCCCGTTGCCCCCCACGTCCGGGACCGCCTTTGGTCCGGTCCCAGGGGCCGGGGTCGCCGCCCATGGCTCTGGGGACGGACCGAGCGACACTCGCTGGCGCCACACAAGCAGTCCACCATAGTAGTCCCGTCCTCCTCGGGCCGCGCGGCTTGGAGAGGTAGTGGCCGGGATGACGGCCGCCGGGGCAACGATCTTCACCTTTTTGGTCGCCGCAAGCCCTGGATCGGGCCCCGCCTGTCGTTTCCCTCTTTCTTCGACAATATCGGCACTCCGACCGGCATATCTTCCCCCCCCGAGGCGTCGAGTACCTCGACGACCTTTGGGGTGACCTGTGAGACAATACGATGCCCACGGCGTCGAATCGCGGGAGACCTTCTGGATCCTCGCCCGTCGCGGTCACTGCAAAGCGGCGTCACGCCGTCCGGGAGCGCGCGGTCCGTCGCGCCCCTCCTTCCAGCGCCGACGCCATTAGCAGAGCCCATCGCCGCCTTGCTCAGGTCGTCGGGGTGGGTCCTGGTGATGTCCTTGGGCCCGGTGTATAGCCAACAGGCCCGGGACCTCCTGCTGAGCGGCGCCAGTCGCCGGCTGAGGAAATCGCCGATGACCATATACGCATTCAGCCCGGCCGTGACCAGGCTAGCGATGCGCGCCAACACTGGCGCTAACCGCTGCGTCTTCCGGCGGTGACTCGGTCCAGCTCTTCACCTTCTGGGCCGCCTCGGTCGGGAGCCGGAGCCGGTCATTGGCGTCGACACCGACGTAGACCCAGTTCTGGCGCCATAAGTCCCATTTATTCTTTCAGCGCCATCGGGATGAACTCGACGCCAGGCGCGGCTGGAAGTACACACAACCTACCCGCTCCGGTAGGTCGGTGGCCTTGTTCTTCGGCGCGCTCTTCATGGTGAAGTAGCACCGGAAAAGGTCCACCGAAGGGATGCCACAAACATCTTTCGCACAAGTGCAGCGAAAACCCCAGCACCATCACGGCATTGGGGTCAAGTGCAGCATCTGCACCTGATACGTCTCCAACACCTGGAAGAAGAAGTCAGAGAAGGCGGGACTAACCTGCCGACCGCGTAATCAACGAAGTACACTGCTTCGTTGGGCCTTCGGCGTCGGCTTCGACTCGCCGGGGCGCACCTCGATCGCCGCCCTCCATCGTGTAGCGGCCGGCATTCATCCTCTTCACCCCGCTCCGCCCCAGCGCCGTCATCCACGCGCGACGGCGGGATCGCCCCGCCGTCCAGTGGCCTTACCCCGCGGCCGGCGCGTGGCATTGCGAATGCAGCGGTGAGAGTGGTTGAAGGGAGAAGAAAGCGAAGAGAAGTGCGTGCGAACGGGAACCTAGGCTCTGGACGCAAAGAGCAACAGGAGCGGCGGCGGTTCAACTGGACGATGGAGGAAAGCCAGCCGCTGCCCGCTGTTGCTTGTAGCCCGGAGAACCCGTGGAGCGCCGCTTCAAGTCCACCATTATGGCCCACGATTTGCGGCCGAAAGTGGAGACTCTCACCCTCGCCTCGTCCCATCCTGGGTAGTTGAGGGCCTCGTCTCGTTTCCTGCTAAACCCGGTGGGCCCCGCGTCTCTTCATTTCCCTGAGACATGGTCCTGTTCCTGCCTTTGGATTACGGTCCCGTCGAGCAACAGGCCAGGGGCCACTGTCGGCGAAAATGAATGGGGGTCCACATTCTCTGGAGACGCGTGACATCATCCTCCGACGTCAGCTCCCCCAGGGCCATTTTCTACACACGTGGCGGCAGGCTATTAGGAGTTGTCCCATTAAATGCTTGGGCTGGGCGCTACCCGGGCCTGGAAGCGCCACCCCGTCCCCGAGTGCCCCCTGGCACGGGACCCGGGGCCCTCGTGTCTCGAGCGCATGGAGGCCCGATGGGCTCCCCGCCCCGAGGAACGAGGCCGGCTCAAGTGGATCTGCTCCCTAACTACCGCATTAATACTGGAGAAGCGACGACGCGCCTCTCGCCCTGTCTCCGGCTGGACATGCGTGCGTCGTCATAATGACCCCCTGTCGGCTGGCCTCCCTATGCAGTGAGAGGGCTCCGGTTTTCCACGGCCTGGCAGACGACGAGACAGGCCAAGCCGGCAGGATCGTCACTGTCGGGCCGCCCGTAGCTGGCGAGGGAGGGCGGCATCTAGCGCGCCGCGGCTGACACGGGAGGCAACGACCGTGACGGGCCAAGCCGACAGCGTCGTCACTCGTCGGCCGCCCGCAATTACCGACAGCCGGCGACGATGAGACGCGCGCCCGACGACTCAGCAGACGGCGCGGTAGCACGAGCCATGTACAAGACGTAGCATACCTAAGACTCCTCTCTCCAGGGATTGGCCGCAGGGGAACCGACTTTTTGACAGATAAAAGGAGGATCGCACGCCGACGAAAGGGAGAGAGAACTCTAACTGGACCCGTAGTGATGTTCTTATTCTTCAGCCCAGCTTGATTAAGCTAGCCATTGTAACAAAAACGAAACATCATTTTCCAAGGCATCCACACAGGAGTAGGGTATTACCACCGTGCGGCCCGAACCTGTAATTTCCTTTTGTCTTTCTTGTGCTGCGGATTGATCCCACCATCCATCTTCTTCAACACTGAGCACCGACTCGCCTGAGACCACTCTGGCCGATCCTCAAAGGGGGGTCTACTGAACTTTCCTCGCTGTCGGACCTTTCAACATCTGACCAGATGACTAAGGAAAAGATTCAATAAATTCAACCCA
>RYFJ01004533.1:0-31343 GCA_003991445.1 Oryza meyeriana var. granulata
AAAGGCGACTCAGCCGATATGCTCTGCTGTGGGCGACACCGTCGGGGCGAGGCCAATCAGCGCTTCGCCGGGGAGCGGGTACGCTAGCAGGAAGTGAAGTTTCCAAGGAGGTGCGCTACTCCGAGCATTCTGTAGCTCGTCATATGTTGAAATACAGTTAATGTCTTGCTTCGTGTGTGCAGAAGCGGGCCGATATCGACTCAAAAGGTCGGCCATCTGCCCGCGTTGATGGATCCACCCAGCGAGTCAGCAGCGGCAGCACACCTGCTGTGCCGGTGGCCGGCACGGTTGCTGAACGAATGGTGGCTCCGACTACAGGGCCGCTACCGCAGTCGACCGAGAGGTGGCTGTAGAAAAGCTGAGGCCCCTGCCCCCGGCATGGCACCAATACGTTGCGGAAGCAGGGGACGGATCCCCGATCCGGTCCCCAATGTTGTAGGGGAAGGCGATGCCGGAGGCGGACCCGTCGCCTTCATGGTTGTTCGTCACCGCATCGTCGCCGTTGCCGCCGCCACCAGAGATCCCACATTTGCCTGCGGATCGAAGCTCCCCACGCGTGATGCCGGGACCTTCTCGTGGCCCACTCGCGACGGCACTATGAAGAGCTTCCGACTTGATGAATCATCGCAAGGAGAGAGCGCGAAGGCCTGATTCGTGCCGCCATCATGGGTCCCAAGGGGTCGCGGTATGATTCTCGTAGTGAACTCCAGCAATCTTCTTGTCTTGATGTTTGACTCTGTCGTCGGTTTGTTCCTTGTCCTGAGTAGAAAACTGTCGACGCAATGAGGCGATGACAGAGATCCTAGTCGAGATGGCTCCCCATCTCGCAGAATTACAACGCTCCGGGCATTGAAGGCGAGATGGAGGCGCGTCACACGAGCAGGGAGGCCTGGCTGTTCAAGAGCGGCGCTGACCCAACTCAGGGCTGAGACACATGGGCCTTAGCCGAGAAGGTCAGAGGTAAAATCCTCGAGCATATCTCCCGACTGGACGTTGGTGTAATTCTCCGGTGACGTCGATCCGACTGCTTGGTGGTGTCATGACTGCGCGACTTGAGCCTTGGCTAATTCTGTGGTGCAGACCTCGAAGCGGAGAGGGAGTCGCAGCTGAAGGAGCGAAGAAGCCAAGGCCGAGCTTGAAAGAGTCAAGGCGACCTGACAAAAGCCAATAACCGAGCTATTGACCGGAGAAGTCCGAGTTGGAGAAGGCCGTCGTCGAGCTCGGTAAGGAGAAGGCCGAACTGGAGAAGACCGTGGCGGGTGGGAGGCCGACTATGAAAAGTAAGTCCTCAACCCGACTGTGACTCAGCAATACATTACTCCCTGCGTGTAGCCGATCCTGACAAGCATTACTTGCCGGCCGATCTGGGCAGGCATGAGATGCTAACGTCCAGGCCAGTACCGGTTCTACACGGAGGAGATAAGATCAATCCGGGAGTCCGGGAGGCCCTTGTCAGGTCGTGAAGGGGCTCCTTGACCTTGTGGATCCCGCCCAGTGGGGACCAGCTGTAGCAGATTCCTCAAATAATGGGGCGTCTCGAGGATAGCGCCGAATGCCCTGAAAAGGTACTTCAGACGAGCGGGTTAGCCGCCGGCGTGGCCCAGACCCTAGCAATGACCAAGTCCATCTACACCGAGGGCGGACATTGAGGCATCGGGAGGGATTTTCCGAGGAGACGAGCCCGAGGAAAGCGCCTGGAGCTGATCTCACAGGCGAAGCCGACTGCTGAAGCGATTACCCGAGACCTGGGTCTGTAAAGGCAATCTATTATTTTGTAGTCGGTGTATGTTACATATGCTTTCATATACGATCATGTACTGTGAATATATGTGTCGTGCCGCCAAACTTGTTATTCGGTTGTCATTAGCTTTACCCGACATGTAGCATGCACCGAGTGAGTTCGATAAACTTGATAAAAATCGTTCAGAGGAAGATGCTATACTCGGCCAACGCATCAGTCGTGGCAAGGCTTCATAACGAGGTGAGATAAGCTTGTATGTTATTGACAGAACACATATATACATGCAGCCCCCGACTCACTACTCGATTGGAAACAAGCGGCGTAGTGAGTCAGGAAAAACTGTACACATGGAAAAGTAAAACTCAGGTATAGGAAAGGACGTAGCTGTTCTATATTCCATGAGTTGGTGATGAGGACGCCGTCTTTGGTTCTTCAGTCGGTAGGCGCCTGGGCCGCGTGACTCGGCTATAATGACGGCCCTTCCAGATGGGGGATAGTTTATGCCTGTCCTTGGTGGTTTGTATCTTCCTTAGAACGAGATCCCCGACCAAGAAGGCGCGGCCACGGACATTGCGATTGTATAGGTAGCGACGCAAAGCCTTGAAGATATCTTGCGACTGGATTGTTGCGGCGTCTCTTGCTTCTTCCAGCTGATCTAATTCGATCAGTCGGGTGCTGTTGGAAATCGTTTCGGAGTAAGCCCGGACTCGCGGAGAGCTGAACTGTATCTCGCATCAGTCGGTAGCATGGCCTCAGTACCGTAGACCAGAGAAGGGGAGATTGCCCTGTTGCCGACTAACCGTGGTTCTGAGAGACCAGAGAACGGATGGTAGTTCTTGTACCACCGAACCCGCATATGGTTGTAGTCGGTCGTAATATCCCTGGCCTTGATGCTTGTAAGACCATGCCGTTGGCTCGTTCAACCTGCCCGTTGCTCCGCGGGATGTGCACAGATGCATAGCAGATCTTGATGCCGAAGTCGTCGCAGAAATCTTGGAATAGGCCTGCCGCGAACTGAGTGCCGTTGTCGGTTATGATGCGGTTAGGGACCCCAAACCGGTATAGAATACTCAAGATGAAGTCCTTTGCTCGTGCGCTGTGATTGTTGCGACAGGTTTAGCCTCAATCCTTGGTGAATTTATCCACTGCCGACGAATAAATGTGTGAACCTCCTGGCGCTTTCTTGAATGGCCCGACCATGTCGAGCCCCCATACTGCGAATGGCCAAGAGATGGGGATAGTCTGGAGTTCCTGGGCGGGAAGATTTGTCTGTCTTGCCGAAGAACTGGCAACCTCGCACTTGCGAACGATGTCTTTGGGTGTGAGCTGCGGTGGGCACAGAAGAATCCCTGCGGTAAGCTTTTCCGACTAACGTCCTGGATGCAGCGCTGGGTTGCCACAATATGCCCGAGTGGATTGAATGCAGGATCTGCTTGCCTTCCTCCGGTGGTGACACAGCGCATGGAGGACAACCGGATGCGCTCCTCGGTAGCAGGTCTTCTCGACTCGCAGGAAGCTTTTGCTTCGCGCTTGATTTGCTCGGCTTGATTGCGATTCGTTCTGGGAGGTTCATCGGTCCAGGAGGAATTTGAGAACAGGACCCCTTGCAGTCTTGACATATGTGCAGCACTTGTGGTGGTCTGGGGTAGGCTCGCCTCCCGACTGCTCTTGTGCCGGTTTTCTTTTGACTGATGGCTCCATAAGTTGCTCGACGAAGATTCCAGTGGGACCGCTCTCGCTTGGATCCCATGTTTTGCCAGCTCGTCGGCCGCGTCGTTGTATTGACGCGACGTGTTGGTGGATTTCCAGCCCGTCGAACTGTTTTCCAGCTTGCGGACCTCCTTGACAGTATGCCGCCATTGTGTCGTCGAGACATGTCCAGTCTTTCATGACTTGGTTGACCACGAGTTGGGAGTCTCCGCGCACAACCAGTCGACGTATGCCCGAGTGATATGGCGATGCGGAGCCGATAAGTGAACGAGAGCCTCGTACTCGGCGACGTTGTGGGAAGCCGGGAAGTGGATTTGTAGTACGTATTCAACTTTTCGCCAGTGGGGGATGTCAGTATGACACCAGCCCCAGCACCGCCGATCCGTAAGGAACCGTCGAAGTACATTGTCCAGTACTCTAGCTTTGTTGTTGGTGTTGGGAGTTGAACTTCTGTCACTCGGCACGAAGTCGGCTAGAGCTTGAGATTTGATAGCTGTCCGTGGCTGAAAGGTGATGTCGAACGCCATCAGCTCGAGTGCCATTTAGCGATTCAGCCGGTGGCCTCGCGATTATGAAGGACATCCGAGTGGAAACGCTGTGACCCACCGTGACTTGATGTGCTTGAAAGTAGTGCACCCAACTTTCGGACTGTGATGAGTAGGCCGTATAGCAGCTTCTGGACCTGCGGGTATCTTGTTTTGGAGTCGGCAAGGACCTCGCTGACAAAATAGATTGGCCGTTGTATTTTTTGAAGATGACCCTGTTCGGATCGCTCCACTACCAGCACCGTGCTGACTACCTGTGTTTGTTGCCCGCCAGATAAAGCATTAGTGGTTCCTGGGGCAGGGGTGACGCTAGCACGGGGGGTGATGTGAGGAATTCTTGAAGTCTTCGAAGGGCTTGCTGGGCTTCCGGGGTCCACTGAAAGGTGTCCGCCTTTTTGAGGAGCTTTAAGAAGGGCATGCCCCGTTCGCCCAGTCGGGAGATAAACCGACTGAGTGCCGCCCATGCAGCCTGTCAGCTTCTGGATGTCTTTGAGGTTGGTCGGGGGGCGCCATGTTCTTGATGGCGTTGGACTTTCTCTCCGGGTTAGCCTCGATGCCGCGGTGCGAGACGATGAAGCGAGTAACTTCCCAGACGGCACCCCGAAGGTGCACTTGTCCGGGTTCAACTTCATCCTTGAAATCTTCGAAGGTTTTGGAAGGTTTCTTCCAAGTCGTCAATGAGGTCTTGTCTGGATTTAGACTTGATCACCACATCGTCGAACGTAGGCTTCCACGTTGCGCCCGATCTGAGTGTGCAGACACCGCTGAATAGCCCTTTGGTAGGTTGCGCCTGCGTTTTTTCAGACCGAACGGCATTGTGATTATAGGGCAATACGCTCCAAAACGGCGTGATGAAGATGTCTTTAAACAGTCTTTGTTTCCTTCAAGCCTAATTTGATGATATCCCGAATAACAGTCGAGAAAAACTGAGTAGGTCGCACCCCGCCGTGGAGTCGACCACCTGATCTATCCTGGAAGACAAATGGGTCTTGGGGCACGCTTTGTTGAGGTCGGTGTAGTCGACGCACATGCGCCATTTACCGTTTTTCTTCGGACCGCAGGACGTGGTTGGCCAGCCAGTCCGGGTGGTAGACTTCCTTGATGAAGCCGGCTGCGAGGAGCTTGGTGATTTCTCCCCGGATAGCATCCTTGCGGTCTTGAAGCGAAGCGCCGCAGCCGTTGTTGACCGGGCTTGGCGTCTGGCTTTACGTGTAAGGGCGTGCTCGTCACCTCCCTTGGTACGCCCGGCTATGTCGGACGGTTTCCATGCGAAGATATCTTTGTTGGCTTGGAGGAAGGTGACGAGCGCGTCTTCCTATTTGGGGTCGAGAGTCCGGTCCGACTAAGGCAGTCTTGGAGGGGTCGGAAGGGTCCATGGGGGATCTTCTTCGTGTCAGAGTCGCTGAAATTCCCGACTTCGCTGCTTTTTCGCCGGAACTGGATCGTGGATCGACTTCAAGATGTAGCGGCTTGCCGAATGCTGTCGCGCCCGACTGCCAAGCTTCTTGTGTTTGAGCCAGCTCGCAGCTCTCCTTGTCGCAAGCGTGAAGGCTTGCTTAGCGTCGCTGTGCGGAGGGAGAGGACTCCTGCTGGGCCCGGGCATCTTCAGCACCATGTATGTGTAGTGCGGAATCGCCATGAACTTGGCGAGTGCCGGTCGTCCCGAAGTATCTGCGTGATACGCGGTCTCGAAGTCCGGCGACTCGAAGGAGATGTTTTCCGTGCGGAAGTTGTCCCGCGTGCCGAAGGTCACCGGCAAGGTTATCTGCCCGAGTGGGGTTGATGACAAGCCGGGGATTATCCCATGGAAGGGCGCGGTGCTCGGCCGTAGTTCTGAAGCGAGGAATTCTCATCTCGTCCAAAGTCTTGGCGAACAGGATGTGAGCCGCACTGCCTCCGTCGATGAGGGTTTTCTTCAGCCTAATATTTTTTGACGACCGGATCTAGGACGAGTGGGTACGTCCGGGTGGGAAACCCGATCTGGGTGATCTGGCGCGGTTGAAGGTGATAGCCATCTCTGACCAGCGCAAGTATTGGGGGGCATCCGTTGTGGAGACCGCGTTAATGTCCCGCGCTGATAGCTTCTGCTTGCGCTTGGATTCGTACGCGAGTGGCCCCCCGAAGATGTGGTTGAGTTCGGCTTGGCGGGTCCTGGAAGTCGTCAGCCGGACCCGAGTCTGGCTTGTCCTTGTCCTTGTCGGCCGACGGCAGATGATGAAAGCCTGCTCGGAGGCAAAACTTCTTGAGCATGTGGCAGTCTTTGGCTGCGTGCCGGCCCTTGGGGTGAAAGGGGCAAGGCCCGCTCAGGACTTTCTGGTAGTCGTTGTTCCGCTGGGGCCGTGACCGACTGCGCTCCATGTTAGCCACCTCGTTGTCCGACTTCCGCTTGCGGTTGCCAGGCTTGTTCTGAGGCTGCTCGTTGTCGGCTTTTGCCCTGTTGTCTTTTTGTCGGGGCTTCCTTCTTCTCGTCGAAGGCCTCTGCGACGGCTTCAGCTGAGTCGGCGTACTTGTTGGCCATGTCGAAGAGGGTCCGGACGGGTGGAAGGTGGCTTTCGAGTGAACTTCGCGATGAGCGGGGCGTCTTTTACTCCCTTGCGGAGGCGGCGATGACGACCTCGTCTTTGATGTTTGGGATTTGATTGCGCTTCTCGGAAAACCTTTTGATGAATTCCCGTAGAGACTCGTTCTTTTTTCTGATGCAGTTGGTAGAGGTCGTGCTCGGAAGCCGGGTCTCTCGTAGGTCCCCTGGAAGTTTTGCGATGAACCGCTCCCTGAGCTGTCCCAGGAACCGATCGACGCCTTGGGAGGCCTGTCAGCCATGTCCCTCGCCGAGTCGGATAACGCGACTGGGAGGTAGTTAGCCATGGCTTCTGCTGTCGCCCCAGCAGCTTGAAACTGCTAGGACGTAAACGGGTGAGCCAGGACTCTGGGTTGGTCTTGCCGTCGTACTTTTCAATCCCGGTAGGCTTAAAGCCGACTGGCCATCGGACGTCCTGTAACTCCCGAGTAAAGGCCTGGGATGCCTTCATTATCGTGAAGGACTCGGGCTTCGGTTTTGGCGGTGTAGTCGCTCGTAGTGGAGACCGAAAGCGGCTCGTGTTCGTCCTCCAGTCGGCGGCGTTCATCCTCTTCGCGCTCTTCGCGCCGGGCATTTATAGTGTGGCGAAGATCGCGTTGTAACCGCGATCGGAGGTCTTGATCGTGTCGGCGGTCGTATTGGTGACGCCGCCGGTTGTCGTAGTTGGTATTGCCGAGTGTTGTTTGGCGGGATTCTTCATGCTGCCGGGTGGAGCCGGCTGCCCGTCGTCGTGCTGATGCGGATGACTCCGCCGCTGGAGAGCCCGTTCGACGGGTCGGTACGTGAGTGTTTTGCCTGACTGTTCTTGCTGCTGGCAGGGGCGGCAGCAGTAATCATCGCCTTGATCTTGGCGATGGTTGGTGTGGCCTGATGGTCCGGCCCAAACTGGAGCGTGTCCAGCAGAGTTGCGGCGGCCACGACGACGTTCTGTTGTGGCGTGACGAAGACATCGTGGTCGCCGGACTTTGGTTCGGAGGATCTGTCTGCTGCGGCGGCTCGCCCAGCTTGTCGAAGCCCGTCATTGCGAGCTTTGTCGGTTGGCCTCCTCTTGTTGCACTCGGCGCGCCTCCTCATGCTGCTCCTCTTGCAGTCGGCGCACCTCGGAAGGTGGTGTGAAGCCATGAAGATCTCGCGGGGGGAGGAGGAAGCTTGCCAAGGTGGAGTCCGAGTTGATGCTCGAACCACCCATCCGACTTAGCGTCGGACTCCGAGTAGTTTATCGGAGTTAGGACGACTCCGACCTCCCTAGATCCAATCTGAAACGGTTCATGACCGGTTCGAACTGAATCGCTGGAGGTCGGGTCTGCTGCGCGGGTTGTGGATGCACAGCGTCGCCGAATCCGTACGGGAGATTGACGATCTCTCCCCCTCTTGGCCTAACCCGCGCTGGCTCAAGGCCTAGCGCGAGTCGGACGCCGAGGGAGAGAGTTGTCCCGATGTCCGGCGACGTGAGGGACTGTCGTAGTAGATCGTTCGAAAGAGATGGTGACGTCCCTGGGGCCGACTGGCGCAACGCCGGCTGGCTCTTCGGCTGGCGAGATCGGATCTGCCTCAGCCACAAAGAAAGGTTGCCGAGTTGATCGGCGACGAAATCAAGGCTCCGAAGGTGATGGTGTCTCCGTTGGAGAACTTGTTGCTCCTGACTCGTTGGTGGGATCCATCGAATCTGTTGATGAAGAACTCGCCGTTCCCCTACCTGGCGCGCCAACTGTCGATTGCTTTGCACCGGCAATAATACTATGGGGGTACTTCGCGAAACTGGAATTCGGTGGATTGCAGAGGAACACGAGGGAATTATACTGGTTCAGGCCCTCAAGGTGAGGTAATACCCTACGTCCAGTTGAGGTGTTTATTCCTCTGAGATGGATTTTGATCGATGATCTCGGGTTGCCCTCATAGGGCGCCCTGCCTCCCTTTATATACTAGGGGACAGGGGTACATGGTAAGGATCCCAGTCGGATACGACCAAGGGATTTCCTTATTAGAGATAGAATCCTATCCGACTAAGGCTATGTTTCCTTATTGTACAAGGTACAGCCTGCCGGGTGCTATCTTATCTCTAATTACATGATCTGGCCCATCCTCTATCCGAGTGGCCCATGTGCTTGTAGTGAGGTACCCGGGGCCCATGGCTCCCACACCACGGGTCTACTCGGGTACCGCCGTATCAGTTGGTATATGGACATGAGGCGGTTTTACCATGGGAAACTAGCATCGGCTCTAGAAGACTTTCTTTGCAGAATCAATTGACGGCCGATGATTATTATAACTTGATGGCAGATGAACTTGAAGATTTAGCTCAGAATCGGTTGAGAGCGCTAGAAAGAATCAAGGAGAATAAGGCTAGGGCAGCTCGGCATTACAACAAAAAAGTGGTGAATAAGTCGTTTGCCGAGGGGGACCTTGTGTGGAAGTTGATTTTGCCGATCGGGTCCAGAGATAATAAGTTCGGAAAATGGTCGCCTAATTGGGAAGGGCCTTATCGGATTAATCGCTGTGTGCCTGGTAATGCATATATATTAGAAGATCTTGACGGGACGGAGTTTGCCAAAGCACTTAATGGGAAATATCTCAAGAAATACTACCCTAGCGTTTGGATCAATTCTTAAATCGGTTAAGTACAAGCCGATTTCTAAACAATTAGGAAAGCCGATGTTTTTATACGTCGCCTAAGACAGCCGATATCAATTGATATCGCTTTAGATCAAAACAAGCGGAAAAATTATCAGGGACTGAGAGAGATGGGTAGCAGAGGCGATCTGATTACATGACAGCAGAAGGGCGATCGGCATGTTCCGGAAAATCGTCAGTTATAAGGGTTTAAGGCTTACAAAAACTTTCGGATAGTTTCGATTGCGCGCAGACGGATCTGATCAATTTCATTGATGGCCCGGATATCGTCTTCATCAGAGCCTGGGATGACTTTCAAGCTTTTGCGCCGATGAACGACTTGGCGCACTGCTGCTGCGACTTTGGCTTCTTGATCTTGGATGGCTTGCAGCAGGCCGATGAGCTGGGATTCTGTGTCTTCAAGATCCTTGCGAACTTTTTCAAGTTCTCCCAGCAAATCGGCTTCCTTTTTCTTCAGTTGAATCTAGCTTGGATTGAAGTTTTTGGGGGACAGCTGCCATGTCATCAAGTTTCTTCTTGTCTATCTGGGCTGATAGCCGATCGGTTTGGATGTCTTGGGCTATCTTCTGTTGGTCAGCGCGATCGGCTATGCGCTGTCTAAGCTTGATGAGTTTAAACCTATGGGATTCCAGATATGCTGCGGGGGTTAATGCGTCGACAAGTTCTTCGGGCAGATGGTGTTCAATTTCTGCGAATCTTGCCCGGATTTGGCCCGCAAATCTTCCGCTAGCGCGGTCAATTGGGTTTTCCAGCCGACTGAGGATGCTCGTCAGATATTCACGAACGTCGGCTGGGAAGGATGGTTTGGTCGTTGCGCTGGTGGCTGTGGATTCTTCTACTTCTAGGTACTTGCCGATGTCAAAGGAGAACAGATCGGCTATGGACTGCAAAATTAGCATCGGTAAAGGGATCAGTAGAAAAGTTAAGAGCGGAGTATAGACAAAAGAGTTACCTGAGGTAGGACATCGGCAGCTTGCGCGACATCGGCTTCAGGGGGATGAATAGGCTGTTCTCTGGAGGGGCCGATGTCAGCCGATGGAATAGGGGCAGTTTCATCGACAGCTGGAGGACTTGGGGCAGCTGAAGGGGCCATCGGCTCAGCGCTTGGAGGGATGGCAGAAGGAGGTTGAAAATCTGGAGCCGATGACTCGAGCTGAAGATGGAGCTGGTGAGATAAATGAGAAAGCGGGTAATAATGATGTTAAGATTTGGCGCATACCTGAGGAGATGAGGGAGCCGATGTGGTCTGGGGAGAAGATGGCGTCGTGGCAACGATATCGGCATCGGTTTTCTGTTTCTTCAGGGAGGGGCGATGCGCTAACTTTTTCCTTTTTGGTCCCATCGGCCGAGGCGCCTTGAGGAGAGCCGATGGGGATGGAGCGTCACGCCCTAAGTTTGGGGTAGCCGATGGAGGTTGATACAAGATAGGCCGACCGCTGTTGCTTGTTGATGAGGGTTCGACGCTGGCGGCCTGCAAAGCAAGGGTCAGAGACGATTGAGGATGATATTTGAAGCTTGCAAGAGTTACCTCGTTGTCGGATTCAACATAGTCGGCGTCCAGACGGGAGCAATAACAAGTGGGCGCTAAGCAGAACAGATGTTTTTTCCATTCCGACCACCATCGGACAAAAGGCTTGGTGTTGGCAGTGCAGACGTACACCTCGGTGGCAGCGCCTAGCAGGAGGGAGTCTGTCAAAGACCGCAGCCGATCATATTCCAGGGCGCTGCTGACCGTGCCCGAGCTGGAGTTTGTCGGTAAAGAACAGGCCGATCGGAAGCTGGCCAAGCCGAGTTGACGGGAGCTGGTTGATGGGTGGTAGAACTCATACGATGGTTGAGTTCGGCCTAGAGAAAAGCCGGTTGGCAGCAGGCAAGGACTGATGGCCGATAGGAATATGGCTTTAGATTGATCATCGTTCAGAGCTTTGAGTGGATCAAAAGTTGGAAGCATCTCGAATGATGATGCGTCATTGTAAGCAAACCAAAGAGTAGCATCCCTGGTAAAGCCATAATAAAACCCCTTGAACCACTGACTAACTTCAGCAGGGGATATCTTGCCGCCGGAAAGGGCCGATGCAGCCTCACCCGTAGAGATGCATCGGCGGTAGATGGGGTCTTGATCTTCTGGGGTAATCAGCTGGGAAGGATTGCTTGAGGAGGGAAGTTTCTGGGATGGCCTTGGAGGTGTAACATTAAGCCAGAGCTGTACGAACCACCAAGGACCCCCAATGTGGCCGACGGGCTGCCGGCCGATAGCTTAGTTGCCACCTGATGAAGCAGCTGGTAGGTGGCGCCAAGGAGATAGTGCCCTAACGGAATTTGTTTCCTATCGGCCAAGCACTCTGCTAGGCATTGCATATTGGTCGTCGGGCCGAGGGTTGCGCCACCAAAGACGAACCGTTCCAACCACAAGTTCAGAAAAGCGACGTGCTCCCGATCATCAACCGGTCCAGTTCCTTTGTTGTGAAGAGATATATACCTGGACCAGCCGCCGATGTTTTTTGTTTGGAGCCGGTGGGCAGGCTTGAACCGGAGTTTGAAGGGGTTGATGTAGCTTGTCGTGTCCAGGCAGGTGAGCATGGTCACATCTAGCAGAGTGGGGGTCATCGGCCCATGACCAAACAGAAAGGCATTGAGAGCATTAGACCAGAAGTACGAGGCCGATGCGAGCAGAGATTCATTCCTTTCCATATCGGCCAAGGAAAGGTTGATGCAGTGGCCGATGTGAGATTCTTCCCAATAGATCCTCTTTGCAGCCGATACTCTGATGTACCAATCTCTCCATCCGGGCAATCTGCTCGGCCAGGACCTGAAGCTGTTGGTCCAGTCACTGATCAACATGGCCGAGTTCTTGAAGGGAATGCGTTGGGTTTCGGCACTGATGAAATCGGTGGGATCTTCGCTGCCCATGGGGCCATGATAGAAAAAGCAGGGGTAATCGGCAGCCGGAATCAAGATCTGGGCTCTGAGATGCTACAGTAGACAAGAACACGACGAAGAACAGGTGAAGAACATGGCAAATCGGGTTCGTACAGATTGCAGATTGGATAAAAGTAACCGGGTGAGAAGATTACCTCAGGAATTACAGATGCTGTTGCCATCGCGGAAATAGGAGAGGTTGCAGGGGTCGACGGACGAAGAGAGAGGTTGCAGTAATTTGTCTAGATTCGCTAGAGCTTGGTGAGGATGTAGAAGATGAAGCGGTGGTGCTCTGGTGATGTGAAAGAATAAAAAAGAGGGCAAGAAGACGAAGCGTTTTATAAAGGTATGACAGCCGAGCGGGAATTGAGGCCGTTGGCACTGTTTCAAACATTTATGGCAAGTGGGCTATCTTGGGCCGCCTCGGTATGGGAGAAATCTAGAGGCCCAAAGTTGGAAGAATTTCAGAATCCTACAGAAGAACTCCGAAATTGGGGGGCATGTGTTAACGCCAAAATTTGGTAAGGATCTGTATCAGATTCGGTCAGGAGGACGGTTGCAGTCGGATAATGGAAATTGATCCAAGAAGCAGACCGAGTCTGGGAAGGAACCGTGAAGACCGCGCGTGGCAGTTAATTACTATAGTTATTAGGAAAAGGTTTGTCTCTTTTAGGAAACCTGACCTCGTGTCCGGTCAGGTCTCGTTAGCGTTTTCTGTTATAGATAGGAAATCATATATCGTGTCCTATGAGGACTCGTGTAACTCGGGGTATATATACGTATGCCCGGGGACCTTGTAATCGATCACAACGATCAATACAAATTCGGCGCATCGCCACCCCTTCGACGGGATCCTGCTTCTCGAGCCGGGCTGCATCGGTTAGGTCCGAACTCCTGCGAGAGGGTAAGTCTCATCACACCGACTACCAATCGGCTAGGACTTCCTCGGTTAGGTCCGATATTCTAGTCGGTTTATGGTAGTCGGCTTACCACGATATATTTACTTTATCTATGGCTGCATCAGTTCAGTTTGATCTCATAGATTGATTAGGTATATCACATCACGTGTGCACAGATTGTATCGACTTACTGGGAGCGATTTATCACCAGTTCGTGCTGCATCGGTTAGGTCCGACCTACTGAACTGCTAGTGATAAGTCGATCCTGCTGAGCCGATGCGTTGTGTGCAGGCGTTTTATCGGAGTGTATAGCCGATAAGTTATTTTCATCACGATCGCATTATATCTATCGACTCATTGAAGCATTGTTATCATTGTCGGTCTGTGCTGCAACGGTTAGGTCCGATCTACTAGACTGACGATAATAGCTTTACTCTTAGTAAGCCGATGGTGTTGTGCGATGGTGTTATCGGAGTGCTTAGCCGATAAGTTACTTGTTAAAGCCGACTACATTTATTCATTGTTTTATCATATGTTCGCTTCATTAAGCAGTCGGCTAGCTTATCAATTATTTATCATTTACGTTATTGCATATTTTATTATTTGTTCTTGCCTGTATTATTGTCACAATCGGCTAAGGGCTAGCCGATGGGTTCATTCTGCCGATCCAAGCACAAGTACAAGCAGGTTCCGGGCACGACCCCAGGTAAGGGCCCGGGCATGAGCCCGGGTAAGGACCAGTGCATGGGCCCGGACAGCGGACGAAGATCTTGGGAGCCGATATGATCAAGGGACCGGGTGCAGGCACACCTTCGTAATAGTACCAGTAACACTAGATCATGATCAGCTAGGATCTATTTGATTTATTTATGCATTATACTTGCTTGTTTTATCTAGCTTATAGCCGGTTTTCGAATATCCCTTCGATGATCGGCTAGCATGATATTTGTTTATTATTACATTATTGTCCTTGCCATCATCGGTCTTAAGCCGATGTGTAAGTGCTACAGCGTACATCGGCCATCGGCTGATGAAACGAGTCTAGATCGGCTTCCAGCCGATTGGCTCATTGATCTAACATTTTCCTCCTTGTCAATTACAGGGTCAAATTGACTGGCACGCCTACGAACCTCAAACTTTAGGACCTGCACTGGAGTGAAGCAAATCTCCCAGGCCTTCGCGTGTCACCCAGACGCCGAACCAGGACCCGGCGATTTTCGGCGTCAACAGAGGTGTACTTATTCAAGAAGGTAAGCCAGTTGCATATTTTAGTGAGAAGCTGTCAGGACCTAGTTTGAACTATTCCACCTATGATAAAGAACTGTATGCTTTGGTTCGAACATTAGAGACTTGGCAACATTATCTATGGCCAAAGGAATTTATCATACATTCTAATTATGAGTCTTTGAAACATATTCAAAGTCAAGCTAAATTGAATAAACGACATGCTAAATGGGTAGAATTTATTGAGTCGTTTCCATATATCATTAAGCATAAGAAAGGCAAAGACAATGTGATTGCTGATGCTTTATCTAGGCGCTACACTATGCTATCTCAACTTGATCATAAAATTTTTGGATTGGAGACAATAAAAGAATTATATGCTACTGATTTGGACTTTAAAGAAGCTTACGATCACTGTCGAGAGGGGAGAACTTGGAATAAATATGTGTTAAATGAAGGATTGTTGTATCGAGCTAACAAATTATGTGTTCCTGCAAGCTCTGTTCGTCTTTTGTTTTTGCAGGAAGCGCATGAAGGTGGATTGATGGGATATTTTGGAGTGAAGAAGACGGAGGATGTGCTGGCCACTCACTTCTTTTGGCCGAAAATGCGGCGTGACGTTGAACGATACGTTACACGATGCAGCACTTGTAACAAAGTTAAGTCCGGTCTTAATCCACATGGTCTTTATATGCCTCTACCCGTCCCTAGTGCTCCTTGGGAAGATATTTCTATGGATTTTGTTTTGGGATTGCTTAGGACAAAGAGGGGGAGGGATAATGTCTTTGTTGTTGTTGATAGATTTGTCAAAATGGCACATGTCATTCCTTGTCATAAGAGCGACAATGATACCATAGTTGCTGATTTGTTTTTCAGGGATGTCATTCGTCTACATGGTGTGCCCAATACAATTGTTTCAGATCGAAATACCAAGTTTTTGAGTCATTTTTGGATGACGTTATGGAGAAAATTGGGGACGAAGTTACCATTTTCTACAACTTGCCAGCTCCAAACCGATGGACAAACGGAGGTGGTGAATCATACTTTGTCAACGATGTTGCGGGCTATTTTGAAAAATAATTTAAAAATGTGGGAAGAATGTCTTCCACATGTGGAGTTCGCCTACAACCGTTCGTTGCACTCCACCACAAAGATGAGCCCATTCCATGTGGTATATGGCTTTAACCCTCACGCTCCAATTGATTTATTGCCTTTACCATTTTTAGAAAAAGTAAATTTTGATGCTAAGACATGGGCTGAATTTGTGCTTAAGTTATATAAAACCACTAAGAACAATATTGAGCGTATGAATGCAAAGTATAAACTTGCTGGTAGTCAAGGTAGAAAGGAGCTTATTTTTGAACCTGGTGATCTTGTTTGGTTACACTTAAGAAAGGATAGGTTTCCTACTTTGCGCAAGTCAAAATTAATGTCTCGAGCTACTGGTCCTTTTAAAGTTCTTGCGAAGATCAATAATAATGCATACAAGATTGATTTGCCTACAGATTATGGTGTGAGTGATGCGTTCAATGTTGCTGATTTGAAGCCTTACTTGGGTGAAGAAGATGACCTTGAGTCGAGGACAACTCCAAATTAAGAGGGGGAGGATGATGAGGACATCACTTCTTTCGATACACACTTACAACCTCCACAGGTCCAAGGACCAATTACTCGTGCATGTGCCCGTCAACTTAATTGCCAGGTGAATGCATTCCTAAACTTACATGGAAATATTTCTATGAATGGTATGCTATTTAATTCTTGTGATGATTTTATTGTTATTAGAAACCTGGGAGAAGACCATGGAGAATAGCTCAAGAAGCCAAATATTAAAGTGGAGACAACAAGTGCAAGTAAATTCTTATTTCCGAGACCAATTCAGTTTCGGGCTGGGAGACAGTGTCAACTTCAAACAGTCATAACTTTTGATCCAGAAGGAGTTACAGGGCCTACAAGTACTTGTTGGAAAGCTTATAAAGTCTACTTTCAGATGGTTTTGGTTTCACACCAAAATTCCTCCTGAGCTGTCCAGAATAGCCAAAATAATTTGCATCATTTTTCCCATCTGAGTCAGTTTGGGCCTTTGGATTTTGTATTTGTGTCGTGGGCTAAACCCATGAGGAGTGCGCCCCTCACAAGGAAAACCCTCACCCTAGGACGTCCTAACTCATATATATTCAATAGCCATCACTGTTTAGATAGGTTTTGCTTAGATTATTCTGTCTTTAAACAGTTTCACCGTTTATCGGTTTGTGAGACCCCAACTTCGAGAGTATAATCATTCATCTGTAAGTGAGTTGCAATCTTCCTTGTTCTTGCTTGTGTTCTTCAATTCGCAAGCAGGGATTAGCCTTCGTGGCGAGGTCAACTGGGCAGCACACGGTTGATAATGAGAGGAGACATGGTGCTGCGATTGCAGAGTTCGGGTCTTGGTGATCAGAAGCCGGATCGTGAGTGTCGATTCTCTACCAAATCGAGAGTTATCCTTACCTAACGGAAGATCGGGCACCCCATTGCCATCAAGGGGGATCTTCTTCGTGTCAGAGTCCGCTGAAATTCACGACTTTGCTGCTTTTTTCGCCGGAACTTGGTTATCCTCAACTTCAGTTGCGACAGCTTGCCGAATGTTGTTGCGTCTGACTGCCGCCTCTTGTGATTGAGCCAGTTCGCAGCTCTCCTTGTCGCAGATGAAGGCTTGCTTGACATCGCTGTGGAGGGAGAGGACTCCTACTGGCCCTGGCATCTTGGGCACCATGTAGGTATAGTGTGGTATCGCCATGAATTTGGCGAGCACTGGTCGTCTGAGTATTGCGTGGTACGCAGTCTCGAAGTTGGCAACCTCAAAGCAGTGTTTTCTATGTAGATGTTATCCCACGTGCCAAAGGTGACCGGCAAGATTATCTGCCCGAGTGGTGTTGAAGACAGGCCGGGAATTATCCCGTGGAAAGGCGCCGTACTCGGCCGCAGATCTGAACGAGGAATCTTCATCTCATCCAGGGTCTTGGCGAAGAGGATGTTAAGCGCGCTGCCTATGTCTATGAGAACCTTCTTCAACTTGATGTTCTTGACGACTGGGTCCAGGACGAGTGGGTAGCGTCTCGGGTGTGAAACTCGATCTGGATGATCTGCGTGGGTGAACGTGATGGACATCTCTGACTAGCGCAAATATTGGGGGCGTCTGCTGCAGAGATTGTGTTGATGTCGCGTGCTGTTAGTTTCTACTTCCATTTGGACTCATACGCGGACGGCCCTCCAAAGATGTGGTTAAGCTCGGCCTGGGGATCTTGAAAATCGTCGGCCGGGTCCTGATCTGGCTTGTCTTAGCCCTTGTCGGCACCAGATGATGAAGCCTGCTCGGAAGCAAACTTCTTGAGCATGAAGCAGTCTTTGGCCGCGTGCTTGCCTTTGGGGTGGAAGGGGCATGGCCCGTTCATGACTTTCGGGTAGTCGTTGTTCCTTGGGGGCCACGATCGAGTGCACTCCATGTTGGCCACCTTGTTGTCCGACTTCCGCTTGCGGTTGCCGGACTTGTTCTATGATGGCTCGTTGTCGGCTTTCGCCTTCTGGTCTTTTTGCCGGGGCTCTTTCTTCTCGTCGAGGGCCTCTGCGACTGCCTCGGCCGAGTCGGCGTATTTGTTTGCCATATCGAAGAGAGCCCTGACAGTGACTGGAGGCTTTCGAGTGAATTTCACGATGAACGGGGCATCCTTTACTCCCTTGAGGAAGGCGGCGATGACGACTTCGTCCTTGATCATTGGGATTTGGTTACGCTTCTCAGAGAACCTCTTGATAAATTCACACAGAGACTCATTCTTCCTCTAGTGCAGTTGGTATAGATCGTTCTCGAAAGACGGCCTCTCGTAGGTCTCCTGAAAATTAGCGATGAACCGCTCCCTGAGTTCTCCCCAAGAACCGATCGACCACCTCGGGAGCCCGGTTAGCCATGTCCTCGCTGAGTCGGCCAGGGCGACCAGGAGGTAGTTAGCCATGGCTTTGTGGTCACCTCCAGCAGCTCGGATTGCCAGAGTATATACGGTGAGCCAGGATTCGGGGTTGGTTTTGCCATCGTATTTCTCGATCCCCGTAGGCTTGAAGCCCAACGGCTAATCGACGTCCTGTAGCTTGTGGGTGAAAACTGGAACGCCTTCATCTTTGTGTGGGGACCGCGGCGGTTAAACCGCTCGTGGTGAAGACCGAAACGCTTGTGCTCGTCCTCCATTTGGCGGCGCTCGTTCTCTTCGCATTTGCGGTGCCGAGCGTTGATGTTGTGGTGGAGGTCGCGTTGTAGGCAGACTCGGAGGTCTTGGTTGAACCGGCGGTCGTTCTGGTGACGCCGCCGTTCGTTGTTATTGGTGTTGCCGAGTGATATTTGCCGTGACTCCTCGTGTGGCTGACCTGAGCTAGCCGCCCGGCGTCGTGCTGATGTAGATGAGCCTGCTGCCGGAGAACCCGACCGGTTGGTCGGTACAAGTGTGTCGCTCGACTGCTGGTGCTGCTGACAGGCAGCAGCTGTAACCATCGCCTTGATCCTGGCCATAGTCAGGGTGGCCTGGTGATCAGGCCCGAGCTGGAGTGTGTCCAGCAGGGTTGCAGCGGCCACTACATTCTGTTGTGGCGTGACGAAGATGTCGTGGTCGCCGACTTTGATCTAGAGGATCTGTTGCTGAGCGGTTTGCCCAGCCTTGCATAGCTCGTCGTTGCGAGCCTCGCGGTCGGCTTCCTCCTGTTGCTGTAATCGGCGTGCCTCCTCTTGTTGCTCCTCTTGTAGTCGGCGTACCTCTGGTGGAGGGGTTGAAGCCATGAAGACCTCTCGGGGCAGAAGGAAACTCGCCAGACTGGAGTCCGAACTGGTGTTCGAACCGTTGTCCCACCTGGAGTCGGAGTCCGAGTAGTTCATCGGAGTAAGAATGACTCCGACCTCCCTAGATCCAATCTGAAACGGCCCTGGGCCGTGTCCAAACTGAATTGTAGGGGATCGGGTCTGCCGCGTAAGATGTAGATTTGCAGCGTTGCTGAGCCTGTGCGGGAGATTGACGATCTCTCCCCTTCCTAGCCCGACCCGGGCTGGCTCAAGGTCTAGCGCCAGTCGGACGCCGAAGGAGAGAGTTGTCCCAAGGCTTAACGAAGTAGAAGCTTGCCGCAGTAGATTGGTGATGGTGACTGCGACGTCTTGTGGGCCAACTGGCACAGAGTCAGCTGGTTCCTCAGCTAGTTGAATTGGATCTGTGTCGGCCAAGGCGAGGTTGCCGAACATGTCAGCAATGAAGTCGAGGCTTCCAAACAAAATTGTATCCCCGAGGGAGAATTTGTCGCCGTTGACTCTTGTTGTTGGATCCATTGAGGTTGTTGATGTAGATCTCGCCGAAAGCCCCTACTTGGCGCGCCAACTATCGATGTTTTACACCGGCAATATGAATATGGGGCTACTCGGTGGATGGAAACTTGGTGGATTACAAAGGAACACAGGGAGATTTTATACTGGTTCAAGCCCTTGATGTGAGGTAATACCTTACGTTCAGTTGTGGTGGTATTCCTTTGAGGATTTGTGTCCGCTTCTATGAGCTCGCGCCCTCAGGGGGCACCCTGCCTCCCCTTATATACTGGGGGACAGGGGTACAAGGTAGGAGTCCCAGCCGGATACGGCCAAGGGATCTCCTCTTAGAGATACAATCTACCCGATGTCGATGTTTTACACCGGAAATAATAACACGGGGCTACTCGGCGATGGGAAATCTGATGGATTGCAGAGGAACACAGAGATTTTATACTGGTTCAGGCCCTCGATGCGAGGTAATACCCTACGTCCAGTTGTGGTTTTATTCCTCCGATGGGTTGTGTTGATCAATGATCTCACGTGCCCTCATGGGACGCCCTACCTCCCTTTATGTACTAGGGGACAGGGGTACATGATAAGGATCCCAGCTGGATACGGCCAAGGGATTTCCTCCTTAGAGATAGAAACTTATTCGACTAAGACTGCTATTCCTTATCGTACAAGGTAAAGCTTGCCGGGTGCTATCTTATCTCTAATTACATGATTTGGCCCATCCTCTATCTGAGTGGCCCATATGTAAGTGATGAGGTACCCGGGGCCCATGGTCTCCACAGTAGCCCGTGAGACCTTCATAGTTGAGTCACAGCTGATGCCGAGTGCTCATCCTCCACAGTGAAGATTGCTCGAGTGCAATGCTCCCGAGTACTCTTTGTCCGAGTGAGTCTTCTTCCCGAGTCCTGCTTCATGTCAGTTGGCAGCGAGGCTATGAAGGGCTTCATGTAGGTATATGAATAGTGTACACCGAATAGGCGCACCTATTAGGTGTAGCCCCCGACTTTGTGCTTAATTGTGAAGACAATTAAACATAAAGTCAAAGATCTTTAATCTGGAAGTCTTTCCCAAGTAGATGACTACTGGTATATGAGACTCTTCGGTATCATGTCAACCGGAATATGATTTATAATCTTACCGAGTAGGGAACTACTCGTATGTAGGACTCTTTGACTTCATGTCAGTCGGAATGTGTGTTTATAGCCTTTCCGAGTAAGATGTTACTCGTATATGGGACTCTTCAGCTTCATGTCAGCTGGAAAAAAGAGTTTTATAGTCTTTCCCGAGTGGCGTCCCACCCAGAAGTTAGACTCCTCCTCATCATGTCCGCAGGAATGAGGAATTTATAGTCTCTCCCAAGTAGTGTACTACTCGAAAGTTAGACTCTTCAGCGTCATATTGGCTGGAATAATGTTGCTCATGGCAACTGATGGCCACGCATGTAGGCCGAGTACCACTTTATGAAAATAAATCCACGGCGTGGTTAGGTGTACTCGAGAAAGATACCTGCGTCCCCAATTTTAATGAAGACCAGCTTGTGATCCTTGTAAGGATATATCCTCGAGACCTGGTGGATAAATCAGATACCCAAACATATATGTTTAGTAATAAGGCTCTCATGAAGCATATCTATTTACCTCATCGGCTCCTGTTGGTAGCACCAGCACTATAATTTCAACTCATCTTGCGGGCAGCCCACATGGAGCATGCTACTATAGGAACTCATATCTTGGTGGCCCAGCGCCGACTGTGTAAACCCAAGCCCATTTAGTCGGCACAGGCTCTATAAATAACGGGGGGAGAGAAAAAGATTCCTTCATCTTTCCCAAATCAGCCAATCGTTTCGTCTTCCATCTCCGCGCCCAAATCTCACCTTTTGCTCAGCTAGGGTTAGCTGCTGCTGCTATTCCCTACTCGAACTCGGGCGATTCCAGTCCGCTTCGTCTGTTCCAAGTCCCCAATTCGCTTTTCCCCCAAATCTTTCCGCTCCCAACCATGCCGAAAGCTTCGGATCCTGCGGGTGCGCCGGAGAATGCTTGGCCGACTTCGGATTGTGGCTCGGTGAAACTGAAGCTGCTGGAGAGTCAATTGAAGTTGCCCAGCTAGGAGATCATCCGCTGGCGGCCGGCTAAGGGTAAGTCGGTCCCAAATCCCCAATCTGGCGAAACAGTAGTTTTTGCCTCTTTTTTCGATTGGGGTTTGTGCCTTCCCTCTTCTGATTTCTTCCGCCGCATCCTTGACTTCTATGGGTTGGAGTTGGTGAATTTGAATCCCAACTCGATTCTTCAAATCTCCATATTTGTCACTCTTTGCGAGTGCTTTTTGGGTGTGGAACCCCATTTTAATTTCTTTAGGCATCTATTCCACATCAAACCCCAGCCCTCCAAGAATAATGTCAATGTGATTGGGGGGGCTGGTCTCCAGTTGAGGAGTGATAGGAAGAAAACATATCTTGATCTCCCCTTGAAATCTTCCCTGAAAGGCTGGCACAAGGAGTGGTTCTATTGCGCAGATCTGGCTCCCTGCTTGCGTCCATTCACCGGCTTGCCACCGGTAGTTTTACCAAATTGGTCAGCAGATCCAACCTTTGAGGAGATGGGCCAAGTGCATCAATTGCTGGAGAAATTAGATAAGCTTAAAGAAGCTGGCCTGACCGGGCCTTGGGTGGCGCAGCGTTTCCTGACTCGGCGCATCCAGCCGCTGAAGCTGAGGAGCGCGTTCGGCTGGGCCTTTAAGGGCAAAAATGATCCTGACCGAGTAAGCAATGAGTCGGCCGACAAGCGCACGGTGACAAAGACCCTATTCGGTTACTTCTCCGAAGGGGTGATCGCGACCGAAGACGATAATCGCTGGGTCGTGGCCTATAGCTTCATTCGGCCCCGTACCAAGGTAATCTTTATCCTTCTTCTGTGATGAATGCCTGTGGGCTTGTGTCTGTGATTGTCTAGCATTGTATGATGTACTTTGTTGACTCATCTGTAGTGGCACGAGGAGTTTGATGAGGACTCCCGCCCGTTGTCGGCCGTCAAATCAAAGAAGAGGCCGAGAAGCCCTCCGCTGCCTAGCTCGACTCCAAGAGAGCCGAGAAAAAGCCCGTTCTATATCGGGGCGAAGGGGCCATGACGCTGCGTGTCATGGCAGGAGGTCTGAAGATAAAGGACACCGCCGCAGCGGCGCCCAGGTGATCAAGTCCCAGGTTGTGATCAATACGGCCAAGCTCGACGCTGCCAAGCCCGGCAAAAGCGCCGCCGAGTACGCGGTCCGAGCAGGCGCCGCCAAGCACACGGGTGCCTGAGTCGGCCATGCCACCGACGGGGTCGCCTCTAGTTGCCATGCCACCGCCGACTGCTTCACCGACTAGGCCAACAACCGGGCGCAGCGCTCCACAGGGACCCGGATCGCCCGGCAGGAGACTGAAGTTCTCCAAGAGGTATGCTGCTCCGGATCTTCTGAGATTCTTGTCTGTTGTAGTGGTATTTTGATGTCTGTTTCGCCATGCAGGAAGCGTGCCGATATCGATCTCAAGGAGACCGCTCCGACCGCTCCTCTTGAAGAGCCCGCCCCAGCCGAGCCGACACCTGCGAGCACACCCGCTGAGCCGGGGGCCAGCCTAGTCACGGAGACTGAGGTGGTCCGACCACGGGGTCGCTGGTGCCGCCCGACCAAGGGGCAGTTGCTGAGGTTGCCGCCCCAGCCCTTGGGCCGACGCCCGCTGCCAAGGCCATTATCGGAGCCCCCGAGTCAACCCCTGAGGCCGCAGAGGACGCCGATGTGGGGGCCGGGACCCCGTCTCCATCATGGTCATCATCGCTGCCGCCGGACATCCCGAACCTTCCTTGGATTGAAGCTCCTCCACGCAGGCTTCCTCGAACGTTCACCTGGACGGCGGCTGACGGAACCGTGAAGAGTTTTAAGCTTGATGAGGCGGCGAGAAGGGAACGCAAAAGCTTGCTTCGTGCCGCCATCACCGGATCCCAGGGAGTTGGGGTATAATTCTTGTGGCAGAGTCGTGGTGGTCTTCTTGTTTTGACGTCTGACTCCACTCTTGACTTATTCTTCCCCTGAGCAGAAACTTGTCGATCGTAATGAGGAGATGACCGAGATCTTGGTCGGAATGGCCCCCCCACCTCACAGAATTAGAGCAGCTCCGGGCGTTGAAGGCCGAGATGGAGGAGCACCACGCAGGGAGGGAAGCTTGGCTGAAGGATGCCGCCACCCAGCTCAGGGATGAAAATTGGGCCCAAGCCGTGAAGATCAGAGGTAAGTCCCCCGAATGCGTCTTCCCGACTGAACTCTTGATGTATTTCTCCAGCTGCGTTGTTCCCGATTGCCCAGTTGCGTCTTGGCCGCAAGGTTGAGTCCATGACTAATCTGTCGTGTAGCCCTCGAAGCCGAGTTAAAGACCCGAACAGAGGGGGAAGCCCAGCTGAAGGAGGCCGAAGAAGCCAAGGCCGAGCTTGAGATGGTCAAGGCCGACCTAACAGAGGCCAATGCCGAGCTCGACGGGAAAAGGCCGAGTTAAAAGAGGCCACCCTCAAGCTCGGCGAAGAAAAAACGGAACTGGAGAAAACCGTAGCCAAGTGGGAGGCCGACTACGAAAGTAAGTCCCCAACCTGACCGTGATCTTAACCAATCCATTAGTCATTCCATCTGCAACCGAGCCTGACAAGTTTACTTGCCGGTGGACCCGGACAGACATGAGAGCCAATGTCCAAGCCCAACATCGGTTTTACACAGAGGAGATAAGAGTCATCAGGGAGTCACGGGAAGCCCTCGTCGTGTCTGTGAAAGGGCTCCTTGACCTCATAGATCCCAGCCCTGTGGGAACCAGTTGCAGCAGGATCTCCCAAGTAGAGGCACGTCTTGAGGATGCACCGAGTGCCTTGAAGAAGTACTCGGATGAGCATGTCATTGCTGGTGTGGCCCAAACCCTGGCGATGACCAAATCAATCTACCCGAGGGCAAACATTGAAGCCATCGGGGAGGGGTTTGCCGAGGAGACGACGCCCGAGGAGGCGCTGGAGCTGATAGCCCGGGCGAGGCTGACTGCTGAGATAATCACTCGAGACCTGAGTCTATAAGAGTAATATATCATGTAGTCGGTATATATAAACTTTTGTGGAAAACATGTGTAAATATATGTGCAGTGCCGCCAAGCCTTGAATTGCTACTCAGTTGTCATTAGCTTTACTCGAATGTGTAGTCTGCGCTGAGTTAGTCTGTCGAAACTTAATAAAATCGTTCACTGTAAGAAAGTGCACTCGGGCAAACGTGACAGTCATAGTAAGGCTTCATAACTGGAGTAAGACAGGCTCGAATGTTATTGACAAAACACATATAATACATGCAGCCCCCGACTCACTACTCGGTTGATACAAGCGGCGTAGTGAGTCAGAGAAAACTGTACACATGATAAAGTATGAAGCTCAGGTATAGAAAGGACGTAGCTGTTCTATATTCCATGAGTTGTTGATGAGGACACCGTCTTCGATCTTCAATCGGTAGGCGCCTAGCCATGTGACCTCGGCTATAATGAACGGCCCTTCCCAAAGTGGGGATAATTTGTGCCTGTCTTTGGTGGTTTGTATTTTTCTCAAGACGAGATCCCCGACCAAAAAGGCGTGGCCACAGACATTGTGATTGTGGTAGCGATGTAGGCCTTGAAGATACCTTGCTGACTGGATTGTTGCGATGTCCCTTGCTTCTTCCAACTGATCTAGCTCGACCAGTCGGGTGTTGTTTGAGACATCTTCTGAGTAAGCCTGGACTCGCGGAGAGCCGAACTGTAACTCTGTCGGTAGCATAGCCTTAGCACTGTAGACCAGGAAGAAGGGGGATTGCCCTGTTGCCCGACTAACCGTGGTTCTGAGAGACCAGAGAACAGATGGGAGTTCTTGTACCCACCGGCCCGCGTATGGTTGTAGTCGGTCCAAAATCCTGGCCTTGATGCCTTGTAAGACCATACCGTTGGCTCGTTCAACCTGCCCGTTGCTCTGCGGGTGTGCCACGGATGCATAGCAGATCTTGATGCCGAAATCTTCGCAGAAGTCTTGGAATACGCCGCCCGTGAACTGAGTACCGTTGTCGGTGATGATGTGGTTAGGAACCCCAAATCTGTATAGTATATTCATGATGAAGTCCTTTGCTCGTGCCACTGTTATACTTGCAACGGGTTTTGCCTCAATCCACTTGGTGAATTTATCCACCACGACGAATAGATGTGTGAACCCTCCTGGAGCTTTCTTGAAAGGCCCGACCATGTCGAGCCCCCATACTGCGAATGGCCAAGAAATAGGGATAGTTTGGAGTTCTTGGGCTAGGAGATTTGTTTGTCTTGCGTAGAACTGGCAACCTTCGCACTTGCGAACAATTTCTTTTGCGTCTGTTACTGCTGTGGGCCAGAAAAATCCCTGCCGGTAAGCCTTTCCGACTAACATTCTGGATGCAGTGTGGTTGCCACATATACCCGAGTGGATCGACTGCAGGATCTGCTTGCCTTCCTCGGTTGTGACGCAACTCATGAGGACACCGGATGCGCTCCTTCGGTATAGGTCTTCTCCGACTAGTAGAAAGCTTTTGCTTCGACGCTTGATTTGTTTGGCTTGACTGCGATCGTCTAGGAGTTCATCGTCCAGGAGAAATTTGACAACAGGGGCTCGCCAGTCTTGACATATGTGCAGCACCATGTCTGTAGCCGGGGTAGGTTCGCCTCCCGACTACTCCGGCGCCAGTTTCTTCTTGACTGATGGCTCCATGAGTTGCTCGACAAAGATTCCAGTCGGAACCACTTCTCGCTTGGATCCCATATTTGCCAGCTCGTCTGCCGCGTCATTATATTGGCGTAGGACATGTGTTATTTCCAGCCCATCGAACTTGTTTTCCAGCTTGCGGACCTCCTGACAGTATGCCGCCATGGTATCATTGAGACAAGCCTAGTTTTTCATGACTTGGTTCACCACGAGTTGAGAATCTCCGCGCACAACCAGTCGACGTATGCTGAGTGATATAGCAATCCAGAGCCCGTGGATAAGTGCCTCGTACTCGATGACGTTGTGGGAAGCCGGGAAGTGGATTTGTAGGACGTACTTGAGTTTTTCGCCGGTGGGGGATGTTAATACGACTCCAGCCCCGGCGCCGCCGATCCGTAGAGAACCGTCAAAGTACATTGTCCAGTACTCTAGCTTTGCTATTGATGTGGGCATCTAGACCTCCGTCCACTCGGCCACGAAGTCGGCTAGAGCTTGTGATTTGATAGCTGTCCTTGGCTGGAAGGTGATATCGAACGCCATCAGCTCGAGTGCCCATTTAGCGATTCGGCCGGTGGCCTCGCGATTATGAAGGACATCCCTGAGTGGGAACAATGTAACCACCGTGACTTGATGTGCTTGGAAGTAGTGCACCAGCTTCCGGACTGTGATGAGTAGGCCATAGAGCAGCTTTTGGACCTGCGGATATCTTGTCTTTGAGTCGGCAAGGACCTCGCTGACGAAGTAGACTGGCCGTTGAACTTTTTGTATGTGACCTGATTCGGATTGATCGACCACCAATACCATGCTGACTACCTGAGTGGTTGCCGCTAGATATAGCATTAGCTGTTCTTGGGGCAGAGGTGACGCCAACACGAGAGGTGATGTGGGAAATTGTTTGAAGTCTTCGAAGGCTTGTTGGGCATCCGGAGTCCATTGGAAATTGTCCGCCTTTTTGAGTAGCTTGAAGAAGGGCATACCCCGTTCGCCCAGTCGGGAAATAAATCGGCTGAGTGCCGCCATGCAGCCTGTCAGCTTCTGGATGTCCTTCTGGTTAGCCGGGGGAGCCATGTTCATGATGGCGTTGACTTTCTCCGGGTTTGCCTCGATGCCACGATGCGAGACAATGAAGCCGAGTAACTTGCCGGATGGCACTCCGAAGGCACATTTTTCCGGGTTCAATTTCATCTTGAATCGTCAAAGATTTTGGAAGGTTTCTTCCAGGTCAGCGATGAGGTCTTCTCTGGACTTGGTCTTGATCACCACGTCGTCGACGTAGGCTTCCACGTTGCGTCCGATCAGAGTGTGCAAACACCGCTGAATTGCTCATTGATAGATTGCTCCAGCGTTTTTCAGACCGAACGGCATTGTGATGTATTAGTATGCTCCGAACGGCGTGATGAAAGATGTTTTTAAGCAGTCTTCCTTCCTCAGGCTGATTTGATGGTATCCCGAGTAGCAGTCGAGAAAGCTGAATAGGTCGCACCCGGCCGTGGAATCTACCACCTGATCTATCCTGGGAGGACCAAATGGGTCCTTGGGGCACGCCTTGTTAAAATCTGTGTAGTCGACGCACATGCGCCATTTACCGTTTTTCTTTCGGACTAGAACTGGGTTTGCCAGCCAATCTGGGTGATAGACCTCCTTGATGAACCCGGCTGTGAGGAGCTTGGTAATCTCCTCCCGAATAGCATCCTTGCGGTCCTGAGCGAAGCGCCTCAGCCATTGCTTGACTGGCTTGGCAGCTGTCTTCACATTTAGGGCGTGCTCAATCACCTCCCTTGGTACGCCCGGCATGTCGGACGGTTTCCATGCGAGGATGTCTCTGTTAGTTTGTAGGAAGGTGATGAGCGCATCTTCCTATTTAGGGTCGAGTCCGGTCCCGACTAAGGCAGTCTTGGAGGGGTCGGAAGGGTCCAGGGGGATCTTCTTTGTGTCAGAGTACGCTGAAATTCCCGACTTCGCTGCTTTTTTTGCCGGAACTTGATCTTGCTCGACTTCAGATGTGGCGGCTTGCCGGATGCTGTTGCGCCCGACTGCCGCTTCTTGTGATTGGGCCAGTTCGCATCTCGTTGTCGCAAGTGAAGGCTTGCTTGACGTCGTTGCGGAGGGAGAGGACTCCTGCTGGCCCAGGCATCTTGAGCACCATATATGTATAGTGCAGTATTGCCATAAATTTGGCGAGTGCCGGTCGTCCGAGTATCGCGTGGTACACGGTCTCGAAGTTGGCAACCTCGAAGCAGACGTTTTTCGTGCGGAAGTTATCTCGCGTGCTGAAGGTTACTGGCATGTGATCTGCCGAGTGGCGCTGTCAGTTGATGACAGGCGGGATTATCCTGTGGAAGGGCAACAGTGCTCGCGGCAATTCTGAACGAGGAATCTCATCTCGTCAAAGTCTTGGCGAATAAGATGTTGAGCGCGCTGCTCCGTTGATGAGGGTTTTCTTCAGCCTGATATTTTTGACGACCGGGTCTAGGACGAGTGGATACGTCCGGGTGTGAAACCGATCTGGGTGATTGTGCGGTTGAAGGTTAGTGGCCATCTCTAACCATATGCAGGTACTGGGGGGGTTCGTCCGCCGTAGAGACCGTGTTGATGTCGGAGGCTGATAGCTTCTGTTTTCTCTGGACTCGTACGGCGAGTGGCTCTCCGAGATGTGGTTAAGCTTGGTGTGGATCTTGGAAATATCGCGGGCTTGAGTCTGGCTTGTCTTTGTCTTTGTCGGCGCTAGACGATGAAGCTTGCTCAGAGGCAAACTTTTGAGCATGTAGCAACCTTTTGGCCGCGTGTTGCTTTGGGGTGGAAGGGGCATGGCCCGCTCATGACTTTCTGGTAGTTGTTCACTTGGGCTGCAACCCGAGTGCGGCCACCTCGTTGTCCGACTTCTGCTTGCGGCTGCAGACTTGCTTTGAGACGGGCTTCGTTGTTGGCTTTTGGGGGGGGCCTTCTGATCTTTTTGTCAGGGCTCCTTCTTCTCGTCCGAAGGCTCGGCGACTGCTTCAGCCGAGTCGGCGTATTTGTTGCCATGTCGAAGAAGGGCCCGGACTGTGGATGGTGGGCTTTCTGAGTAAATTCGCGATGAACGGGGCATCCTTTACTCCTTGCGGAAGGCGGCGATGACAGCCTTGCCCTTGATGTTGGAATTTGGTTGCGCTTCTCGGAGAACCTCTTGATTAATTCGTGCAGAGACTCATTCTTCTTTTGGTGCAGTTGATAAAGATCGTGGCTCTGAAGATGGCCTCTCGTAGGTCCCTAGAAGTTTTAGCGATGAACGCTCCTGAGTTGTCCCCAGGGACCGATCGACCGCTCGGGAGGCCTGATAGCCATGTCTCGCCTAAGTCAAGACCAGGGCGATTGGGATGGTAGTAGCCATGGTTTACTATCACCACTAGCTGCGCGAACGCGCCAGGGTGTATACGGTGGAGCTAGGACTCGGGGTTGGTTTTGCCGTCGTATTTCTCGATCCCGTAGGCTTGAAGCCCGACGGCCCAGTCGACCTCCTGGAGCTCCGTGTGAAAGCGGGAATGCCTTCGTCTTCGTCAGGAGCCCGCTCCGTCTGGGGGCGGCGTAACCGCTGCGTGGTCGGAGACCGGAAGCGTTCGTTTTCCGTTTCATTCAGTGACGCTCATCTTCTTCGCGTTCTTCGCGCCGGGGTTTATGGTATGGCGAAAGGTCGCGTTGTAGTTCGGACTTGGAGGTCCTGATTAGGCAGCGGTTGAACTGGTGGCACCGCGCGGTTGTTGTTGGTGCGCCAAGTGAGGTTGTCGGGAGCTCTTCATGTGGCCACCAGAGAGCGACTGCCAGGTAGAGTTGACGCAGATGATCTTGCCGCCGAGAACCCGACCAATTGGTCGGTAACTGTGTCGCCCGACTGCTGTTTGCTTAGGTCTGTGTCTTCTCGTACGGGGCGGCGGGAGCTGTGATCATCGCCTTGATCTTGGCCATAGTCGGGGTGGCCTGGTGGTCAGGCCCGAGCTGGAGTGTGTCCAGCAGGGTTGCAGCAGCCACGATGTTCTGTTGTGGGCGTGATGAAGACATCGTAGTCACCGACTTTGGTCTGGAGGATTGTTGCTGGGCGACTCGCCCAGCCTATCGCAGCGTCATTGCGAGCCTCGCAGTTGGCTTCCGCCTGTTGTCTTAGTGGGCGGTGCTCCTTCTTGTTGTTCCTCTTTCGTGCTCAGCGATCTCCTGTGGGGGCGTTGATGCCTTGAATATTTCACGGGGGGATGAGGAGACCTGCAAACTGGTGTCTGAACCGAAACAGAACCAGTTCGAACTGGTGTCTCGACTAGGAGTCAGAGTCCGCGTAGTTGAGCGGAGTGAGATCGCCCCGATTATCCTAGATCCAATCTGAAACGGCCCAGGGCCGTGTCCAAACTGAAGCGCGGGAGATCGGGAGTGCCGCGGTTGTGTGACGCTGCCAAATCCGAGTGGGAAATTGAGGATCTCCCTCTTCCGTGCCGACCTAAGTCGACTCTAGGCTGAGCTCGGGCCGAATGCTGGCGGAGAGAGTTGTCGTCCGTGCTTGGAAAGCAGGAATTGGGTTTGTGGTTGATGATGATGTCGCCGCATCTGGTGGGACATACTTGCGCGAATGGCGGTTCCTCGGGGCCAGTTGGATTGGATCTGCTTCTGCAAGGTCAGATTGTCGATCTGGTCCGTGATGGAAGTCGAGGCTTCCGAAGTGAAATCACGTCTCGGGGAAGCACTTGTCACCGGTCGACTCCTCTTGTTGGATCCATTAGATTTTGGAAATGTAGTTGCGCCAGGCCCACCTACCTGGCGCGCCAACGCTGTCGCATGGTGTTATACCTGGCAATAATTATACGGGCTAAGAGCTTCGGCGATGGGGATCTGATGGAATTTGAGAGGAAAACCTCATGGAGATTTAAAAGAAGTAACACATAACAAATACCTGTTCGATGCCTCGATGCGGTAATACTAGTCGTTGTGGTTATTCTCCGATTGGTTGTGTTGATCTGATCTCACGTGGAGCCATCAGACATCTGGGGGGCGGTCTGCTG